>OX344725.1:52514028-52993120 GCA_947034835.1 Ballota nigra
GTTCATCCTGAGCCAGGATCGAACTCTCCATGAGATTCATAGTTGCATTACTTATAGCTTCCTTGTTCGTAGACAAAGTGGATTCGGAATTGTCTTTCATTCGAAGGCATAACTTGTATTCATGCGCTTCATATTCGCCCGGAGTTCGCTCCCAGAAATATAGTCATCCCTGCCCCCTCACGTTAATCCCACGAGCCTCTTATTCATTCTCATTGAATCACGGCGGGGGGCAAATCCAAATATAATTCGGTGTAATTCGGTTATAGCTTTACCGAATCGAGCCAGAGGGTAACAAATTTATAATTTTTTTTTTTTTTTTTTGACAGAACAAATTTATAATCTTGAAATACAAACTTGGGCCATTTATTGATTTGTTTATGGAAATCCATAAATTGAAATGTAAAAGCTTAATTAGACTATCTCGAAAGTTGATCACAAATAGGCTAGACTCACTACTCTATATTAGAGGGACAATTAAGTAAATTCCAACCTCCTTGTTTTATTCTTTATTTTGACTTTTCCTTACCCTACATATCAATTAGCCAACAATTCCGTGGATATTTCTTGGTAATTTTCTAATATGCCCTTCTTCATCGTTTAAAGAGGCGGTTACTTATACTACACTACACTGTGCAACACAGTTTAACATCTGCGCTCCCGACGAAATTTTACGGCGAACGAATCCCGTCTTTTCTGCTCCAACTGCATTTACCTACAAATCTCTACTGTATATATTTCTACCCTTTACATTCTTCATACAATTCTTTAAATTTCATGGCTTGGAATATTGAATTTGAAATCGGTATGTTGGCGTAATGGTGGACGCATTTGGGTACATTCCTGTAAAAATTTCTATCATTTTAATGATTATCTGTTGAAATTAGCATTTTTACTTTAGTGGGCTCCTCTTTCTTTGATTGGAAAACAGAAAAAACAAAATTAATTTCTAGCTTGTCTACTCTGAAGCACTCACTGTTTTTGTATATGCGTGTCTCTGATTTTAATCTTTCTTGTTTCACTTTGGTGAATACCCTGTTGCGATTCCTGTGATTTTTTTTTTTTTTTTTTTTAATATGCATTTCATTTATTTGAGTTAAATTCTTGATTTATTGGTCATCTTTTGCATACCAGATGATAGGCTGTGTTTGTTGTAGATAGGTAAACTATAACCTAATTCAAATGGGCCAACGAAGTGATTACGGTAGGGGGTCCCACATGCCATCTGATTATTCTGGAAATGGAAGAAGAATTGTCAATGATGAAAAAGAACAAAATTCCCTCGGAATGGATGATACCGTTTATCGCTATTTATGCCCTTTGAGAATAATTGGGTGCATTATTGGTATTGGTGGGGATATTGTTAAGCAATTGAGAGCTGAGACTCGTGCTAAGATTAGGATTAGTGAACCTATCCCTGGTTGCGACGAACGAGTCATCACCATTTACAGCACGAGCGAAGAAACCAACAGTTATGGAGACGAGCATATATCCCCTGCAATGGATGCACTGTTTAGGGTGCACGATAAGGTAGTGGTTGAGGAACCGCCCGTGGATGGTACATTAGAGGAGAGTCTGCAAGTCACCGCACGATTGCTTGTGCCCTCAGATCAGATAGGTTGTGTTATTGGTAGGGGGGGCCAAATAGTTCAGAATATACGTAACGAGACTCAAGCCCAGATTAGAATCTTGGGCAGCGAGCATTTACCACCTTGTGCTTTGAGTACTGATGAGCTTATTCAGGTAACTTAGCTTTGTAATTTCAGTTTTATGACGTCGTTCTGATCTGTCATTCTCTAGTTTATAGTTAGTTACATTGATTCTAAATTTACATTGCAGCTTTAAATGAGCAAGTGTGTATTTTTGTTGCTCATGGTTTATTTCAGTAACCATCGAAAACTATGGTTACATAATAGGTATCCATTTTAATATGTATTCAAATGGTCGGGCTATATATGTGGATCTTATTTTTGCACTTTTTCTCAATTCTAATACTTATTAGATTAGATCATATAAAGACATTCACATTGTTTAGTTTCCGACCAGCCTTGGAATGATTTACTTACTGGGGTTTGAAATTGAGAACTTATGCCTGGACTTCCTTGCCTGATACGTTAAAGGGGCCAATCTGTGTTATATGCTTTCAGTTAGTATGGTCGCAAAATAGCTTTTCTTTATTAGTTAAAAGAACTTGATTGTGACTCTTTGCATGATTATATCAGATAAGTGGAGAACCTACTGCTGTGGAGAAAGCACTCAGCCAAGTGGCGTTTTGTCTTCATGATAACCCCTCGCGGTCACAACAATTACTATTGAGTTCACCAAGCATATATAGATCTGGAATCTCACTTAATAACCCGCATGTTGGCGGGCCTATGGGCATGCCCTCATTTACGGGTATTTACGGGAATTACAAAAATGACAGTAGAGATTGGTCTTCTGTTGAATTCACCCTTCGACTAGTTTGTCCTACTGTAAACCTTGGGGGCGTGATAGGTAAGGGTGGTGCTATTATCAAACAAATAAGACAGGAATCGGGTGCAATCGTTATAGTTGATAGTTCTGGAGCTGATGGAGATGACTGTATAATATCTGTTTCGTCAAAGGAGGTGAGCATATTACTGAATCTTAGAACATGAAGAAATGCATAATCAATTTTCTAAATTCTTTTCTTGTATTTTAGATGTTTGAAGCTCCTTCACGGACCATCGATGCCATAATGCGGTTACAGCCACGGTGCAGTGAGAAAATGGAAAGTGATTTAGGATATCCTGTGATCACAACTCGTTTGCTAGTCTCAAGCTCAAGAATTGGATGCATCATTGGCAAAGGCGGGGCAATTATAAAAGAGATGAGAAGTACCACTAGAGCAAGCATTCGTATTTTTTCTGATGAAAATATTCCCAAAGTTGCATCTGAAGATGATGAGATGATCCAGGTGAATAAAATGCCTTCTTGCAATTTGGGATTAATGTTATTAATGTTCCAGGTTTATTTTATTTGATGTCGTTATTATCAGATGATAGCCCTGAAATCATTCGTATAATGCTGACCAGATAACCGGGGACCCTGATGCTGCTAAAAATGCTTTATTGCAAGTACTCCTGCGTTTGAGAGCCAACATATTTATGACGGATGGAAATTCAGCTGCTCCAGAAAAATATGTAAATCGTGATAATAGGGCAGGCAATCAAGGATATTCAACCTACTCTGGGGGATGCAGCTCCAAAATCTCGCCTCCAATTGACAGTTATGATGATTCACAGGTAGTCTTGACTTCTTATCGATTGGACTGAAGTAAGTTATATTATTTCCATACATGAACTACAAGCATTTCCATCTATGGGTGCAATTATTGCATTAGCATTGGAATCGTTCATTATGCCATTCTTCTTCACCGTATCTTGATCCAAATTCAATGGTTTAAATGGGCAGCAAAAGCAGACATGACGCATATGCTGGATTCTCAGCTATCCCCTCTGATGTTAAAACAGCTATGGTGCGTGATGTTTAAACTTCCCGTACTACTCGAGTTGGTGAGGCCAGCAGTACAAGTCAAGAAAAGAGAAGCAAATAAACAGGAGACGATAGCATTGCTCTCTAAAATGCCCCCTGAAAGTCCCCAAGACTCATGTTTCAATGAAACTTGTTAGCTAATGTGTACTATGCAGATCTTCTAGTTTTATGCTTTCTTAAGATAGTAGAACAATAGAAGCTCGTTCGAGTTCAGTAAGATTTTACTGGTGGAGTCCAGATTTTGTTCAACTTTACTGTTAAATCCTAAAGGTTTATTTGTTGATCTATATTAGGCGTTGAGGAAATTTATGTTCCTGCTTTCAGACCAAATTGAGTTTATCTTCCCATCTCCATTGGATATACCTAGAGATTGATTAAATTGTACGTTTCTGTGTGTTTATATTAAGTTGTGTCATCTGTAGCAGGTGAAAAAATGACATCATGATAACATTTAGAACATTTATTTCTACAATATTTATGGCTGTAACAAGATTTAATAACAAAAAATTAATGGGAAATCGTGGTTTAGATTTGTATGATGCAGAAATACAGCAGGTAGGCTTTAGCCAGGAAACAAGCGTGATAGTTACTGCATAAATTAATTACAAATATGTATACAGATGATGGAAGCAAAAGTAGATAATTACAAATCTGCTAAACCTAACATCCCACATTGGTTTTCTTCTATTGGATGATTAATAGGAAAGATCCAAACTTGCTTCTCTCTGCAAATTTGTACAGGTCCAAGAATTTTTTTTCCAACTTCCAGCTGCTATATGAATTCTTCTCAACACAGATACACCTCTGGTAAACGTTGAGACACAGAAAAATGAAGCCAGAAGAGCAACATCAAGAATCTAAACAGTTAGGAGTGAGCAGAGGAATTTCCATATTAGGCCTTATTCTCAGAACTTTAGCAATTTTCGGGACATTGGGAAGTGCTGTGGCAATGGGAACCACAGATGAGACGCTTCCCTTCTCCACACAAGCTGCAATATTCCACGCTCAATATGACGATTTCTCAACTTTCAGGTTTTGTAAAAAAGCCTCATATGATAAATTTCATTACATTATTTGTAAAAACCATGGCACATAAAACAATGTCATAACCTTGTGTTTACTTGTTCTTTTTCTTAATCGAAGGTTCTTTGTCATCGTGAATGCAACAGTATGTGGTTATCTCGCAATTTCTCTACCAATTGCCATCTATCATGTTATCAGGACCAGAGCAGCAAAGACTAGGCTGTTGCTGATTTTCTTGGACACAGTAAAAAAAAATCCATCTTTCTGAGATTTTATTAGAAATCCTTGTTTTATAGCATCATAATTAGTCGAATAATTCTGTGCAGACAATGCTAGCTGTACTCACAGCCGGAGCCTCATCTGCAGCAGCTATTGTATATTTAGCACGCAACGGAAATACCTCAGCAAACTGGTTTGCTATATGTCAACAGTACCAAAAATTTTGCAACCACATCACAGTATCTTTAATCGGAGCTTTTGGTGCCATTTTTATGCTGATTCTGTTGATCCCTCTGTCAGGCTTAGTACTATCTAGAGATTCTACACAACAATGATTGTATGGAAACAAAAAAGATGTTGCTTGTTTTAATGATACTATGTTTTCCTGCTGTCATTTCAATAAAGTTTTATGTGTACAAATGATGAATATCATTATATGAAAACATTAAACTTTTGTATCATTCAAGAAAGTTATGGGCGTTTTGAAACAGTGAGTTTGAGGCCGTTTTCCATTGAAAGAATCGTCATCATTCTGTACTTAACCGGATGGCCTGGTACCAGCTTGAATTGATAGAATCTACACAAAATAGCAAGAGCCATCTTCATCTGCAGATATGCAGAGTCCTTCCCCAAGCATATCCTTGGTCCTGCCTGTACACATTTCAATTTTATGTAAACATCATCATCTAATTTAAATCACATCAGGCTGTTTTTGTTTGAATAATCTATACCTGAAATGCAGTGAATTTAAATGGAGAAGCACTTTGGAAGACTCCATCTTTGAGCCATCTCTCCGGTTTGAAAGAAGCTGCATCGGGACCCCAGTTGTACTCCATTCTTCCCATAGAATACGGTACGTATGTCACCATTCCACCAGCCTTAACTTTCGTCCCAGAAGGTAAAACGTCGTCCTCTAAAATGCCTTTTGGATCCTGCAATTGGATACTATTTCTCATCGCGTACTATTGTTAATTTATCATCCCAAACGCAGTCTAAAAATAACTAACCTGAGGAACGGCAGGGTAGAGTCGAAGTGTCTCTGTGATCACAGCATGTAAGTAGTGCAGTTTCCCTAGTGAATCATAGCTCAACAATCCAGCAAATTTCACGACTCTCTCATCAAATGATTCTTCGTCTTCATTAAATGTCACACCTCCACCTCCTTCTTCTTCTTCAAACTTACATAGCTCTTGGTACAGCTTCTCCGCTACTTCTTGGTGACACATCACCATGTAAATAGCCCACATGAGGGTCGTTGCAGTCGTATCACGACCAGCAATGACAAAATTGAGGACGACGTCTCTGAGGCTTTTATCGGTCATGTTGTTGTCCGGATCCTTGCTTAGCTCAATGAATCTCGACAATATGTCATGCTTGATCTGTACACGCACGCATGCTTCGTTAGAAACACAAGAAATCGACTATTGTGATTTAAAAATTCATGAGTCACCTTTTCGTCTTTGTTTGTCTCGATTTCTGCTTTCCTCCTCCTGATAACGGAGTACGTGAAGTCATCGATGGATTTAATGTCTTGATCAAGCACAGCCTCTGATCCCACATTGAAGATCTTCTTTAACTTCCAAAGAGGGTCAATGAATCTCAGAGTCACTGTTATGTTTGCAGAATCAAAAGCCTTTGCAAACTTGTTATCTGGTAAATTGGGAGCCAATGTTCCTATTTCCACTCCGAATCCCACCTTACATATTGAATCAAGAGTCATCCTCATCAAAAGCTCCTGCAAAACCAAATGCAGGATATAAGTGAAACTGTGAAATGCTAATATAACTGAATCGTGGCGAGTGCTTATACCTGCATATCCACTACGTCATTATTGTAACAGGCTCTAGTCAGAATTGCAGAAAGCTTAAGGCTATATTCTCTGAAAACCAAAGTGCTAAAATCCCTCAAATTCTTGGAAGCAAACTCAAAGCTAGCAGTCTTTCTTTGCTTCCTCCACAGATCACCATCCACGTTGAAAATGCCATCTCCAAGCAGAACTTCCATATACGAATGATACGCCTCACCCTTCAAACAAACAATAAACATTCAACCATACGTTAGAGTAATATTTGTGCATTCAAGAATGTGCCATTATGTTGTGTTTTGTGTCACCTTTGGATAATTATTGAAGTTTGTTTTAAGAACGTGCTCTACGTCGGCTGGATGAGCGACGTAAGTATAAGTCGTGAATGGCATTGGCACGACTACGGTTGTTGATTGCGATAAATAGTTGACCATCCAATCGTGCATCGTATCGTAATTCATCAGCTGTTCCAACGCTGCTCCCAAAAACGGCCACGTTTTGGGCCCTTTGCTACTTCTCTGCTTCATTCTGTGAATCAGAACCCATGAAAATAACATGCAGAGAGGCACCACTATTATTTGCATTTTCAACTATGGACGATCTCTTTAAACAAACAAACAAAATCACTCATACATATATATAGAGAGAGAGAGGGATAGAGTTGTGTTGTATGTTAACTTATGGTTTAAAATTAGGTGGGAAATACAAAAGGTTGTACTCAACATTTGACAATCTTGGCATGCTTTTTGTTGGAAACCCAAGTCTATTGATCATATTCTTGGTGCCTTCAACCTACCTACGTGACCTCAATTTAGTTTTATTTTACAAGTGTGTTTGTATGTGCCATTTGATTTTTTAAGAGTTAATAATAGCCTAATGTATAAAAAAATAAAAAAAATAAAAAAATTGTAATTAAGTTTTAAATTGTTCTTTTCTAGTTTATATCCTTATTGAATTAATTTTACTTTATTTAAGCTCATACCACCATACATTTAGCATGTACCATAATTAATTCACCATGCACTATACTTTATTTAAATTCGTACCACAATTAATTCATCACATACTACAATTTATCCACACAGCACCATAGTTTATTAAGCTCATATCACGATTTATTTAAGTCTGTATCATCATTAATTCACCTGTACCACCATGCTATAAGTTTGTTTCCAAATTATTTGATTTTTTACAAAAATAAATCAAATATTTTGAAAATAAATTTAAAAAAAAGGGGAAAAAATAAGCAAGTTAAAAAAGTAAATTTAAAAAAATAACCTAAACTTTTAAATTTTTTTAAGAAAAACCAAAGATTTTGAAAAAAGAAAAAAAAAAGATCAAAACATGTTGTTCAAAAAGGTACTCCCTCCGTCCCCTCTTAACTTTCATACTTTCCTATTTTGGATGTACCACAATAACTTTCACACCCTATTTTTGGAAATAATTTATCATCTAAATCTTCCACTTTATCCATCTAATTTAAAATTAACCCACCCTTAATTAGCCCAATTAAAAACCCAGCCCAATACATATACTCAGCCCAATACATACACATAATAATCCAATACATACACATAATAATTCATCTATTCCCTATACGTATTCTCTAGATTATTCTACACTCATCTTTACTCTTCTCGATCTCTCTCTCTCGTTTCTCCCAAACCCTAGCCGTCGACTCCTCATCTGTCCCTCTCCACATCTTTCACCCTCTCTCTCTCACGATGAATGCAAACCTTCGCTTGATTCCCTCCGATTATTCGGAGCTGGAATCCATGGTTGTCGCGGATACCGAATCCGACGACGACGACATCGTTGTTTCGAATACTTTTTTGGAACAAATCCCCTTTTCCGAGTTCGATTGTGAGCCTCCTATGCCCGATTTGGTGATTTTGGAGGCCGATTTGGAGCCCCCCATGTCCGATTTGGTGATTTCTCAGTTCGATTTGGAAGCCGATGATGTACAATATGTGATTTCTCAGTCCGATTTTGGAATATCCCCCTTCGATTCAGAGCCACCCATCAATGATTTGGTGATTTTGGAGGCCGATTCGAAGCCCCCCATGTTCGATTTGGTGATTTCTCAGTTCGATTCGGAGCCCCTGGCTTGCATGTCTGATTTTCCCTGTTATAAGAATTCAAACTTTGAATTCCCTGATTCCTCTGAGATCCCTTACTTTGATGCCCCACCATCTAGAATTATATGGCTTGATGTGCTCGGTTCCGAGTTCCAGATGCCTTACTATGGCCCTTTTTATAAAGGGCTAGAAGAAAAAAGTGATGATTGCAAGGCGTTGATCCATTCTATGGTGAAAATATATTGTCCCAGCTTTGAGGTAGTTTTCTTTCAAATTTATAGTTTATGCAGTACAGAATTGCATGATTATTTGGGTTTAGAGTTGATTATTTGGTCTGAACCAGTCTCTTTTGTGATTATTTGGTCCGAACCAGTCTCGGTTTTGATTATTTGGTTCGAACCAGTCTCGGTATGATGCATTATATGTGCAGTGGTATCATGTTTTATTGATATTGTACACACTTGTGGTGATTTGAGTTGGGATAATGACAGTTTATAATGTGCAGCCCCTTGTATGATGAATTCAATGAATATATCTGATTATTTGGTCCATATCAGTCCATATTTGCCAAGTATATTTACATTAGAGTCACCACTAGGCATTGTTCCTAGTTTAGGAGACCTTATGCAATGGTATGATGCATTATATGTGCAATGGTATCATGTTTAATTGATCTTGTACACATTTGTGGTGATTTGAGTTGGGATAATGACAGTTTATAATGTGCAGCCCCTTGTATGATGAATTCAATGAATATATCTGATTATTTGGTCCATATCAGTCCATATTTGCCAAGTATATTTGCATTAGAGTCACCACTAGGTATTGTTCCTAGTTTAGGAGACCTATGCAATGGTATGATGCATTATATGTGCAATGGTATCATGTTTGATTGATCTTGTACACATTTGTGGTGATTTGAGTTGAGATAATGACAGTTTATAATGTGCAGCCCCTTGTATGATGAATTCAATGAATATATCTGATTATTTGGTCCATATCAGTCCATATTTGCCAAGTATATTTGCATTAGAGTCACCACTAGGTATTGTTCCTAGTTTAGGAGACCTTGTGCAATGTCATGATGCATTAAAGACACCACTAGGCATTTAACCTAGTTTAGGAGACCTTGTGCAATTCTATGATGCATTAGAGCCACCACTAGGTTAACATTCCTAGTTTAGGAGTCTTTTTGCCCTATGATGAAAATTTTCTGAGGGCTTGTGGGGTTAAAGATAAACTACCATGTACACATTTGTGGTTATTTGAGTTGGTCTAAACAGCCCCTTGTATGATGAATTCAATGAATATTTGTGATTATTTGGTCCATATCAGTCCATATTTGCCAAGTATATTTGCATTAGAGTAACCACTAGGTATTGTTCCTAGTTTAGGAGACCTTGTGCAATGACATGATGCATTAAAGACACCACTAGACATTTAACCTAGTTTAGGAGACCTGGTGCAATTCTCTAATGCATTAGAGTCCCCAATAGGTTAACAACCTAGTTTAGGAGTCTTTTTGCCCTATGATGAAATTTTTCTGAGGGCTTGTGGGGTTAAAGATAAAACATCCATCTATTAATATGATTGATCTTGTACACAAAAAGTTTGTTTACAACATAAACACCTCCTACTTTGTTAAAAAAAACTTACATATTTGAATATGTTTAAGTTGTAAACTTCAAAAAGTTAAGAAACACTAGCTTGCATAATCTGAGATCAATATCATAGACCTGACATTAGAGCACCTAGTTCATATGTCAGTCCATTCACCTCTCCAGCTTCATTCAAGAACTGTATGCAATCCCTTACCAGATCTTCATCAACCTCTAGGCTTCTTGGCAGCCTACCTTCTCTTATGAGTCTTTCTTTGTTCATATGTGGCACTTTGTATTTGTTGTGTCCCTTAGTCTTCATAATTTCCACTAGGCAACTCTGCAGGCTAAGGAAAACATTGTTAAGTGAAACCGCTGTCATTTTCTCAAATGACTGCAACACATTTGTAACTAACTCATCAATAGTGTAACTCGCAGTGTCCACTTGTAGTGACTGAATTGCCCTAAACCAACCCAAATCTAAAATATTTGTATCTGGTGAGTTTGGGGGTTGGCATGCAATGATGATATTAAATCCATCTGAGCTAGCAGCTGCCCTAAAATCTGGATCATTGTTGCTTATATGTGGTTTGGCGTTATCTTGTTGAATGATGATGTTTTTGCTTGCATTAGGAGGCCATTTGGCCTTAATTGCTGGTATAACCTGAAAATGAAAAGCAATATGCATGTTAATGTCACCAATAAGAGTATACAGCTTGTTATGGAGACTTAACTATGTTTGATTAGGCTGTATGATGATATTTGCAATCTGACAGTGTTAATTTTAATGAGTTTCTTGATCAAACATGATATTTGTGCAAACAATATGCATGTTAATGTCACCAATAAGAGTATACAGCTTGTTATGGAGACTTAACTATGTTTGATTAGGCTGTATGATGATATTTGCAATCTGACAGTGTTAATTGTAATGAGTTTCTTGATCAAACATGATATTTGTGCAAACAATATGCATGTTAATGTCACCAATAAGAGTATACAGCTTGTTATGGAGACTTAACTATGTTTGATTATACTGTATGATGATATTTGCAATCTGACAGTGCTAAATATGATGAGTTTCTTGATCAAACATGATATTTGTGCAAACAATATGCATGTTAATGTCACCAATAAAAGTATACAACTTGTTATGGAGACTTAACTATGTTTGATTATGCTGTATGATGATATTTGCAATCTGACAGTGTTAAATATGATGAGTTTCTTGATCAAACATGATATTTGTGCACACAATATGCATGTTAAATGACAAAAAGTTTGGCATTTAAATACCTGATTCAATAGGCATGCTTTTGTGACTTCCTTTGTGATTGAATCTATTGGTTTAGTAACCAATGTCCCCCTTACTCTATTCTTTGAGTTTCTTTGTGCTGGTTCTAGCCTTGTGAAAGGCCAAATGCCTATTTTCCCATCAAATGCTTGTTGTCCTGTAGTTGCATTTTGTGGCCTAGAAACAAAACACATGAACATAACCTTGAGAATATACCTCTTTGATTTGCATGACCTATAAGGTTCTTCCTCTCCTTCAGCATAATTCTCAGCTGTTCTTGACATGTAGAACCATTTTTCATCTATGTGAACTACATGGAACATACCTGAAAATTTGATTTTATTGGCATCCCTATCAAGTACCAATGCATTCAAACTGAACTTGATCCTTTCTATCTTGTTCTTCTCTGTAAGAGTTGGTTTGATTGCATTGGAGTGTTTTCTGATCAACCCTGCTTTTATCCATCTACAAACTTGTGTTTTGCTAACACCCAGCTCCCTAGCAAGACTTCTTAATGTGCTTCTCTTTTCAAATTTTATGGCCTTGAATCTTTCAAGATCAAAATGTAAGTGCTTCTTCTTTGTTTGTCCCTTCTTGTTGTCTTTCATTTGGACTGGAAGTCCTTCTAACAGTTGTTGTCTTGCAACTTTCCAAATGTATTGCACAGTCCTTCTTGTAACCCCAAATATTTCAGCAGCTTCCCTGATCTTTCCATGAAGCACAATCCCATTTTTAGAGTTTGCAATGAGAAACTGTGCAGCTCTATTTTTCTCATCTAAGGTGAGATCTTTTCTTGGACCTGTCATTTTATATGTGGTTGGTGTTTATGTATTGAATATTGCATTCAATACACTAATGAGGGTATTTATTGTGTTTCAACAGGAGGAAAATGCTGAGTTTTGAATATTTGGGAGTAGTTAATGCAGATTTGACACTTGATGTGGTTAAAAAAATGGTGGGAAGTTCAAAATTTTCAACTTTTGGGGGAATTTAGCAGCTCAATTTGGTGATTTCTGTATTTGGATAATTATTTTGGGATGTATTGAGCAATTCTGGACAATATTTAAGTTTGTACAATTACTGTATTTTGGAACAGTAAATTAGTCGAACAGTATGTATTTTGTAACAGTGAATTATTGAACAATATTGTATTTTGGAACATTACATGTATTTTGGAACAGTGCACTCGTATTCAGTTGGCTATTAACTTTAGACTGAAAATTAATCAATTATATTTAAAATATCTAATACACTTGTTAATTGGTCAATAAGTCAATAAAACAAAAGTTTCTTAAAAAGTGAGCCCACTCCCCTCTGAAAGTTAAGAGGGGACGGAGGGAGTATTAGGTTTTAAGGAGGGGTAAAAAGGTATTATGGGTTAAGGTTATAATAATAGGAGGAGTATCCTAATCCAAGGGGTGTACTTATTAAAAAACAAGGTCCGAATAACCTAACCCCCCATTCAAACCACCCTAATTGACCTTCCCAATCAGAACTAAATATGCTCGTGATGTTAAGGGGCAGGGTGAGAAACTAGAAAATTTAATATACTAAATTTGAAAGATTTGATGTGGACATTACTTAAGGGTCAAGTAACCTAAATAGACTTTAGGGTTTTGATTAGGGCTTTGATATTATAAATATATACATGTACTCAGTATTGTATACACACAAAAACATAGTGAAAACTCCTGGCTTGGTACGCCCCCAGACGTAGTCATTATTGACGAACTGAGTAAACAAATCGGTGTTCCTGCTTTGCACTCTATATTTTACAACACGTTATCAGCACGAGTCTCTACCCGCAATTAATCGGTACGAATCTCAATTTATTTTCTCTTTAAGTATGATAATTAATTATCCGATTAATCATGGAATCCTATTCACATGCCTGTATCTATGAAATTAGTTTTGTATCGTGAATACATATATGTATATATGCTTATTAGTTTTTTGCCGTATATCCACCCCTGCATATGTGGTCGGAAATTTGATACGCTGGAAATTAAACGTGGAGCGTGACGGCGATGGACTCGCATCGAGCTAATGCCCTATCCCTCCGATCGGATCAAAATGAGCAACGATGCCTGGAAGGCCATCTCCTTCGTCTTGCACCAATTCCACCACCATCGGTTTTGGCACCGGTGTGTGCGATGGAGCGACAGCAGCGGCGGCAGCAACGTTGGCCGCAACACGACCGAGCATCAACGACGTGTCGGAAACAGCGCGCCTAGCGGCGCGGTTGCCGCTGTGCGTGACCAGTCGGTGGTCACCATCTTCTGCACCGTCGGTTTCGGCACCGGCGTGTGCAACAGAGTGACAATAGACATGGCTGCGCCGCCGTAACCGGTGGCCCGTGTTGTCTATCTACGGTCGATTGACAGCAGACATGGCCGCGCCGCCTCTCTGTGCTGCAACCGCCTGAAACCCGCCGCCGCTCGCCAGGCCCGCTCGCCACGGCGCTGGTTACGCTGCAACCACCTAAACCTCTTTCCTCGTGTTTTATTTTCTTTAGGCTGGTTTTTTAATACAAAAAATGATTCTGCTAATTTTTTTATCTGGGCATTTAATTAATTTACGGCCAACCTTTTTCTAAATGAAAAGTTTTCCTTTGGGCCTTTAATTTAATTTAACCTGGGCCTTTTTAATTGGGCCGATTATTTAATTAACCTGGGGCTCTTTGATTAATTTATCTTGGGCCAGTTTTCTGAAAAAACTATTTAAAAAGATCTTAGACCTTTAATTTAATTAACCTGGGCCTTACAATTAAATGAAATAAATTGTTGCATATAATAACTAAGCCCAAAATTTTTTAGAATTAATTTTATATTAGTTCTCAATAAATTATTTTAATTTATGTGCTTAATTACTATATTTGCATGCTATATATGATGATTGCTCATGCATGCATTATTATTTTTGCACATAGTTCTTACTTTATAGTCCGCATACATTGTCTGGGTAGACGGCGCCCAGTACTTGTCGGACTGTAAATTATATTTTGGGTAGACGGCGCCCAATACTTGCCCCTATGTGCTTGAGCATGATTAAATAAATTCTTATTTCTCCATTGTCAACAAAAGGTCACAATACTGGTCATGTCACTTTAAATATTGTAGTAAGAATATCTGACATTACCAAGAGAGAATTTGTTGAGCTTTCTCTCGATGATAATAATTACTTGACATGGGCTCTAGATGTTGAGATCCATCTAGACTCAACTGAGTTGAGCAGAACCATTGTCGAAGGTTCGAAATCCACTTACGCCCAGAAGGCGAAAGCGTTGATTTTTCTCAGGCACCACCTGAATCAGGACCTGAAAAATGAATACCTCACTGAAAAAGACCCTAGAGTATTGTGGAAGTCCCTGAAGGACCGTTTCCAGCAACAAAACGATATAATCCTCCCTTAGGCACAATACGATTGGTTGAACCTCCATTTTCAAGACTTTAAGTTTGTGACAGAGTACAATTCTGCCTTGCACCGTATTGTATCTCAGTTAAAGCTATGCAAGCAAGAAATAACTGAGGCCGAGTTGATACAGAAAACACTATCAATGTTCCACGCTAGTAACCTTGTACTCCAGCAGCAGTACAGGGCCAAAAATTACAATGCCCACTCAAAGCTAATTTATGCACTTCTAGTAGCAGAAAAATACAACCAACTCCTGATGAGGAATCATAAATCTAGATCGGTTGGCTCACAAGCAGTGCCTGAAGCACATGTTATTGCTCAGGAAAATCTTAGTGGGTGTAAGCGTAGAAGAGGAAAAGGAAATAAACGAACACAGGGTAGAGGCCGAGGTCGTGGTAAATCTGGTGGTCAAGGAACCTCGAACGACAATCAAGCTCAGAATCGTGGAAAGGGTGTACACAACACCCCAACATGAATTCCGCTCCACAAAAATCTGGCTCTCAAGACGAGATTGAGCAGTCCTGCTACAGATGCGGATGCAGAGGCCATTGGACTCGCACGCGTCGCACTCCCAAACATTTTATTGAGGCTTATCAAAAGCAGCAAAAGGACAACAAGGGGGAGGCCCCTAAGTGTGAATCTCACCATGCCATCCTGCCTGAAGTAGAATTTGACCATGACAACGACGATCTCTTGGGCCTGGAGCTCAAAGACTGTGGAGATAATGAGTTATTCGAATATTTGATCATTTTAGTACTTTATTTTGATTGAGGCCTTTTATAATTGTGGATCCTATTTTTGGATACATTATTTCTCTTTTGGTATGACATTTGTGGTTTAGCTTTGATGTGTTTACTTTATATATGTTATCCGTTATATTTGTGGATATTGTTATTCTGTTATATGGCTCGTAAACATATCAGCTATTTAGTTTGGGGTATTTTTCTCTGGCATGATGGATGCAGATTGTGATTTATGTCTGGTAGATAGCGTCACCACACACACAATCTTAAGAGATAGGAAGTATTTTCATAACTTGATAGAAACAAAATAGAGCGTAACTATGATAGCTAATAACAATATTATAATGGACTCCAGAAGAGCCTCTGTCATCCTCCCTATGGGTTCTGATAATTGACAATGCTTTGTTGTTTCCACAATCAAAGCGTACCCTTCTCAGTTTTAAAGGCATAAGAATTAATGGCTATCACATTGAAACTGAGAATAATAACGAATACCTTTTGATGAATGTCTCTCAAGGTAGCCGTAAACAAGTTATTGAAAAACTTCTCTCCTTCTCTTCCGGATTGTACCATACCTACATCTGACCGTTTAACCTCCATATAGCCATGAGTGTGAAATTTCATGACCCAAACTCATTTAAATTACGGTATCAGCGGTTAGTTCATCCAGGACAAACAATGATACACATGATTCTATCTAATTCCACTGGTCATAATATATCGAATAATAGAATCCCTCATGTCGATAAATTTATCTGTGATGCATGTTCAAAGAGTAAGTTAATAGTGCGGCCGTCGTGTACTAAGGTGAAACTTAAATCTCCAATTTTCCTTGAACGAATTCATGGAGATATTTGTGGATCGATTAACCCAACATCAGGACCATTTCGATATTTTATGGTCTTAATTGATGCCTCCACTCCGTGGACTTACGTCTGTTCGCTGTCCACCCGCAATCAAGTCTTTGCAAGTTTATTGCAAAAATTATTGAGCTTCGAGCTCAGTTCCCAGACTATCCAATAAAATTAATTCGTATGGATAATGCTGCTGAGTTTACCTGAAAAGCCTTTACTGATTACGGTATATCACTGGGAATTAAAGTGGAGCATTTGGTCTTTTACGTCCACACCCAAAATGGTCTAGTTGAGGCGCTAATAAAACATATCAAATTAATTGCTAAACCATTACTGATGAACTCAAACTTACCCACCTCATGCTGGGGCATGCAACCCTACATGCATCATGTTGTTTGCCTAAAAACTAGGGCTGAGAATTTATGGCAATGTGGTGATCTTAGGCAAAAACATCAATAAATGAGGTAATAATGGACTCTATTAATGCTTGGAAGTTCATCATTGTGAAGTGATGAAGATGAAGTGTAATATGAATTGAATATGCAATTAATGGGCTAAGACTTGCCAGGGATTTTATTCACTGGACTTAAATGAGAGTGTTGTGTTTTTAATTGATGAATAGTTGTATTTTTTAGTACAAGGGAAAGACTATTTATAGGTTTTACATATAGAGGCATATCAGTCATTTTCGACCTCGGCGGGGAACAATTGCATTTAATGCATGCAATCTCTGAATGTGCACGGGCGCCCGTCCATCCTTGTGCTGAGATGTTTGACCACTCTGGTAGAGGTGGGCATCGGGTTTCGGGTACCCGAACCCAAAAAAATTACCCGATCAGTTCGGGTAATTTTCTTGAAATTTCGGGTTTCGGGTAACCCGAACCTTAAACTTCAGGTTCGGGTTCGGGTATTGTAACATAACCCGAATCTCCCGATCGGGTACCCAAAATTTTTATTTTTTATTTTTTAAAATTTTAATATTATATTTTAGTATTGAGTTATGTTATCTATGTACACATGACATAATTTATAACAAATTAAAATGATTATAGACATTTGATTCAATGCACACATGACATAATCTAACATGTTTGTGATGAATTCTTATATTAATTAATTAAAAAAATAAAAAATAAAAATTGGATAGTTTTTTGGGAATTTCGGGAACCCGAATTCGGGTACCCAAAATTTCGGGTACCTGATCTAATTCGGGTTCGGGTAGCATAATATTCTACCCGAAATTTCAAGTACCCAAAATTCAGGTCCCGAACCCGAGAAACCCGACCCGATGCCCACCCCTACACTCCAGTGCTGCCACGTGTCTCTGAAGGACAATTCTATGAGTAATTTTCCTATTTGCATGGAATATTACTTCTGTCCTGGTGTACGGAGGCGACTCTTTACCATATTTAGGTCGATTCTGTCGGATTCTATCACGTGCTCGATGGATTCTCCGATTAGTCCTGGAAGGTGGGGTGGTCAGAGACGAGCTTGGTGCCGATCTTGAAAAGGGATCGGGGATCAGAAGCGGTCAACGTTGCCTAAAGTTCGTCTTGATGGTATTTTATCCTTATATCTTTCTTTATTGAGATCGGGGTCGGCCTCCGTGCGGACCCCAAGGGATCGGTTCAATGAGACGAGATCTGCCCGTGCCAGAGCTAGGACGAAATCGGCGAGGTCGGAGATTGCCAGTGAGCTATTCTCATGGCGGGGCGGTGTCGGACGCCTGCCCTATTCTCTTTGTGAGCGGTCGGCTCCGACCTCAAATAAAAGTGGTCACAACACATCGCATCTGAGACAAATCCGTCCAACTGCATATAATGATCACCCCCTACAGCTAGTGCGTGAGAAAGAACCTAACATTTTCCATCTGCGTATATTTGGATGTGTGATGTATGTTCCAAGAACATTACCGAAGCGTACCTCTATGGGCCCACAAAGGAAACTAGGTTGGATTCATCTCTCCATCCATCTTGAGATACCTAGAACCTTTGTCCGGGGATCAATTAACGTCCCGGTTCACTGACTGCACATTTGATGAAGATCACTTCCCGACATTAGGGAGAGATCCAAATTCAAAATTGAATGAATGCCAGAAATTTACGCGGAACGTAAGTGGTCTTCAGTATCTAGATCCACGCACTAGTCAATCTGAACTGGAAGTTCAGAAGATCATTAACTTGCAACATTTAGCAAACAATCTGCCAGACGCGTTTACTGACCATAGAGGTGTGACTAAATTGCATATACCTGTAGTAAATGCACCCCAAAGGATAGAGGTTCCAATAAAAATAAGTATACATGCCCCCACACGCCAGAAGCGTGAAGGACCTATAAAAGATGCGAACACACCTAGAATGAATGCTAGCAAAACTGGCCAGTCAAACCTGAAATCTCCAGAAGAGATTCATCCAGAAAATGAGTGTCCTAGTAATGAAGCACGTGCCCAAATATTCAACGCACTAGGACTGCGGAACGATCAAACCTAGATACACTGGGAAATGAAGAAGGTCTGGTTGATATAGATGTTGAAGTCTCTATGAATTTCATAGATACATGAGAAACTTAAAATATAAATATTACTGTCGTCGACGATACATTTGCAACGACAATTGCTCTTTCCGTTATAAATAACGATCTGGATCCAGAATCCAAATCAATAGTTGAGTGCCGAAAGCGCTCAGATTGGGTGAAATGGAAAGAGGCAATTGAAGCAGAGCTCGTCTCGCTAAATAAAAGAAAAGTATTTGACTCTATCGTTCGTACACCCGCGCGCGCTATCCCTGTAGGATATAAATGGGTTTTTGTACGAAAATGATATGAGAGAAATACTGTGGAGAGATACAAAGCGAGGCTGGTAGCTCAAGGGTTTTCGCAGAGACCCGGTATTGATTTTGGTCAAACCTATTCTCCTGTAATAGATGAAATAACATTCCGCTACTTGATATCTTTAGCAGTTAAATTAAATCTCCAGATGAGATTGATGGACGTTGTAACCGCGTATTTATTCAGAACACTAGATGTCAACATCTATATGAAAATCCTTGATGGATTTAAAATTCCTCCAGAAGAAGGGATACACATGCAATAGAGCTTTCCCCTGCGTATTTATATCGCAAAGTGGTTTTTGCATCATATCTATAAATGTTGACGATCTAAACATAATCGGAACATGCAAAGAGATTGAAGAAGTCAGTTCAATCTTGAAAGCTGAATTCGAAATGAAAATCTTGGGCAAATCCAAGTATTGCCTCGACCTGCAGATCGAGCACCAGTCAACCTACGTGAAAAAGGTATTGGAGAGATTTCACATGGATAAATCTCATCCACTCAGCACACCCATGGTTGTCCTATCCCTCGAAGTGGATGAGGACCTATTTAGACCAAGAGAAGATGCAGAAGAAATTCTGGAACCAAAAGTTCCTTATCTTAGCGATGTTGATGCATTACTCTATCTCGCAAATTGCACTAGATCGGATATTGCATTTGCAGTTAATTTGCTTGCGAGATATAACGCTTATCTTACAATGAGACATAGGAATGGTGTTAAGCACATTCTACGGTATCTCCAAGGGTCTCAAGATCTTGGATTGTTTTACCCTAGTGTTGGTCCCAAAAAATATTATTAGCGGAAAGCGTTTTATACTTAATTTTAAGAAAAACCTCTTTTAAAGTGCTAAAATTAATTATGCAGAAATTCAAAATAAAAATAGTAAATAAAAGAGACACGAGAATTTTATAGTGGTTCAGATATAACGATCTTACGTCCATTCTCCCTTTCACCAAAGGGGTCTCACTCACCAACCAACTTACTTACTACTGGAATTGTGAAGTATCATCTCATTCGTACAACTGCTTACTCCAACCTTTCTATGTGATGAATAGGTTGAGTAAAGCTCCAACTAAAAAGCTCCTAAAGTGTGTATATACGTGAATTAACATGGTGAGTGAGTGGAAGAGTTCGTGTGTGTTTCTTGTGCTCCTGCCCAACTCTTGTCTAATGAACTCATCCAAAACACTCCTATTTATAGTTGTGAGAATTAACTAGCCGTTGGAATGCTAACATTCAAACAACCATAATTGGAGGAATATAATCAATAAGAGATTGATTATATGATTGGTTAGTTGACTTCAATCAAGCAATCAATCATATCCTCCATCAGTTGACTTCCAAATTGCCTTATTCTCCATCATTAAACTCCAAGATCTCCTTGTCTCCGGATTACACGCAGCTTCCATGTGGGTGAACTAATCCGTCTCCCTCATCTGGTCAGGACTCGTCTGGTCTAGTCAGGGTCTTCTGGTCTGGTCGGGTCTGGTGACATTTCTGCTCTGAACCTCATTTGGGAGAGGTCTTCTGGCAGACTCCTCTGGTCAGGCTCCTCTGGCAGACTCCTCTGGTCAGACTCCTCTGGCAGACTCCTCTGGTCAGACTCCTCTGGCAGACTCCTCTGGTCAGACTCTCTTCTGGTCTGCACAAATTTCTTCCCCCTTAACCAAAGACCTATTCTAGACCTAGACTAATCTGTATCTGACTAACAGGTTCAGCTAGTCCTATTACAAGTTCTTTGTTTTAACATCTTCAAAACATCTAACCTATATCCCAATAATTTCCCCCTTTTTGATGATGTTAAAACTAAAAGAACTGAAACAAGACAAGAAAAATTTGAAATAACAAGATAAAGAATCTAGCAGGCTGGGTCAACTGATCTTCCCCCTCAAAGTATGCTCAACTGATATTGGGGCAAAACATCAGCTGGTCTTCTTGTGTATCTGCAGGCAATCAAGTTTTGGTACCCTACTGGGTCTAGGGGGGTTAGCACAATATTTAGGAAGCCACAAGAATAGATCATCCCTTTTTAGATCAAGTGATCTTATATTTCTTCCATATAAGTCCACAAAAACACACTCAACAAAATATCATTTGGCATTGTTATTTCTTCTAGAGGCTCTTCTTCTCTTAGGCCCCGTTTGGTTCGCAGGACTGAATTGGACTGGATTAGTTGGGATTGGACTAGATGGGATTGAATTTGGTTGGATTCATGTTTTCTAACTTGTGTTTGGATTGCAGGATTGTAAAATTTTTATATTTTTATTTTAAAAAAAATCTACATTAATTACCCAAGTTACCCCCAAAATTAAAATCTGATACCCACCCAAATTTCGACTGAATATTTCTCACCCCCAATCGATTTCTGCTAGGGCTAACTTTGTGCAGCCTCCTTCGACAAAGTCACCGGCACCGCCGTCCTCCTTCAACGAAGTCGCCAGCCTCGCCACCCTGCATCAACGAGCTCGCCAGCGCCGCCTTCTCCTTCAACTAGCTTACCCCGCTGCCGTCCTTCAACCAGCGGCCCAGGTCCGGCGCCACCCTCTTCAACCAACGCCGCAACCCCGCAAAGCCTTCTCCGGTAAGTTTCCTTTTCAACTCTGTTATGAGTTATGAAATCAAGATTGAGGCTTTAGCAGGTGAAATCTTATTATGAGTTTTTTTTTTCGGAGGTAAAATCGTTCAATTTGACTGGGAAATACTGGAATTGCCTGATCGATGCCTAAATAAGGCATCTCCCGAACTGCTCATACTGCACTCATAAATAGATTTGCAATTAATTTTTCTTTTTCAAAATTAAAATTAAAAGGTCACGGATATTTAAGTTTAAGCATAGAAGCTGTCAAAGTTCTCTGGTTCAGGGGACAGGGTAGTGTAGGGGAGGGGTTAGGCAGCCTAAGGGAGAGGGGGATTGGTTATGTTTATGCGGGGAAATTAATAATAATTAGAAGGAGTGTCAAAGATAATTAATAATAATTAAGTTTTCCTTGCTTGAAATAATAATTAGAAGGAGTGTCAAAGATATACAGGTTTTTTCACACATTAAGAATTTTTACACGAAACGGAAGTTATTGGTTAGAACATTAAATTTTGCTTAATTTTATCATTTAACTCATTAAAATGAAAAGTAAGTGTAGGGACTAATTTTTATATTATTTTTTAAACAAATAAAGATGTAGTTAACTATATGAACCGAGTGCGAAAATTAAAATTAACTTGTGAATAAAGTTCCTATTAGTTGTAGACTAGGAAAGTGGGGTTCCATAGGGGGATTTGTTTGTCAAAGTCTAAACAAAAAGGGAAGAATTATTTGTAGAATTCTTTAAATAAAATTTAGCCACCATTAAATTTGGAGTGTTGTTGGGGATTTAATGCTTGAGATTGATTGTGTTTATTACTGCTCAAATTCTTACTTTTCAGTGATGTTAATTGAAACTTGATATTGTTTGGTTTAAAAAAGCTAGTTGGAGCTTTCTTTTGTATGAGTTAATTGAATAATTTATTTGAACTTTCTTTTAATTACATTTCTTAGAGCTATGCATTCGACATCTAGTCAATTGGTAAATTCCATAGAGTCCAATCCTGAGAATACACGTGTCTTTTACAATTTTGAAACCCGTACTTTCGCAGCCATGTTGAGAAAGTCAAATCTGCATAAAACATTCAGTAGAAAAATTAGCCTCACATAAGACACTACATGTAAGCACCAATTAACAACCACATAATCAAAAATCAAGATAGGGGAACTAACCCACACAATGTATCATACAATGCTTCCCTTTTCTTCTCATCATGAATCATGGCGGATGTCAATGCACCAAGCTTTCATCAGATTTTTCATAGAAGAGATTCACTGCTTCAAGGAAGCGGTCATCCCTCTCATCATCAACCCTGCGTTTCTTACCCTTACCCTTACTCTTAGTTGCAGAGCTGGAGTCCCCTCGGGGTGCAGTTTGGAAGTCTGTTTGGGAGTAATCGGGGTAAACGTTTGACTCGGAAGCAGCATTGAATCCAGTAGAAGGAGTGGGCTGGGAAATATCAGTTGCAGTTTGGGCATTTTCTCCGTTGGCCCGGTCCTTTCCAAATATCTCTAACCAGTCATGGTAGAATGGGAATGACTTGTTTCTAATCTTTTTCACGTTTCGATCTTTCTACAAACACCAAATAACTATATAATTATCTTCAATACGAAAAAATATAGAATGTAATTGTGAAGCATTGGAACAATTTACCTTTATTGCTGAAGCCCACTTTTCCTCAGTGGCCTCAACCATATTGACACCATTCAGAATCCCACTTCCAGAACCATTATCCACTAGCATCTCCCTCAAAGCAGCATACAACTTCTTCCACACATGAATTTTTGAGTTTATGTGAGGGACCCCCTGAGATCGGTTCCGGGTAATTTCTCCATCAGCTTAGTCTCCAACATCGATATGTATCCAGACTTAAACCCATTATCGACCTTCATACCCTTTACCACAAGATCCTTCAAACCATCCACCAAAACCTGTTCCTCTGCAAATGTCCAAGTACGCATATTAGCAGCATCAGCACCTTTCTTGGGCGAAGTGTCTGTTCCTTCCATGTTCCCCTGAAAATCAATATTACCAAAAATAATCCAAATATGGAGCATGTATAACATTTAAAAGTCACCACATGTATAACAAGCAACAAAATCACCCACAACCATAGGAAAGCCAAAATAAAAAATAATAATAACAACCTGTATTTAAATAATCCAAACATATCATAAATAAAATGGATAAAGTCTACCCCAGCAAAATGTAACAACGTTTACATAAGTCTTAAAAATCAAAGAACTGCCAAGTTACAGCAAATCAAACAATCTCAGACATAATCAGCATACATTTGCATGGCCAAATTATCCCGTAAATTTGTCCATGCTTGGGAGGGTTCGACGACATCTATAAAATCTTCAACATCATTGCCTTCATTGGTCTCGTCATCACTCTCAAATTCAGCGCCACTTCCTTCAAAAGAATCAATGGTCATATTGGTACGAATGAAGTTGTGTAGCAAACAACACCCCAAAATAATGCAATTTTGGGTCTTGATAGGGTAGTATGAATTACTCCTAAGAATTGCCCAACGTGCTTTCAATATACCAAATGAATGCTCGATTACATTACGGGCCTTGGCATGCTTTAAATTAAAGTATTCTTGGTAATTTTGAGGTCCATTGTGTGTCGCATCCCACTCTTTCAAATGGTATCTAACTCCTCTATAAGGAGATAAAAAACCATTTCCGTTCATGTACCCACCATCAACCAGATAATAGTTACCTACAACCAATATTTGCAAACATCCATCAATTAATATCTTTTAAATTACATGCTTATTTAAACAGAATTTAAGTTGAAATGTTTAAAATTGCCATTTGGGATTTTAAGTCCATTCGTTCGGCCTATTGCATCACGCAAAACTCTACTATCAGCTGCAGACCCCTCTCATCCAAATAGTACATATATATAGTTCATGTTTTGGTCACAAACAGCTAACACGTTAACATAAATGTTTCCTTTTCTATTCCTATAACACGGGATGTCCTCAGTTGCCACTTGAACAGAGATGTATGTTCCATCTAACGCACCCAGACAACCCTAAAACAAACAACATTTAATTTTTTTAAGTTTATATTACATGCTTATCATCTTTAATTAATATATTCGTAATTGATATACCTTAAAGTACTTCCATCGATTGTCATTGCTATTGTCAGGCACAGGTTGAGGTGTGATGAAGAGAACATTATGGAGCTTAAGTAAAGTGTTCAGTGCTCTATTAAAGTATTTACTGATTGTGTACCCAGAACGCTCAAAACCCCTTTTAACGATGTGGTTCTTAGTATGGTGAGACAAAACTGTTAGTAGAATTGCAACTTGTTCACCAACTGTAACATGACGGGTAGGGGAAAGACCACCTAAGTTTTCTAGAAGGTAACACAATTTATTGAAACAATCTTTATTCATCCGAAGTTCATCCCTACATGTTACATCGCTTACATTAACCAAGTGGTGCATCTTCTCTAGTTGACGGGTGACTTTTTCCTTAACACTATAACAATGTTTATTCCTAATATTTCTACGATGACGGTACCTCAGATAACCAATCGTTAATAGTGTCACAAAAAACCAAATTTGGATAAACAGTGAAATAATTGCACCGCATCTCGCCAAATTTCGATTGATTCCCCTCATATTCAAGAACACGCTGTGGAATAAAATAAAAAGGTCAAATTGGAGACAAGTATCATATATAGAATAGTGCAATTGGGCAAGCTATTTCTCAAATGAAATTAAACTTTATTCCTAATTCGAATGCTTGTCCATATAACCACTTGAGCAAGTGACTAACCTTTCTACAGATGCACACCATTTGAGCAGTAAACAATGATGCAATTAACAATAATTCCACGTATTAAACAACATGATTCACATTTTTGTTGTTTATACTTTGGAAACATGTCTTTCGGATAAAATAATGATGTTATTTTATAGTATAATTTTAATATTAATATTCTTCAAATTGTTAGTAATAAGTTTAACGTTCTGACAAACTAAAATTTCAATATTTTTGTGTCCGTGAAATACATATATTTCTCCTATATATGTGGCAAATTGACCGTAAATTTTGATTGTGTCTTCGTAATTTTTGTAGCTATAAAATCTTGTTCCATACATTATACATAACACACATATTTATTTATATTTATATATAATTATTTATCCTCACAAAACCCCGGTCCTACCAACAAAATTCAACAGATTTGCATGCCAAATATATAATTCTGTTTAATTAAAGAAAGAAACCACTCTTCCTCTATTTTAAGACTGCTTAATTACAACCAGAAGCACTAAATGCAAATGCCCATTTTGGTTGCTGCTTCTTTTTCTTTTTATTATTGAATAATGCAAACACTGATATAATGCAGTAGAAAAAGTACAAGCTATTAAAACTAATTAAGATGTTGCTTCTTTAAAACTTCTCTGTTTATATATAGTAGTAATAATAGACAATGGCACAGAGTATCATTAAATTTATGCAATTGTGTAATGGCTTGCCGGAATTTACATTTTGAAAACAGAGCAAATTGACTTTATATATTGCCGGAATTTACATTTTCAAAACAGAGCAAATTGCCGGAATTAATCGATTCAAGACCAAACCACAAAAAAGACTTTATATATTAACTCCAGTAATATTAACTCCAATCACAAAAAGACCCTATTCACAAAAAGACTTTAATCGATTAACTCCAATCACAAAAAGACATTAATCTCAACTCCAGTAATTGACTTTAATCATAAAAAGACTTTAATCGATGTATATTAACTCCAGTAATATGTATACAACTCCAATCACAAAAAGACTTTAATCGATTCAAGACCAAAACATCTTCTATGTACGCACAAAAAGACCAAAACATCAATTCAAGGCCAAAACAAAAAAAGGTTCTCACATCTTCTATTTCGGAAATCTCTATTTTTAATTTCGGAACATGATTATTTCAGAAATTGCTCACAAAAATATTTTCGATTTGGATTATTTCAGAAATTTCGGACCCTATTCGATTTGCAGAAAACACTCGAAAGCCATTAAATCCCAGAGATTTGGAGAATACCTGTGAGAGAAGACACTCGAAAGACCACGACCTCCGCTTGTGATGACAGGTTCGATATTCCCTCGACCACAATCTGAGGAGACAAAAGTTGAAACAAATTAAGATTGGGAACCTCTAATCTGCAAAAAGAAATTATAGAATGAACAAGGAATTGCTTCATTCTCTAATCGCCCCCACAGAATTGCCGCCGCGACCTCATCGAGCCTCCCATCGCCTGAGCATCCCGTGGCGAATCGTAGACGACGTGACTGCGAAATTGTAGATGACGAAGTGAAGGCGGAGAGGCGAGAGAGGAGGAACTCACGGCTGGGGGAAGAGAGAAGAGCAGCTAGGGTTTTTTGTTTAAGTTATATGATTTTTGTAATTTGTTATGTTAATAGGGACAATATAGTAATTTTATGTTGAATTTGAGGGGTAATATGGTAAGTTTGCAGCTGGGACTAATTAGTCCCACCCTCCCCATGGGATCAAATAGTCCCATTGCATTGGGACTAGAGGGTATTTGGGACCCGGGCCAAAATCGGGTCCTGGGCCCAAGTCCTGCAAAGCAAATAGATTATTATCTGGGACTATTTGGTCAATCCTGGCCAGTCCTGCGAACCAAACGGGGCCTTATGAGCTTGTCCAATAGAAGAAGCAACTTGTCTTAAAGCAACAGTCTTGAAATTCTTTTGATAAGGATAAGTTTTACTAGAACCATCAAAGGTTCCAGCTGGTTTGGCAGATGACTTGAAAGTCTTCTACAGGTGAGTAGGAGTCATCTGGTTCTGCCTCTTTTGAGAAGATCCAGACTGTCTTCTACTCTGCTGGCCTGGCTGAGGTCTTTTATTCTGGGTATAACCCTTCTTAAAAATTCATCTTCTGCCTTTTGAGTTTTTGAGTTTCAGTACTCATCTGCCCATTAGGCTGAGTTGCCTGGTCAGCTGACCTCTTGCCTTTATCAATAAAATTTCTAGGTTGTTCTTCTTTCTGAACATGTGAGGATTCAGGTTTGGAATAACCAAGGCCTGTCTCATCATGCTCTCTTTGAGAT
Source organism: Ballota nigra (assembly GCA_947034835.1). Lineage (NCBI taxonomy): Eukaryota > Viridiplantae > Streptophyta > Magnoliopsida > Lamiales > Lamiaceae > Ballota > Ballota nigra. Next base: position 52,542,077 of record OX344725.1, read on the forward strand.
GAGGCATCTACGTGTGACACAACATTGTTTGCTGTAGTCAGCTACTCCAATCTCATCTTGAGCTTATCCTCACTTTCTCTTACAATTTTGTTTTGGTGGAAGAGTTCATCAAACTTAGCTTTAAGCAGATTATATTCATTGTCTTTCTCAACATTTTCAACAACCAACATTTCTATCAGCTTAACTTATTCAATACACCTGGTTGCCAAGTCAGAAGACTCTTCGACCAGTGTATGATTTTGTTCAGCTGATAGATCAGCTGAGTTGCCTAGACATTGTGAAAGCTTCTGATTTTCTGCTTTCAGCTTTGAGTTCTCATCTTCCAACTTTTGACAAAGTTGTATAGATTTTTTGAGGTCTAATAGCAAATTTTGCACATCAGACTCCTCTGATTGTTCAGAAAAAGAAGAAGATGAAAAAGAAGAGGAAGTTCGATTACATACCTCGTATGTCACTAGACATATCTCTTCGTCTGGTCCAAAATTAGATGATGAACCAGAAGTGGATACCTCTTCTTCCTCATCTGCGAAGCTTCTTTTGGAGTAACACCTAGTGTCTCTTTTACTACTTCTCTTCGAGCCCATTTCTGCAAAAATTGTTAGCACAACAAATATTTGGGTTTTTCAAAAAAATGGATCTGTCCTGGTAACTACCAAAAGCTTTTCAAAGTAGTAGTCTAGGACACACTGCTCTGATACCACTTGTTGGTCCCAAATAATAATATTAGCGGAAAGCGTTTTATACTTAATTTTAAGAAAACCCTCTTTTAAAGTGCTATAATTAATTATGCAGAAATTCAAAATAAAAATAGTAAATAAAAGAGACACGAGAATTTTATAGTGGTTCGGATATAATGATCCTACGTCCACTCTCCCTTTCACCAAAGGGGTCTCCCTCACCAACCAACTTACTTACTACTGGAATTGGGAAGTACCAGTTCCTTCGTACAACTGCTTACTCCAACCTTTCTATGTGATGAATAGGTTGAGTAAAGCTCCAACTAAAAAGCTCTTAAAGAGTGTATATACGTGAATAAACAAGGTGAGTGAGTGGAAGAATTCGTGTGTCTTTCTTGTGCTCCTGCCTGACTCTTGTCTAATGAACTCATCCAAAATACTCGTATTTATAGTTGTGAGAATTAACTAGCCATTGGAATGCTAGCAATTCAAACAACCATAATTGGAGGAATATAATCAATAAGAGATTGATTATATGATTGGTTAGTTGACTCCAATCAAGCAATCAATCATATCCTCCTTTAGTTTACTTCCAGTTTGCCTTATTCTCCATCATTGAACTCCAAGATCTCCTTGTCTCTAGATTACACGCAACCTCAATGTGGGTGAACTAATCCGTCTCCCTAATCTGGCCAGGACTCGTCTGGTCTGGTCTGGTCTGGTGACATTTCTGCTCTGAATCCCATCTGGGAGAGGTCTTCTGGCAGACTCCTCTGGTCAAGCTCCTCTGGCAGACTCCTCTGGTCAGACTCCACTGGTCAGACTCCTCTGATCAGGCTCCTCTGGCAGACTCCTCTGGTCAGACTCCTCTTCTGGTCTGCACAGATTTCTTCCCCCTTAACCAAAGACCTATTCTAGACCTAGACTAATATGTAGCTGACTAACAGATTCAGCTAGTCCTATTACAAGTTCTTTGTTTTAACATCTTCAAAACATCTAACCTATATCCCAACACCTAGAGACCTTGGTAGGTTACGCAGATGTTGGCTATATTTGTCTGATCACCACAATGCCATATCGCAGACTGGTTACGTTTTTCTCTGTGGTTGTACTGCAACCTCATGAAGATCGGTTAAACAAACTATAGTTACCACATCTTCAATCCACTCAGAGATAATAACATTATTTGAAGCTTCACGAGAATGTGTTTGGTTGAGATCATTGGTACAACACATTGGTGACTCGTGTAGTATTGTTAAAAACGATACATCCCCTACTGTTATATTTGAAGACAACGCAGCCTGCATCACACAAATGTGTAATGGGTGCGTCAAGGAAACCTGACGAAACATATTTCTCCAAAAAATTTCTACCTATACGAACTCCAGAAGAGTGACGTAATTACCGTACAACAAGTGCGACCTAGTGACAATCTAGCAGATCTGTTCACTAAGTCCCTACCTACATCTACTTTTGAAAAATATATTTATGGTATCGGGATGCGAAGGCTTAAAAGGTTGTTGTCTTCAGGGGGAGTGGTAACCTCGAAATAATCTTGAAGATTGGATCCGGAAGATCAATAATTGCACTCCTCTCTAGCTAAATATTTTATTGCTACCTAGCATGTGGAGTTTTTTGACGAGACATATACGTCGCGTCGTAATGTCCAAGGGGGAGTGTTGTAAATCCAGAAGATTTAACATACCAAATCTAGAAGATTTGATGTGGACATTACTTATGTGCCAAAAAACCTAAATAGGCTTTAGGGTTTTGATTAGAGCTTCGATATTATAAATATATTCTTGTACTCAGTATATACACACAAAAACATATTGAAAACTTCTGGCTTGGTACGCCCCCAAACGTAGTCATTATTGACGAATTGGATAAACAAATCGGTGTTCCTACTCTGCACTATATATTTTACAACAAAACTATTCCTTCACTAATCACTAAGTCAGGCAAATTAAATAGTAGTATTAATTTTAAAATCGTTTATTTTGGGTTTTAAATTACTTTTAAAAATCAAAATTTTCAAAATTAAGGGCTATAATTGAATGATGTGAATTACAATTTAAATATATTAAAATATAATAGGGAGAGAAATTGATTATATGAAAAAATATGATAGCTGATTTATAGATGTTGTAAATAAGTGCGTAAATAAAGAGACACGATTTGTTGACCCAGTTCGTCGGGAACGACTACGTCTGGGGGCGATCCAAGCCAGGAGTTCCACTAATATTGTTGTGTATGAGAGTACATAATTCATGAATACAATGGGATATATATAATAGTAAAAACCCTGGTCTAATGGGTAAAGCCCAATATGATTCTTGGTTCTCAAGTAATGTCCACACCAAATCTCCTAGATTTGGAATATCAAATCTTCCAGATTTACAACACTCCCCCTTGGACATTACGACATAAATGTCTTTGTCATAAAAACTCCACGTGCTAAGGATCGGCCATAATAATGAGTGGGAGGAATGTCATCGATCTTCTAGATCTAAATCTTCCAGATTTATTTCGAGTTTACCGCTCTCCCTGAAGACAACAACACTTTAAGTCTTTGCATCCCTATACCATGAACGTACTTTTCAAAAGTAGACGTAGGTAAGGATTTAGTAAACAGATCTGCAAGATTGTTACTAGATTGCACCTTTTGAATGGTAATCACGCCACTCTTCTGGAGTTTGTATAGGTAGAAAAACTTAGGTGAAATATGTTTCGTCAGGTTTCCCTTGACGTACCCATTACTCATTTGTGTGATGCAAGTAGCGTTGTCTTCAAATATAACGGTGGGAGGTGTATCGCCCTTGGCGATACCACACGAGTCACCAATGTGCTTTACTAAGGACCTTAACCAAACACATTCTCGTGCAGCTTCAAATAAAGCTATGATCTCTGAGTGGTTTGAAGACGTGGTAACCATGGATTGTTTAACCGATCTCCATGAGATTGCGGTTCCACCACAGAGAAAAACATAACCAGTCTGGGATACGGCGTTTTGGGGATCAGACAAATAGCCAGCATCCGCGTAACCTACTAAGGTTTTGTCTTGGTTCTTATGATAAAACAGTCCAAGATCTTGGGATCCTTGGAGGTATCGTAGAACGTGCTTAACACCATTCCAATGTCTCCTCGTAGGAGAAGTGCTATATCTCGTAAGCAAGTTAACTGCAAATGCAATGTCCGGCCGGGTGCAATTTGCAAGATAGAGCAAAGCTCCAACAACGCTAAGATAAGGAACTTCTGGTCCCAGAATTTCTTCTGAATCTTCTCTTGGCCTAAATGGATCCTTATCCACTTCGAGGGATCGGACTACCATCGGGGTGCTAAGTGGATGAGATTTATCCATATGAAATCTCTCCAATACCTTCTTTACGTAGGTCGACTGATGAACAAGGACTCCTTCTGGGAGGTGCTCGATCTGCAAGCCGAGGCAGCACTCGGTTTTACCCAAGGACTTCATTTCGAATTTAGCTCTCAAGATTGAACTGGCTTCTTCAATCTCTTTGCATGTTCCGATTATGTTCAGGTCATCAACATATACGGATATAATGCAAAAACCGTCTTGCGATTTCTTCGTGAATACGCACGGGAAAGCTTTATCGAACGTGTATCCCTTCTTTTGAAGGAATTCACTAAGTCGGTTGTACCACATAAGGCCCGATTGCTTCAGGCCATACAACGACTTACGCAATTGTATGCTATACATACTGCGATTTTCACCATCCCTTAACTTAGGAATGTCAAATCCATTTGGGATTTTCATATATATCGGCATCTAGTGATCCGTATAAGTACGCGGTTACTACGTCCATTAATCTCATTTGGAGATTTAACTTAACTGCCAAAGATATCAAGTAGCGGAACGTTATTGAGTCCACGACGTTGAGTTCATGACGGGAGAATAGGTTTGATCGAAATCAATCTCGGGTCTCTGCAAAAATCCTTGTGCTACCAGCCTCGCTTTATACCTCTCCACAGTATTGTTCTCATTTCATTTTCGTACAAAAACCCATTTATATCCTACAGGGATAGCACGCGCGGGTGTACGAACAAAAGAGTCAAATACTTGTCTTTTGTTAAGCGATGCGAGCTCTGCTTCAATTGCCTCTTTCCATTTTACCCAATCGGAGCACTTCCGGCACTCTACGATAGTTTTGGGTTCTGGATCCGGATCGTTAATGGAAAAAGCAAATGCCGCTGCAAATGTGTCGTCGACGACAGTAATATTTATATTACATGTTTCTCCCGTGTCTGTGTGATTCATAGAGACTTTGATGTTTACGTCAACCAGACCTTCCTCATTTCTCATTGTATCTGGGTCTGGTCGTTCCACGGTCCTAGTGCATGGAATATTTTGTGCACGTGCTTCATCACTAGAACTCTCGTCTCCTAGAGACTTGTGATTATCTAGACGGATCTCTTCTAGAGATTTTCCATTCGACTGACCAGATTTGATAGTCTTTCGTTTAGGTGTGTTACTATCTCTTGAGGGTCCCTTACGCTTTTGGCGTGTGGGGGCATGAGTACTCATTTTACTTGGGACCTCAACCCTTTGGGGAGCATTTACTACATGTATATGCGATCTAGTCACACTTCTATGGTCAGTGAACGCGTCTGGCAGGTTATTTGCTAAGTTCTGCAGGTTAATGATCTTCTGAACTTCCAGTTCAGATTGATTAGTGCGCGGATCTAGATACTGAAGATTACTTACGTTCCACATAAGTTCCCGGTATTCATTCAATTTTGAATTCGGATCTCCCCATAATGCCGAGAAGTAATCTTCATCGAACGTGCAATCAGAGAACCGGGCCATTAATTGATCCCCAGACAAAAACTCGAGGTATTTCACGATGGATGGAGAGTCAAATCCGACGTAAATATCGAGTTTTCTTTGTGGGCCCAAAGAGGTTCGCTTGAGTATCGTAATCGGTACGTATACCGCACATCCGAAAAATTCACAGATGGGAAATGCTAGGTTCTTTCCCACGCACTAACTTTAGGGGGGAATGATCATTATATGCAGTTGGACGGATTTGGATGCATGTAGGACTGCATGCCCCCAGCATGAGGTGGGTAGTTTAGAGTTCATAAGCAATGGTCTCGCGATAAATCTGATATGTTTTATTAGCGCCTCAGCAAGACCATTTTGGGTATGGACGTAGGGGACCGAATGCTCCACTTAAATTCCCAGGGTCATACAGTAATCTGTAATGACCTTCGAGCTAAACTCAGCTGCATTATCCATGCGAATCGATTTAATTGGATAATCCGAGAATTGAGCTCCAAGCTCGATAGTCTTCGCAATGAGCTTCGCAAAAGCTTGATTGCGGGTGGACAGCAAAATGCAAATGTCCACCTAGTGGAGGCATCAATAGGGACCATGAAATAACGAAATGGTCCTGATACTGGGTGAATCGGTCCGCAAATGTCCCCTTGAATTCACTTCAAGGAAAACCGGAGACACTAGTCCAACCTTAGTGCGCGACTGACGCACTATTAACTTACCCTTAGAACATGCATCACAAATAAATTCATCAACATGAAGGATTCTACTATTCAAATTGGGTAGAGTCCTACGTATCATATATTGTCCTGGATGACTTAACCGCTGATGCCTAATTTAAAGAAGTTTGGGTCATGTAATTTCATACTCATGGCTAGATGGAGATTTGACGGCCGGATGTAGAAATAGTACAATCCGGGGGAGAAGGAAGAAAGTTCTTCTATAAGATTATATGAGTGGTGGCGTTATCTACCAATCATAAATCACAACCTCAATCCATCATGTCAGAGGAAATTAACCCAAACCTAATAGCTGATATGTTTACTAGCCATAAATAAAAACAACAATATCCGAATAAACTCATGGACAGCTATTATGGTAAACACATCAAAGCTAATTCATTCATAAATAAAATATCCGAAAGAAAGGATCCAAAACATAATAAGTAATTATTTTATCTAGAAAACAAACTACTAGGAATAATCAAATACGCGAATCTACTCGTTTATCCTAAAATTCGAGCTACGGGCCCAAGAGGTCATCGTTGTCTAGGTCAAAATCTGCTTCAGGCAGGTCGTCATCCTCAGGTTCATCAACTGGAGCCTTCCCCTTGTCGTCCTTTTGCATCATTAAATAAGCCTCGACCAAGTGTTTGGGAGTACGACACGTGCGCGACCAATGGCCTTTGCATCCGCATCTGAAGCAGGACTGCTCAATCATTCTTTGAGAGATGGGTTTTTGAGGAGCGTTAACCCGGGTCTTGTGACCACCGAGTGAACTATGACTTTGATCGTTAGTCCAGGATTTCTTACTCGCTCTCCCCCTTCCACGGTTGCGACGACCAAACGATGGTTTGTGCCTGTACCGCTGCAGGCGTACAGGGTCGCTAGCGTGAAACATTGATACAGAATCTTGGATCAGGTTGGTCACAACACGCTGCAATGCAGAGCTGTACTCCGTTATAGACTTCAAGTCTTTATAATGGACGTTCAACCACTCATGTTGTGATGGAGGGAGGAGTGCAAGATCATATTGTTGGAAACATTCCTTCAGGGTTTTCCACAATATCTCGGGGTCCCTTTTTGTGGCATATTGGAATTTCAGACCTTCATTCATGTGGTTCCTCAGAAAAATCAATACCTTCACCTTCTGGGCGTCAGTAGATTTTGAACCTTCCATGATGGTTTCGCTTAACCCATTTGAGGCTAGATAGAACTCTATATCTAGCACCCATGTCGGGTAATTGCTACCGTCGAGAGCAAGCTCATCGAACTCTTTCATAGTGATATCAGACATAATTCACTACAATAGAAGCGACATGGTGAGGGGGATGAACAAGACGCATAGACAATGAGGGAAAAACAAGGATTCATTTAATTATTCTAAGGCACATAGATGCACGTACTGGGCACCGTCTACCCAAGGCATAAATTCACGGTCCGACAAATACCGGGCGCTGCCTTCCCGGGCATAAAGAGCGGACTATAAACTATGTGCACAGTGTTAATGCACGTAGGATAATAAAATCACTTAAGCATGCAATAACAATAAGTAACGATAATCACATGAAAATAATTTGCAGAAAATATACGGTTTAATAGACAGAGGAAATAATCATTAGAATAAATTTCGTGTATATTAACGCAATTTAATGAAACATTTTCAGGATTATATAATATAAATTTTGTGATACGACAACCGAAATAAAATCGGGGTTATCACAAAATTCACAAGGGGTGATCGCAACATGTGACTAAAAGTGCACGTAGGGCATGCAGGGGGCACATGGCGAGAGGAGAGAATCGAAAAACAAAGAAAAACAAAAAAAATAAAAAAAATCGGGGCCAGTCGCGCCTGTGGGACGCGACTGGCTAGGGTGATCGCGTTCCATAGGCGCGATACCCAGCCTCCGATCGCGTCTGCCAGGCGCGATCGAGGCCGATTTCCAGGCCTCCTTCCCCGGCACGATTTCAGCCGTGGGAGAAGGAGCGCCGCCTCAATACGGCGCCCGGGAGCGCACGGAGGCGGCGGGGAGGTGCACGGCGATGTCTATCCCGTCGGGAGAGGCTGCCTGCGTCGCGGCGGCGAAAGGCCGCATCGCGCGCGGTGGCTTCCAGCCACGGCGGCGGCGACATCGGCAAAGCTTCGTGCGGGCGAGGAGGTGGCGGCGGGAGGCCGCGCTGGCCTAGCAGCGGCGGCACGCGGCAACGCGACGACGGACAGGGCCGCGCTGGCCTAGCAGCGGCGGCACGCGGCAACGCGACGACGGGCAGGGCCGCGCCAGGAGCATCGGCGGCACGCGGTGTTGGGAAAATAAGGGGTGCCCGGAATCTATTCGGGATGAAATTTAAATACGAATTTAAATACAATTATTACTAGCATGAATTAATCCTAATTAATTCAAATAATAATTCCAACAACCAATTTAACATCATGCATGTTGAATTAATTCACATATAATCTATGGCGGAATAAACAAGATAATATGTGATTAACGTACCTCTCGTAGAACTTGGCCTTTGAATAAAACGGGACTAACACGTACGCACTTTATCAACCCAAAAGCCTTCTCAAGTATTCCCTTTCACCTTATTCGATCACCGGTGGGAGATGCTTTCGAATAATTTAAATAACTAAGGAAAAAGAAAAATATCTATGCTCTTGATATTTTCAACACATGGAATTATGTTCTTGGGGATGAAATAATCATCCCCTATTTATAAGTATAGTGGCCGAAATTTTTAGGTATATGGGCTTTGAAAAAAATCTTTTCTTATACTCTAAGAAATCTTGAATATATCTCATATATTCTTTTCTCCAAAATAAAATATTCCACAAAAATCTCACACTCCTTATAATAGGGTAATTTTCGAAAATAATTAAGAGAAGAATTCAAGATTTGGATCTTCTTGAATATATGAGATAATCTTGTATTCCAAGAATACTTATCCTCCATAATATCTTTCCAAGAAAATCAACAAAATCTTTTCTCTCCTAAATATACAATTTTCGAAAATTAAGAGAAAAATCAGCAATATATTTTCTTTTTATTTTAATCACCTTATCATTATTGGGCTACTTAATGGGCTACTTGAGGGGCCTTTAAGGAGAATTAAGATTGGACCTCCTAATGGACTTCTGAATTTCAATATTGAGCCCCAATATAATTCAATCCATTAATATTAATTATTACCACTAATAAATTAATATTGCACTATCCATCTTAATCCATATTACGATAATATGGGCTCCCGGTTATTATTTCCCGCATTTAAGATTATCAAGTCCATTAATTAATTAAGCTTCTGAATAGCTCTAAATTAATTAATATATTTCACCTTGGAGTAAAGACAGCTCAACATTATTATCCGTACCGAAGAAACTAATTCTTCACTTGCAAGATTTGGTACGATAAAACTTCTGAGCCCACTAAGGGGACTAATCACACGAGCCGTACTCGCACGCGTTTCTCCGTATTAAATCTTAGCAACCGTCGTATGATTAATATTACTGCCCAAGACACAAAGTTCGAAGTCACAATGATTCTCACCCAACATGAATCAAAGCAGTAACCATTAAGCACACACGGTCCTATTTAAGTGACGGAGATTAAGAAATCAACAACCACTGAGGTCTAATTCTTCACATTTCAGAACAGAAGAATTTATCCTCGCTGTAGGTCCTCTTCAACACATACTAAATGTGCTAGTGCAATCTCTTAGTCAAGACAGACCAATCTGAGCCTTACACATCGACCTTTCACGGCGGATTGTTCAATTCCACCTAGGTCGTGAAAATGTACGTTTAGTTACAAGGAAACAGTTAATGTTGTCTTCCGTGATCGGGTATCACCACATTAACTACAATGTAACTAGTACCATATATTAAACGGTTTGCAATAGAAATTCAACATTCAATCATATCTAAAGCAAATGTGATAAAATAATTATTCTCATAAACAAGTGTTTGATACACGAGTTATACAAAGTAAAAACATACTTTCACGTATAACTCCAACACGCGGACCTCGCGACGGTGATGGCGGGCGGAGGCACGGCCTCTTCAGGCGGCGGCGGTGGCGTGGCGCTGTTACGGGCGGCGCTTCGGGGCCGTTTCGGGTAGCGCGACGTCGTGCGTCTCACGGCATCAACCGGTGTTCATTTTTCGATCTCTATCCATAAAATAATATCAACGAATTTAATAAAATAACGCATATAATTCAAACAAGAACAAATATCGGAATCAAACAGGATAATTATATTCGTGCATATAAAACATGCAAAACATAGATTGAAAAATTCAAGTACGTGAAATAATTCATGTGATTTGAAGGGGAATAATGCTGAGGCGTACCGTTTTATCTCGGGCAGAGACTCGTGTTGATAACGTGTTGTAAATAAGTGCGTAAATAAAGAGACACGATTTGTTGACCCAGTTCGTCGGGAACAACTACGTCTGGGGGCGATCCAAGCCAGGAGTTCCACTAATATTGTTGTGTATGAGAGTACATAATTCATGAATACAATGGGATATATATAATAGTAAAAACCCTAGTCTAATAGGTAAAACTCAATATGATTCTTGGTCCTCAAGTAATGTCCACACCAAATCTCATAGATTTGAAATATCAAATCTTCCAGATTTACAACAATAGATATGGTTGTACCAGATTATAAAATTTTGAATTAGAACCAATTTTAAATTTAAATTTAAAATTCAATTTTAAAAACTCAAAACAAACGTCATCGAGTGTAAACAAAAATTAAACTCATTATTTGATGATGCACACCAAATAAATTTCGTTTTTATGCAATAATCTACAAACCAAGAGAGATAAATCACACTAACAAAATTCAATTTCATGTGGTGGGCCTACCAAGAAAACGTATGTAAAAATCAAACCAAGTCAAGAAAATTAAAAAAAAAAAAAAAAAATTGTTGTCCGAAGTTATTTAACAAATTCCACATATTGATTCAAACCTAAGCCATTAAGACAACTAAAATGTGAAGATAAAAATTCGTCGTGATCCAAAAGGGAAACGCTTAAACTGTCAGTGTCACTGAAATGACTGCATGCATGCACCTATCCTTCATCGACAGACAAATTGAAATACTTATACCATGTCCAAATTACAGTTATTCTTATCTTTGCAGTCACAAAAAGGGGATTTTTTTTTTATTTCTCTTTTTATTTTTCCCAAGAAAAATAATTAAAATAAGATTTTGAATGCTAATTATTTAAATTCCTCAATTAATTAGGAAACTGACCAAATTCTAGAGATTGACCTAGTTGGTGAGGAATTGAAATTCACAAGGTGCTTTGTTAGCGGACAGTAAATTATGAATTTTCGAATTAGTCAATTTTCAAACTGAATACCTTTATAAAAGAAATTAGGAAACGGTCCAATTTCTTTGTTGTATGTACTCGATATTGATTTTCTTGCGGAGTCAAATTGATAATATGTTTTGTTGCCTCACAATGTATCAACGAATAATAAGATTGGAAAAAAAATATACAGACCGAAGAAGAGAACAATATGGTTCACACATAAAATCTATTTTCAAAATAATTTTATAATAGTGAAAGTACCACGATATCATCAATTTAATTATCTATAAACAATGCAAGATTTTAATTCCTTAAGTATTGTGTATATATCTTTGTTGAGTTTTATGAATCGCTGAAGCAGCCCACATGCATTAAAGTATTCACTGAAGCAGTCCATATATTCCTTAATTAGTGCATTTTCATATAATTGAAATATCTAATACTAGTACTCTACTAATCAACATTGAAACATTGAAGCAGCTGCCACATGCATTAATTTATATAATAAATTATCACAGAATTCATGGGCACTATTTAATTATATTATAAATGAACATGGTTAGGTTCGTAGCTAATTCATTGAAGTTAGATTCATAACTAAGTACTTGGAATTTAATTTTCAAACAGCGGCGCAGTTATATAGATTGGTCTTTCACTTATTCAACTTTTTCGCAGCTTATATTCAGCAGTCCTTATTTAGATAGATTTGGAATATTCGATTATTCTTATTATTATTTTTTGAATGGTCTCTTTTGTACATCAAATGCATCGTGTAACTAGGTGTATGAGAAAATGTGCAGATTAATATAACTAACACATGCATACTAATATATATAATTGAAACGTGTATACTAAATTTGACTTAAAACATAATCCCGAGAAGTTGGTCTAATGGTATATGTAGTGCGCTACTCTCTAGATCTTAAATAGATACCCCAGGGTGCTATCAACTTTTGAGAGGACAGTTCATACCATGTAAAAATATTCTAATTTAAATTGGGTCTCTTTGCTAACAGACAAAGGGCTGTGGATCCCCCAAATTAATCGGTCTTTAAGTCAGATATCGAATCATAATATTTTTTAAAAAATAATTTATTGAAAACATAAAATGAAACGTGCAGACTAATAAAATAATTGATACGTGACAAATATAAGATCCGTGCAATTGTTACATTTAAAAATTGGTGTTATCTTTTAACATATATATACGCCACTATAAGACACGTATGTAATACGTATATACGTATCTTAATTTATACCGTTTCAAAAATCAGATAAGCATAACTTTACAAGCTACTTTAACTTTAATAACCTGTGGACTAATTAACACGCCTAGATTAATTGAATACCTAACACATGCAAATTAAATAACATAGTCTTTTTGTTTTCCTACTAATTAGTTACAAATCAGCTATATATATAATTAAGACCTATAAGATATTTCTGCACATTGAGAATGACGTTATATCGCTCGCTCGCGTGTTTTCTGTACAGTTATATGCCTTATCGATCTCTCTCCTTTAACTTTCACTGCAGTTCGTACGATGGGTTCACAAACACCGTCGGATTAACTTGGAATTTGGTAGCATCAACATGTCCTGATTGCAGAAAACTCCCATTGTAATTAACGTTTGATGTTTCGGGTTGATTAATATTGAAGGGCAGATTGGGGTTTTCATTCACAAGTTGGGAGATTGAAGCCATGTAATCAAACTCCCATAATTGAGTAAGGGAATAATTCCTTGGAATTTTTTGTTCTTCATGATGACTCATTATTTGAGCAAATGAATCTTCAACTTTTAATGGTTCATGATCCAAACTTCTTCCAAGATTCTTTTTCTTGTAGATTCTGCACAACACCCAATCGTCCAACTGAAATTTTAACCAATAACTAATTAGTCCCATCTAATTAATTAATTCAACCAGACCGCATAATTCTATATAGTCAGTCTCGACACAAAGATCGCTATTATATATACACTATCCTTGTCATAAAAACATGATTGATTTTATAATAGTAATAGTAATTATACATAACAATGATATTTGACGAAATCAAGTTTACGTAAACTCAGATTCACACACATTTTTGTCTTTAATCGGACGGCATAATTCTATATAGTTAGTTTCGACATAAAGATGAAACGTGCATACTAATATAATTAAAAGATAGTAAGAACCTAAATTTGTGCAAAGTGCAAATAAGTTTTATATATATTGTAATGCAAGAATCCTACAAAAGCGAAATTGCAACTAATATTCACATATATAGACAACAAAGAATAATTAACAATAAATTCCTCATACGTGCACGAAAGAAATTAATTAATATAATCTCGATCTAGCTCCTAAAATAAAATTAAAATTTTCTTTAATGATTAATTAATTACCCTCATGGAACCATTTTGCTTGTAGGTTTGTGCCCTGGATTCACTCAATCGATATTCATGCATAATCCAATCGGTTTTGATGCCTTTAGGTGGCCTTCCCTTGTAAAAAACAAGGGCTTTCTTAACACCAATGTATTTGGATCCACTATAAATGCCTTTATCCGTGCCCGTGGCTTTCCAATAACCCGAGACGGCGGCCCGATTGGGTCGGACCCCGTTCGGATACTTCCTATCACGCGGGGTAAAGAAATACCACTCGTTCTCTCCAAACTCCGCTTTTTCTGCAACAGCAAATTAATTAATATACATATAATATATGTGTGACAAAAAAAGAATTGAATTAGCTAGGGTTTTATAGTACGTAATTATATATGTACCTGGCAATTGCCATGGATCAAACTTGTATATATCGACTTCTGGGATGATTGAAACAGGGCAAGGCTTGGATGTGGCTTGGTTTCGAAGATAGTGTACGATTAGTTCTTCATCGGTTGGGTGAAATCTGAAGCCAGGTGGAAGCCCGGAGCAATTTTTCCCTACCATTTTTTGTGAAATAGAGATGTGACACAATCAAACAAAATGGAGAATTAGGATATTATATGGACATAAGAGATGATGTTTGGGGTGGAGGAGAATAGTACTACTGTGATGGGAATGAAAAGAAAGATTGAAATGTTTACAAGGAGAAGTGTAGCCATTTTATATTTGACGGTTTTTTGTCATCTAATGTGGATTACGTCATGGAATTTTGATTAGGTGGCTTCTTGACTTTTTACATTCATTCATATGTACCTTGTAGTATGTAATGGATGAGATAAGCATCCATACTTGTGGGGCTAGGTGATAAAAATGCTTTTATTATACTATCCATATCTATTACTCCTCTACACCAATTTTCTTTGCAAGAGTTTTAAAATAATATATATATTTTGTATTAAATTAAAAATGATATAAATTAATAATGTATTTTTTTGAGAAAATAAATATAATTTTATTGGACAATCTTAAAAAAAAAAAAAAAAAAAAAAAAACAGGACTAATTTTATCAAATGGAATATGGGAATTCAATACTAGTACTTCGTTTCTATCTAATTTTTTTCTTTTGATCAATATACAACATTTACAAACACAACTGTAAATAAAAATATGTATTTTCGATCTTTTTCTGATTTTATCACACAGGAAACCTTCAATTTATTTATGCTATCTTGAATAATATTTAAAATGTTGTTATTGTACATAAAATTTTGGAATTTAGATCAGAATCCCCCCAGTCAAGTAGTCAAGCCATCCCATCACTCCTTGGCCCCGGCCAATTAAACTGCATCCCCTCCCTTGCTTTGTTTTTATTATTAATTATTTCCTTTCCATGAACATATCACATCATAGATAATTATTTGGTTTGAATTTGTACTTATATTCTTGTGAATATTTTCCTTCGCTGTTGAGTCCTTGACCAATAAAAATTAATTGGGTTAGTGTAACGATTTTTCTGCAATAATTAATTTTTTAATTTTACTTTTACTTATTTTGGTGATGTTATTTAGGGGTGGAAATATGTCAGACCACCCGACAGGGGCCTACGGCCTGACCTACTAAGGGTCTAGTTTGGTCTGACCTGTTTATTAAACGAGTCGGGCTAAAATTTATTAAAAAAACCTATTTACATAAGTAGGTTAGGCTTAAACTTTGTAAAATGCTTTAAAATTTTAATAGACGGCCTATTTTAAATGATGTACTATTTATATATATATATATATATTATTGTATATAAATATTTATTTTATATAGTATATTAAATAAGAGACTTGAAGGGATGCATAATAATTCCTAAGCAACTATGTTTCATCTTTAATTTTTCAAAAAAATTCAATTTATATTTTTTTGTATCAATGCTAACTATCTGGATTTGATATGAAAAAAGTAAAATTAGACTAAAATAATTTTAGAAATTAAAAAATATATATAACGAATTGCAATTTTAAATATATAATGAATTGCAATTTCAAAATCATACTTTTAAAAGGTTCGTAGGTCTGCCCTGTTTAGTTAAAAAGACTAGGCTGTATCTATAAAAAAATCTATCACATATAATAGGTCTAACCTTTGTAAACTAGGCCTAACCTTTCAATGTAAGGTTTAGTCTAACCTGACCTACTTCCACCCCTAACGCTACTAAAATACTCCCTCTGTCCCTCTATTTAGTTTCTACACTATAATTATATAAAAAATTGCCTAGGAAATCTATCAATATGACGATGAAATTTTCAATAAAAAAATCCATAGTGAGGATTGCCAACGAATTTGCCTACAAAATTTTCTAAGTATAAATGCATCATCATTCCTTACTTGCAAAAAAGTTTTGTAGACAAATTGGTAGTAGTTAAATTTTTGTAGGCAATTTGCTTGTAGCTAATTAATTAACTAGAAATTCCATTTTGTAGGTTGAAGAATGTTGTCTACATGATTTAAAAATTAGTAGGCAATTCGTAAGAAATTTCACTACAAAAATTTTTTGTTGAAAATTTTCGTAGGCAATTTTTTTTTTTTTTTTGTAGTGCTATTTGTAGTATGATATAGATATAGTACAAGTGATGTGATGAAGAAAGAAGAAAAAAAAAAATTATCTAATAGGAGTAAATTGTGGGAATATTTGTAAATAGGAGTAAAGTGTAGAAATATAAAATAGTACTATTTTATTTGCCCAAAATGAAAAAATAAATAAATAAAGGGACGGACGAAAATGACAAAACATAAAGTAAATAGAGGGACGAAGAGAGTAATTATTTATATTAATACTTTTATTATTACTCTCTCTATCCCGGAACTACTTTGGTAATAGAAGATGACACGTTTTTCAAGAAAAAAATGGAGTATGTGAGTTTGTAATTGAATAAAATAATAGTACTTTAATATATATATATATATATATATATATTCTTTTTATGAAGGTCAAAGTAGTTGTGAGTTTATAGTTGAATAAAATAATAGTACTTTAATACGTTTATTAACTTTTGTGAAAAATATATATTTTCTTTTTAGGAGTATCAAAGTAGTTGTGAGACGTTCAAATAAGACAAATGTGAAAGTAGTTGTGAAACAGAGTGAGTAATATTGTTTTCAATACGATATTAAAGTGATGAGTAGGTTTATGAGACAATGAGATGAAATATAAATTGAGCATGACACATTAACACTTAATTAAGAGTGGGTGTTAATTTATGTTGGCTCATACTATGAAACGACCTCATTCAAATTTTAGCAGCTAAAATCTAAGACTACATTTTATAACATAAATTGTTATAGTGCATGTGTGTATAAAAGACAATTTTTTTTTGTTTGGCGTGTGAATCCTGAATTCCTGATCCACCCCTTGATGCTACACATATTTGATGTATGTCAATGTTATGACAGAGTATTATGTGAACGATACCTACAGTAATTATTATCGTGAATAATAATTTATTAATACTATATATTAAAATAGTTAATACTTTCTGTGAACAAAATTAACCTTTAATGAAAATAACTAGTACACTATAATTTTAATGCAATTCACTGATACATATAGTATAATTTAAAATAATCTTTAAATACATTTCACCGTGTATGTTCGTTCATAAAACAGACTTCCTAGTATTTAAGGCTCTTTGACGAAGTCCTAATTAATTCTGCCATCAAGAACGATTCATTTGATACTTTCAATTTAGGTCTTTCGGCACAAATTTTAGAGAAAGTGCATCACCAATCGCCTAAAATGCTGACCTTTATTAACTATCAAAAGTTGTATTTCCTCCACTCCAACGAATTAAGGGGCGCTTGGTTAACAACACTTCAATGGTAATGGAAATAAGATTGAAAATTAGTGTAATTAGCATGGTTCATGAGAACAAAATCACTACATCTCCTCCTAAATAAGGTAATGACTCCTCCATTTTGATTACCATATTCGCTTCCTACAATCATCCTCCTCAATCACTCTCTCATTCCCCCATCAACAACCATTTGTTGTCAACTTCTATTCCAAAATTTGGGCATGACACATTGACATTAGCAATGATGTTACCATTGGAACACTTCTTCCCCTAACATATCATTTTTCTTATGAGGGCATAGATGGAAATAAATTTGCATTCTCATTACCATTGAAGAATTGTCAACCAAGGGCCCCCTAAGACTAATGTGCCACTTATTTAACACTTGATGATTTCAGAAGTCGGATTATCCACTTCCAATTAAAATATTAATATAAAATGAACCGCGTTTGAACGACTCTTAGTAATTAAAAAGATTAAAGAAAATACTTATAACATTTGTTTAGTTCATCCAAGTCGATCGATCAGTCAAAATTAATCTTTTAACTATATGTCATGTTATATTCCGGCATAAGTGCCAGTATTTATCCATTTTAAATTCGGTTTTTATAAACCTAGTCAAGCAAGTTCTGCTGTGACTTTTTATACCAACCTACTGCTGTTGTTGTTCTTATTATTATTATTATTATTATTATTATTATTAGGCAAAAACTTGTATGAGATCGTCTCATAGCATAAGACCACACAGATTAACACCTACCCCAACCAAAGTGTTAATGAGTCAATTTCCTATTTACACCTATTTTCATTGTCTCATGGTATGAGACGGTCTCATAGCATGAGACAATGGAAATGAGTTTAACTAGGGCATTGACTCATTAACACTTTGATAGAGATAAGTGTTAATTTGTGTGGTCTCATGCCATGAGATGGTCTCATACAAGTTTTTTCCATAAATTTTATTGTGAAACCAACTTACCTTATTAATGATTATACAAATTCGACGGTTTGTGATTATATCATCCTTCAAAAAAGTAGTTATCGAACCCACTTAAAAATTTGACATCTGTCTCTAGGATGAGTGGACAAATTAAGATAAGCACTTGAAAATGATATTATTTAATTAAAAAGGAAAAGGAAAAGAAAAAGAAAATTGTGGTAGGTTAACTTGTGGTTCTTATCTAGCTACGTCAAGATGAGGGATCTTACTGGACCAGATTGCATTTGAACATAGGATCGGGCAGGGTTATTTTGACTAATTAAACGACGAACACGTAGGATTATAATCCTGTACTTCGCACAACCTGTGGGCTCTTATTAGTTAATTTTTTTATTTATTAATATCTAAATTGTTGTGAGTGCATGCTTATAAATTCGTGTTAATATATAAATAATAAATGAATTAACATGAAAACGTAGGAGATTATAATCAAATATGAATTATTGAAATATTTTAACTATTTTTACGAAAAAATATTAGTTATTTTTACTTAAAAATATTATTTATTTTTACTGAAAAGTTTTAATTCATTCTTAATAAACAATTAATACTTATCAGTAAAAATATTTAATACCCTTCGTTGAAAATAACTATATATTTTATTGAAAACAAATAATACTTTTTAATAATTAATGTATGAATCAATTTCATTTTAATGTGCATAATCCAGGATCGACTTAATTCAAATCGTGTGGGATGTACACAACGACAATTTTTAAGAGAAAAAATACTATTGAAGTGAATTACTATAAAGAAATTATGAACAAAAAAGGGAAACGATCATATATTTAACGGTGGACACAAGCATATATGTTCACCATAAATATGATAATGACATATAAGCACAATTAAATTATAGTGGATCATTATTTATGTGTTATTATCATTTTCACGGTGAACACATAAATTTGTGGCCACCGATAAGTACATGATTAATTCCCTAGCTATGAACAAAGAAAAAAAAAATAGTTCTAAGTATGCATTTGGATTTTGGAAAAAAAAAAAATACCCCAAGCATATCCCAAGAAGTAATCAGAAGTAATCAACAATATCACAACTTCAAAAAAAATATACAGTTCGGTGTATTTAAAAAAAAAATCAAAATTAAGCTTAAAATTCAAGTGCATGTTATACACTTAAGTGTATATTAAAATTTATAGAAAAAGTTCGTCATATATAAAGTTATTCGGATGAAGTTCAAATATTATTGTCACGTGTTTAGAGCTTGATTAAACTTGGATTAGCAAGGAGTGTGGTTGAATTTTGCTCCAACTGTAAAGGAATGGAAATGAATTAGGAATCTGAGGAAGTTGGCTCCAATAAAAATTAAAGGTGATTTGTAAATTTAATTATTTAATTTAGTGACTTACTACTTTGTGAAACTAACACGTGACACTTAATGAACCAAGAGTCGATACATATACAAGTTAAAGTCTTATATGAACAAAATGCAATATCCAATTCAAACGTATTTTTTAATAGTTAAAATTATTTTTATTGAATAGTTAGACAAATTACACGGAACCATTACGGTTGAACTGTTATAACTGTTCAATATATATAATCAATATTAAATGTTCAGTGTAAACAATTTTAATTGTTTAAAAATTCACTTAAGTTGCACGGTAGTACACAAAAAAACTTATTCAACTACTCCATATATAAAATCAAATTAACTAAACAAGGATTTGACAACTAAAACGAATTAAAGAAAATAGCTTGAAGAGTTTCTTATATTCTTTTAGCTATAAATTCAGTCGAATATAATCCGCCGACATTAAACTTGTGATTGAATCGGACATGAAAAAAGTTTTAAGTAATTATAGATCCGTTACAAAATCATACTTCTCCTCTCTTTTTTTATTTGTTCCATTTTATCTAAAATTGTGTCATTCTTTTTATTTGTCACTCTACAGAAGATGTTTATAGTGTGTTATTGAACTTCTGAGGGACTGCTCAAATGAAAGCAAAAAAGAAGGAAGGATTCAAACTAATTTGGAATAAATTTTTCCTAATGAAAATCATAGCTACATGCATGGAGACTTATTTGGATAAACTCCCGATAAAATGCAACTTAAGAAGGAGAAACGTGCTAGGTCGAACTAATGATTGAGTTGTGTGCTATGCGGTGATCACAAAAAAAACGAGAGACATATTTTCTTCTAGTGTATTGTTACTCACAAGGTATGAATGTGTTGTTTCAAATGGCTGGGTGTAACTACGATCCTTCATTTTCATCATCCACCCAATTTAATTGGACATAAAAGAATCTTGAGAGGAAAGATTGGTGGACTTGTGGCAATAACTATTTGGATTGCATAGTGTGAATACTTTGAAAAGATAAGAACTCCGTGATTTTTAGCAATATCTCTTTCTCGAAAAAAAATATAGTTGATGAAATTAAAATTAGACTTTGAAGTTGGTTCAATGTCAAAGGCTTTGATGCTCTAGTTTTTTTTTTAATTGATTAGCTAATTCAAGAATGGTCTTAAATTGTTAATTTGTAATGTTATATTGTTGGGTATCACTGATATGTACCCCATGCTTTTAGTGTAAATAAAATTTCTTTTGCATGATAAAAAAGAAAAATACCAATACGTTTTTTTTTTTGTTTACCTATTTTGTTCAGCAATGACCCTAATAAATAATAGTACTAATCACCATCTTGTAATAAATAATTATAAGTGTTTTGCATATTTTTCATAAACGATCATTTTATTTAAAAACGGACTTCAAAATACCCCGTAATACCTTACAACATATCGCATTAAACCATGTCAACGTGCAAAAAAGTAGGATCATTTTTTGTGGATGGATGTAGTAGTAACAATAAGTGTGTAAGTGTATTGATAACCCAGTAAATTAAAAAAAAATATATATGTAAATAGATAAACAATGGCACAGATGGAGTACTGATTATGCACTATACTATATTTGATCGAAGACACTTAGGGAGCGTTTGGTTAGCAACTCTTCAATGGGAATGAGATTGAAAATTAGTGTAATTATTATGGTCAATGTGAACAAAATCACTACCCCATCTCCTAAATAAGGTAATTACTATTCCATTTTGATTACCTTATTCTCTTCGACAATCATCCTCCTCAATCACTTTCTTATTTATCTACCAACAACTCTTCAATATTGGGGCATGACACTAGCAATGAAGTCACAATTGTAATAATTATTTCTCCAACATATCATTTTTATTATAGGGGTATAGGTAGAAAATAATTTTCATTCTCATTACCATTGAAAAATTGTTAACTAAGTGTCTTACATAATTAGGCACTTGGAAGTCGTATTTGGATTATCCTAGATACTATAGAGCGATACCCATATCATGTGAGGTAATGGTGATTGGGATATCCATTAGTCCTATATTGGTTATAGTATGGAGTGTGCACCAATAATGGCTATGTACAAGTTGTAGTAATTCTTAATTAAATTCCGAATATTTGCGTTACAATGGTCCAATGGCTATGGGAGTATTCGTCATTAAATGTTAGTGATGATAGGATTTGCAGCCTTTTGTTTTTTAGGGATGTAAGTTTGTTTCACATCTCTATTGATTCAGTTGTCGTGCTCTCCTGTACCATTAATATAGATACTAATTAATATTTTAAAAATATTAACACTAATTTAGTTTATCTTTACCCTAATATTATATTGTCATTGGCTAATATTATTTGCACTAGTATATGTTACTGCCTTCAGTTCGAATTTAACGGTCTCTCAGCCGTTAACAAAAAATAAGGAATTCGAAATTTGGACATTTTTTACCCTCAATCGATTAAAACGATTAAAAAAAAAAATTGTGATTAATGAGAGGAATGAGAGTGTATTGAAAAATACAAATTAAAAGAAATTAAGAAATCTTTTAAAAGGGTAAATTGGAAAGAGAGAGAGAGGAAATAATAAAAGAACAAATAAATTCAGAAAATAAAAATAGAGCCCAAAAGGACCATTATTGTGAAACTGAAGTACTGCCTCCATTTCTAATTACCAGTCTGATTTTATTTAAAAACACATATCAAAATTTCATTTAATTAGAATTATTACTAGGTGATGATTAATAAGCTTAGAATCAAATCCCTCTATATACTAATAGGGAGTTTTATTTGGTTATGTGACGAATTTTAGTGAGTTTTGCTTATGTGTCAGATTTTGGTGAGTTTTGCTTATATGTTGATTTTGATTTGTTTGCTTATGTGTCAATGGTTTTGTGTTTTATTGACACATGTCGTCTCATTATGAAGTCAATACACATATTTGTGCATACGTGGCAATTATATATTGATTTTTTTTTTTTTAGTTTGTGTATGAAGTGGTTATTAGTATCATCTTAACATTAGATACTAATTTTTCTAAAAAAAAATGTATTATTAAGGATTCAAAACTTGGACCTCTTTCATAATACTCCCCCCGATTCAAAAAGATTGATGTTTTAACATTTGTTGTTGAAATTAAGAATTAATGTATATTGACAAATATACCCTCATAATTCCTTAATTGCAGCTCCTAATAAATTTATTAAAAGTAAATTTCAATATGAGTGAGATTTTTTTTGAAATTGATTAGGGGTATAATGGAGAAGTAGAGTAAAAAATAAGTAAAACATCAAATATTTTGAAACAAAAATTCTACCCTAAAACATCAATCATTTTGAATCGGAGGGAGTAATAAATAATAAACTTACCAACTAGACCAATACATAACTTCTTACATATTTTGGAATACTATTATATTTAACATTTGTCTATCAAAGTGTATTAGATATTTTTCCATGTGATCTATATAATAATTAACATACTTACCAACTAACCAATACATAACTACCTACATATTTTAGAAAATTATTTTATTTAACTTTTGTCTATGTATTGCAAATTGATGGGTGAAGACTTTCTAGGAGAATTTTAAAATTATCTCTGGTGTTTTTTTTTTCATTTTAACTAAATCCTATTTTTTTAAAATTAATTGTATTATATAACGTTATAATATTGAATAATTTAATGATGTGTTAATAAAATATAAATTTTTATATTAATTTTGCAAACAGCCCGCACTTTTACTACTTATCTAGTCAAATAGATAAATAGGAGTGGAGGTAGCAATATATACTACCACCGTCTTCGTGAATATATTTTATACTTTTCATTTTTGTTCATCCCTGCTTTTTATACCTTTAAAATTGAAAATTCTCCATAAACTCCCTCTCCCAATATCTAAAATATTTGCACAAAATGTTATTGCTTGAACATTAAACCAATCATTACACTCTTTATTTATTTATTTTTTGTGCTCTTTTTACCTGTAAAAGTGATTTCGGGACTGAGGGAGTATTAGATTAGGAGTAGGTTTTGTATAAAAATAGTTCTTGATAAATTTATCATAAAATTATTTTGAGGTATCAAATATTTAATTAAAAGTATTAAAAAACTCCATTGGCAGTATAAAAAATCGAGGTCAGAACAGTATCATACGTTAATTGTAATTGATATTTTTGAACAATAATATTATGATGATACCACTGACTCTGATTTTTAATATTGTTGACGGAACTTTTAATTGTTTTAATCAAATATTTGATACTTTAATATAGTTTCATAACCATTTTCATATTAAGCTAAACTTTGTGTTAGATTAGTTAAGGTCGGCTGATGTAAAAGATCAGGATATAGTTGCGATAGGGTAAGTGAAAGCTTAGCTAATTAATTAAGGATGACAGGATTAGGGCTGCGGTTATGATCACGACATGGCATGGCATGGGCCGCCTTTTTGTTTTGTTTTTTTTTTTTAAATTCATAATGGAAGTCGCAGTTGTTGTCTGAAGATGAAGATATGTATAAGCTGAATGAATTTTAATCTTGTTCAATAATTGATCATATAGTGATTTGATTATATAGGAAAATAAGAAGATTTATGTGCGGAACATGCACCATATAAATTGCTCTAAAATATTTTAGATTAAATTAAAAACTCTCAGAAAGATTGTGTTGACTCCGCCCTAGTTATTTCGTAATTATGTGAGAACGTTAGTCCAAACTCCAAAGTATATTCTTTCTAATTTGGAATTTAGAGCCAAGAGTGGAAAATGCACTGCTATCATCTGATATTTTTCTCATGATGACTGCATGTCATGATAAATCAGGTGACAGGTATTATTATTACTATTATTATTATTATTATTATTATTATTGGTTATGATAGTATATTTTATATATATATATATATATATATATATATATATATATATATATTATTCTTTAATATTTATTTCAATTATATGGAGTAGCTTTTATGAATTACACCGGCATGAAATTTTCCATTCAAGGAAATAAGAATATTATTAATAATATTGGAGTTGAAATCTTGGGTGTGTGGAAGTCTTTCGTACGGACTCAATGTTTTTGACGTTGGGGCTTCGATTTATAAACGATAAAAGAATTCCATTTGATCTTAAAAGTATAAATTTATATAGAAGCGGAGAATTAATTCATTAAAAAAAAAATTCTTTAATGAGTTTTGATGGAGGGATTTTCACCTATAAATTTAAATTCAGAACTTAAATTCACTTCACTTGTTTGTATAAAATATGCAAATTAATGAATTCCAAATACTTAACTTTGATTCTAATTCAAATTGGAAAATTTTTAAGTACTTAGCAAAATTATATTATTTGAAATCATAAATTATTAAATCAGTTCATTTTCAAATCTCTTAATTTCAAATGATTTAATCCAAACACAACCTAATATTCTTTGTTATTTGTGGGCTGAGGTCAACCTCATTGCGATGATGACTGATATGGGTTTATAATTTAAATGGGTAGCGTTACTTTCAATTAACTTTGAATTCAAAATTTTTGCTCCCATAAAAGAATTTGTCCTCATCTAAAATAATCCAAAACTTATGTAGAAGAATAAAATCAATTCATTATATTAATTCCCTAGAAAAACGATTAATTAAGTCTTGTGTCCAACAATAAAGTGGAATAATATTCATGGACGGAGGGAGTACAATATTATGTGTCTTTATGTGTGTATCTATCGGTATAGGATAGAATATTTTTAGATCCATAACTTTTTACGTACTTTTTTTCAAAAGGGTCATGTTGTTACCCAAAATATGTATTTAATACGGATTAGATGTGGCTTTGGATGACTAACAACTATAAAATGATCGGGCGTTAATTGTTGTGATAAGCTCGGAAATAAATGAAGAACAAAAAGCAATAAATGCGCAAAAATTTGTCAAGTTCTTGTGTAGGCTTGAACTTTAAGGTTGCTAGTCCTTTATTGAATGACAATATGACTCTATTTATAGCTCAAAGGTATGTCATTGGGCTACCCTAGATCTACCCGGGCTGCCAAAGCATTAAATGTTTGGGCTAACCCCTAGTTTCAAGGTTGGGAAAGTGGAAAGTAAAGTGTACTTTCTCCCAAAATCGTGAAATTTAGTACTATAAGTATGACCTGCTGACTGGGTTGTTGCCAATTTACTGTTCTCTGTCCTTAAATGGAATTATTATTTGACGAGGTGTCTGACATTGGCCTTCTTGGATAAGATTGAAAATGTGGCCTTCTCGTCTCCTCCTTCGTCGAGACAAATGGTCGTGAGTCGCGTCCCTCTCTCGAAGTTAATCTCTTTTATGAGATGCCGAGGTCCTGCGCTTCGACGGGACTTGGTTGACTGCCTTAATGACGAGATAACGCCACCATTGCCGAAATTTGGATTAGACCTTGGCTTTAATCTAGCTCCTCGTCACGGCTCCTGTACCTCGACAACGTCTAGGTTCCCCAGACGGGGAAAACTGACAGTGACTAAGGCATGACGATGTCGACTTTGGGGCCTTGACCTCGTCATTGAGTCTAGATTGAAATTATTCGCTACAACGGGTCCTAAGAAAGATAAATGTATGAATTTAGTCCCAATTTTTTCTAAATTGTACAATTTACTTCCTAAATTTTGCCGGATTGATAAAATGTCATCGTTTTTTTACATGCATCTGGCACGTGCACGTTCAATTTGGATATTTTTGGCGAATATTCGTTTTAATAATGTAAATAAGATGCTGAGAAAATTATTATTATAATTTAAAAAATGGCACAAAAGTTAAAAAAATAGTTCTAATTTTAAAATAATTAATATAGATTAAATTATTCTAATTAATTTTTTTATTAAAATATAATATATATATATATATATATATATATTATTGTAAAATAAAAATAAATTTGTATATATATTGTAATTATATTTCTTTTTATAAAATTAGTTTGGTAAAAAAAAAAGGTAAAAAATGTGAATTTTTTATCCTATGGGACCAATTATGCAAGTGTATCCTATGTGGCCAAATGTGCAAGTGTATCCTATGAGACCAAATGTGCAAGTCCGTTAGTTGCCGTCAAGTTTTGAGACTAATTTTGCAAGTTTGGGACTAAAAGTGTCAAAAAATATTCCTATGGGACCAAAAGTGTTTTAAGTGGGATTGAAAGTAAAACATTACATGTCCAATGGAACCAAAAGTGCAAAAATCTCAAAAATATTTTTATCCCGCATCAGTATGTATGTTTGTGTGCATATACAATAATACACCGTTGAACTTCAACCTGAACACTATATACGTAATTACGTATAAACTTAAACAAATGTTAATTATTTTGTATTTCAATATTGATGAAATTAGAATATATATATTTAATTAGTCGATCAAATTTAATTATATAGGTATATACGTATGCATAAGCTTATCTTCAATGTGACCCATCCATCACTTTTTTCTTCTTTTATACGTTGTGGTGGTGGTCTACAGGCAGTCGATGAGAAATATACACTTTCTTAATTCTGAAATAATTTTTTATTCCAGCTTTCTCAAAGTAAACAAGAGATACATGCACCACATATTTGCTAATATCTGAATTTGGGAGTTTTGAATTTGTTTTATACTAACTCCGTTCCATGTTTGTTTACACAATTGCATTTTTTACCCGTTATAAAAATAATTGTATTTATACATTATATTTTTCATTTTTTTATATAAATATAATACCTGCTATGTTAATTTTCACGGTCATAAGTAGTATATTTTATAATAAAAAAATGAAAAACACAATACATAAATAAAACTATTTTTGCGATAGACAAGAAATATAGGTGTGCGAGTAATCGCGGGACAGAGAAAGTAACAATTACACGACGTTTTTTAATACAATGAGACAAGACCAACACGTTTTTTTAACCGCAAAGATATATACACCAGTTGCATCGTGCAATTTTAACTCTTAAAAGAATTTGAAATAATTAATGAGAAATATTACTTCATATAGGAAAAAAAAAAAGAATAAATTTGTAAGGTGAATAGTATTAGTACTTTTTTGATATACAATTTATCATGTGAATTGATACTTCTTTTTTATCATATGAACTGATAATTTTTTATCGCTTATTTCTATAATTCACGAAAAAAAAAATTAAAATACAATTTTATAATCAAAGCACCCTTCTTTAAAATCTTGATTTTTTTTTTTAAATCTGATATAATCCATGAATATGATATTCCATTAATATTATTTTCTTGTAGGCGCATTTCTATTTCAGCGACTTTCTTTTGCGCAAGAGTTTGTTGCGAAAAAAACTCTAGTTGTACTTTATATGTTCGTACTCCCCCGTCCCCGTCCCCGTCCCTGTCCATATAAGTTCAACATTTTGCTAAAAAGCATGTACTATTATAAGTTTAATATTTTATTTTTTTGTAAAATTGTAGTTTACACATTTTTCCTGTCTTTTTACACTTTCTCTTCCCACTTTTTTATATTCCTTACACTTTTTATTACAACTTTACAATAAAATACTACTCATTCTTATATCATAATTATTTGCACACTAAACTGAACATACATTTAAAAAAAAAATGTTTGATAGGGATGACAACAGTGAGGGTTCAAACTTGAATCGTAATTGAACCCGCCCCGCTCGGGGCGGGTTTGGACCAGATCAATCTGGTCCGGGGCAGATCGTGGTTTTTGTAGGACTCACCGTACGAGCCCGTCTCATTAAATATCGATATTATTTTATGTGTACATATACATTTATATAAATTTATATTCAAATTAATATATTTGGATTTGGTCATTCAAAAGAAAGAAACTAAGCTTTATTAGTTTTATTTCTTACCTTTCTTTGCTTAAGGCTAAGCGTAGGGCATCCCTTCTCAGCTTTCCTTTGACAAGGGATATAGGATTTCGATCTTTAGGCGAGGACTAAGACTAAGAGTGACTGCAATAGTGAATTAGGAATGACTTATAATTTAAAATTGGGAGTTACAACCATTGGGAGTAGGAGTTATAACTCTAATATGCTTCACTTGGTTCACGTAGAGTAACGATACTTTTTGCAGGGAAAAGTGGGTCTGGCCCACAAGTTGTCATAATTTTTTTTTATTATTTTGTTTCAATATTACAGTTTAATACTGTGAATGCACCTATTTTTTTTATGTTTTTTTTACCGTTGAAAACAGAACTTGATGTTATTTTTTTTATTTGTTCTTCAAAATTAAAATGAATGCAACTGTCTTTTTTTTCCCCCTATAAATACATCACATGCATATTTTTTTCTTTCTCACTCTTCCACTAAAATTTTATCTCATACTCTCTTCACTCAACTATATTTTCTATCTCAATCTATTTTTCATTTTTGTGTTCTTGAAATTTTTGTTTCCATAATAAATGGACAAAAATAATAAAGAATTTCGTAGAAATTTGTCCAATCATCCTAATATGACGGATGAAATTCCCCTCTCGAAATTCATTAAATCCACAAAATTTTCAATATTCTCAATTTTGCTCGTCTACTCAATTTCCACCCAATTACGGGAATTTTTCCCATACTCCTTCATATTCTCAAAATTTTCAAGGTCACAGAAATTTCTTGATAACTCGAGCAACTCTTTTCCATCAAAATTTTTCACTCCGACTTCCAAATATTGGCAACACTCATCGGGGCAACATTTCGGTGAGTCTCCGCCTCAAATATTTTCCAATCCACGAGCAACTGGAATGTCGTCGAGATATCAGAGTGACAAAGAACCGGCAACTCCAACTTTTGTCCCAAAGACACAACTATCTCAACCATCAATCCGGATTGGTGTAGAAATTTCAGATCAAGATTGTGCCGCTGGTGAAGAGCATTCATCTAACAAGTGGACAACTGAAGAAAACGAGCAGTTGGAAAATTATTTTATCACGATAAGTGATGATCCCATAATCGGCAATGATCAGAAATCGTTTGCATTTTGGAACAGAGTCACTGATTACTACAATGAGAATCGCCCCACTGGTGCTCCTAAACGACGTGTCGGACAAGCAAAACCGTACTGGCTTAATACAATATTGCAAAGGTAAATCTTTTTAACGCTTGCTATAATACTGTTTCTGGTGTCTACAGGAGCGGCTCCAACAACGAAGACATAATGCGTATGGCAAACAAGAAATTTCGAGATTGCAATCGTGACAAGTCGTTTAATTACGAGCATGTATGGATGATTGTCAAGGATCGTCCACTTTATTCTCCACAGTACAATGATTCCATTGATTCATCAAAGAAAGCAAAGACCTCCGACTCAGACACAAGCAATAACTCTGCTAGATTGGATTTTGATCTAAACATTGACGACACTCGTCCGATTGGGCAGGACGCAGCTAAAAGAAAAGCAAAAGGAAAATCCAAGGCTAGATCAGGGTCAAAGGGCAACGACAAGATCGAAAAGTATTTTGAAAAATTTACAGATTATAGCGATTGTAAAAAAAGAGAAGTTATAGCGCTTGAAAAGGCGACTGCATTGAAAGAGCGAGAAGTGCAGATGGATGAATGGAAATTTGTTTATCATCAAGATACCTCCAATTGGACGGATGAACAGCATGCCGCGCACCATCGTGTGTGTGCGAAGATTATTGCCGGGTGGAATTCATAGAATAATTTATCAGTCTTATCTTTATCTTATTAATGTATTTTTTCAATGTCTTTATGTTAATTTATCCTTTATGTAATCTCGTAATTTCGATTAATGTAATTTCAATTAATGTATTAATTTGACATTTATGTTTAATTTACATTTAATAAAACTAGCCGTTAGTTAAAAAATTAGCCGTTAGAAACTAGTCATTAAAAAACTAGCCGTTAAAAATTAGCTGTTAGAATCTAACCGTTAAAAAACTAGCCGCTAGAAACTAGCCGTTACAAGGTAGTAGGTGTATATATATGTGTGTCTTATGTTGTGAGGTTCTTCACATCCTACATTTGAAGAATAACCTCTCAAATAACCTTACTTCAAAATATCTCAATATTCCATGAGTTTCAGCCAATCCGATGAATCCGATGACCAACCCGGTTCACCTGGTGAACAAATGATGTTAACGATTCTTCAATATTTGGAAGACGATGTGCACAATCAACGAACCAATATTCATTGAGAGAAACCGTGAAGAGGGACATGTTAGGTTTTTCAATGATTTTTTCTCTCCAAGTCCGGTGTATCCTGATTACATCTTCCGAATAAGATTTCGCATGCGAAGAGAATTATTCATTCGTATTGTGAATGAGCTAGAGAATCGATCTCTTTTTTTTTCAACAAAGACCCGATGCTGCCAGAAGACAAGGGTTGTCACCACTACAAAAGTGCACTGCAGGGATTCGTCAACTGGCTTATGGAGTTCCTGCTGACAATCTTGACGAGTACCTACGAATGGGTGAATCAACAGATATAAAGTGTCTTTTTAATTTTTGTGAAAATGTGGTTGCAGCATTTGGTGATCGCTACTTGAGAAGGCCGAATCACAATGACACTCAACGTCTTCTCCAAATGCACGAGTCGAGACGTGGCTTTCCAGGCATGTTAGGAAGTCTTGACTGTATGCATTGGGTGTGGCAAAATTGTCCCGTTGCTTGGAAAGGTCAATTTACAAGAGGTCATGGGTCACCTACAATCATCCTTGAAGCAGTCGCGTCTCAAGACCTATGGATATGGCATGCATTTTTTGGAGTCGCAGAATCACGCAACGATATCAATGTTCTGAACGAGTCTCCTCTATTCAACAACGTCTTGCAAGGCACTGCACCAGAAGTTGATTTTACTGTGAATGGAACGCAGTATACAAAAGGGGACTATCTGACAGATGGTATCTATCCGGAATGGTCAACTTTCGTTAAGGTTTTTCCTACACCACTAGATCCTAAGAGATGATTATTTAAGGAAAGACAAGAATCTGCAAGAAAGGATATCGAATGAGCATTTGGTGTGCTCCAAGCACGTTGGGCAATTGTTAGAGGGTCATGTTGATTTTGGTATAGGAAAAAGTTGAAGCTCATAATGTTAACTTGTGTTATTTTGCATAATATGATCGCCGAAGACGAGGGAGACATGGTTACAAATTGGAACGGCGATGAAGGCGATGTTCCCACACAACCGATACAAGGCGTTAATTCAGAATTTAGGGATTATCTCCGAAGAAACACCGAGCTACGCAACAATCAAGTTCATCACCAACTTCGTGTCGACTTAGTGGAACATATTTGGGCTCGATCTTGCAATAATTAATATAATTCGTTTATTTATCGTTTCAAAATAGTTAAGTTTTTAATTATTTTAGTTGAATTGTTTTCTTAATGTTGAATATGTTGTTGTACTCTATTTTTACTTGATCGAAAAAATCTAGGTGTAATGTGTTGTCTCAATTAAAAAAAAAATTTAATTAGTAATAATAATCTTTATTAGTTAACGAAATGAGTTAGTATTAAATATTTTAATATATTCATATATTAAATTTTTTTACAAATATTAAATTTAAATATATTCATATATTAATTTTTTTACATAATTTTAAAACATTAAATAAAAAAATAAAGATTTGAAAATAAATGTGATTGAATAGTGGGTCCCTCAAAAGTGAGTTATAACTTTGGAATGGTTGTGGGAGTTAGTGGGGTTGAGTTATTTATATAAGAATGATGACGTGGCGGTGAGGTGGAGGGTGGAGGGGAGAGGTGTGTTATAACCATGGTTGTAAAAATCGGGCTAGGCGGCCGCCCGCCGCCGCGATTTACACAAATCGGCCCCAAATGGGCGGTTCTTCATCCAGGCGCCGCCTAGGTGGCCTAGATGCCGCCTAGGCGGGCAAATCAGTGGAATCGGCCAAATCGGTGGAATCGGCCAAATCAAGATTGAAAGAGAGAGAAAACGGTGAAGTCTGAGATGAAGAGAGAGAAGATGAGAGTTTCTAATTACAAACCCTAGTTAGCGCCGCTCGATGCTGCTCGCCGCTGCCCTTCGCTCGCTCGACTCCGCTCTCCCTCGCCCGACGCTGCTCGTTGCCGCCGCTCCCCTATCGCCATCGCTTGCCCCACCTATGCTCTCTGTTACACATACTAATGGAAATTGGAAAGAATGTAATTGGGAATGTGATTTTGGGGAGAGAGACGAGAGAACAAAACTGATATCCTTTAATTTGGGAGGAGAGAGGAGATAAGGGAGAGATATTTTAATTTAGGAACAGTTAATATGCTTGATTTTAGGAGGATAATTATGTACGCTGGTTGCTGGGGCGGTTTTAGAATTAAAAAATAAAAAATAGCTGGGCGGTTTTCTAGGCGATGCTTAGGCGCTAGGCGGCCAAGAAACGCCCGCCTAGCGTTTTCCGCCTTCTGCACCCTTGGTTATAACTCCCCAACCAATGTGGACACTCTAAGTAAGCTCTGACAGCTTTAGCGCACCTGCCATAAGATAGGTTAGAAGGAAGTTAATATATGTTTTAAATTTAAATTTTTAATGCTAAAATTAAATTTTATAGTTTAAAAATAATATAAAATCTAACGATGCGGGGCAGGGTGAACCCCGTGGATCCCGAAGCGGGCCCGAGTTCATGAAAATTCTGGTAGGTCCAGGGATTGGCCAAATTCGTCCCAAACCCGTCCCGTTGCCCTATTTTTTTAGTAAAATAGTGACATATGAGTAAATATGTGTACTTCTTCCGTCCCTCTATTAACTTTCTATTTTGTCATTTTCGTTTGTCCCTCTATTTACTTCTCGTCTTCTTTTTTTGAAGTGAAATATAATATTATATTTCCACATTTTATGCTTTCTTACACATTAATAATATTTTATCTATAAAATATCATATATTATTTTCTCTCTCTATCACATCACTTGTACTATATCTATATTATTTTACTTATCTTAATATTTGTGCCCAAAAGTTATGAAAAGAAAATAAGAAAACAGAGGGAGTATATTTTTGTGTGTGTACACATAAATTAATTTTTATTTTTAAAGTATACAAATAATTTTAGGACGTACTAATAAGATAAGTGTGTAAAAGTAATCACAAAACAGAAACTCAAAAGGAGTATATTTTTTAAAGGGGGAAAAAACAAAATACTCATTTTCATAAAATAAAAAAAAATTTACCCACAACCTTTAAATAAATTTTTTTATACCCACTTTGATGTAAAAGTACATATATACCCTCCCCCCTCCACCAAGTGGTCCCCACTCCCATGCCAATTTATATTAGGTTATTCATTATTTAAATTAATTTTAATTATTTTTAATGTAATAATGAAATTTTATAATTTAATTAATTTTTGTTAAATAGCATATTATTTATTAAAAATTATAATAGATTTTTTATTTTATTTTTACTAGTAATTACTAGTGAAATCATGATTAGGATTAATAATTATTTATTAGTAATTTTTAGTTGTTTATTATTTATTTATTAGTAAATTGTAGTGATTATAGTTATTTATAAATAAAAGTTATAACATTTAATTATTTTATTTACTATTATATGATATATTATTATAAATATTTATATTACTTTAAAATGTGTTTAATAAATAATTATGCATTAATTACAATAAAATTTGCCAAAAATATTTTCATCACCAACTCAAGGGGGTGGGGTGGTATAATAGTGGGACCTATTTTTCCTTTTGAGTGTGTTGTAAAAAAATGGATAGTAGGTGTAAATCTTTTTTTTTTTTTAAGGGGATGGGTAGAATTTTTTTCTTTTTATTAGAATGGGTATTTTACCCCTTTTTTATTTTTTTAAAACATTTATTATTACCCAATATTAATAAAGAGGGAGATAGAGAATAATATACCTATAGCTTATACTTACACTGATACAAGGCTGCTAAAAGATCATGAATATATATCGTGTGAAAATAGTACTCCAGAGATCAGGAGTAGTGAAATTACAAAGGACCAGGTTAAATAGAGTCCTTTTCTTATACCTTTCAGAAAATTGTTTGGAAAAAAATTCGAAAAATTTAATAAGTTTTTAATTTTTTTTATTGAAAATTCAAACAAAGACAAAAGAAATGCATATTTTTGGGGAAAAAAAAATTGTTAACATTTTCTAATTTTTTTTCCAAATTTTTTTTTTAAAGTGTATTAGCAAAAGATAGTATCGTTCGTAACATCATGCAATTACAAATATGCTACTGGCTAAAACACACTACCAGTAGTATCATAATTATGGCCTACTGTGCAGCCCATGTTTTGAATTCTGATTGGAAAACTAATACCAGGATGAGGTCAACCTTTCTTTTATAAAAAAAAAAAAAAAAAGGTCAACCTTTTAAATGCAATTTTATTCCAATCCCCAATATTGGAATATACGGTTATATATACCCGCTAATTTTGCGGATTTCGACAAAAGATGGTTAGATTTAATTTTAAAAATATTATATAAATATATGTTTATTAATTTGGTTATCTAATTATTAATTATTTATTTTTGACAAATGTGTTAACGTTTCGTAATCGGAATTTATTTTACCCATATTTATAAAATTTGGCTTAAATTGAACAAAATAAAAAAGAGTGTCCTGATTTTGCAAGTTTGTAAAAATATTGTCCTAATTTTGCAAGTTCGTAAAGATGTTATCTCAATCTTGAAAGCTCGTAAAAATAGTGTCATAATTGAACAAACACTCATACAAATAGTGTCTTAAATAACAATTTTAATGGCAACAGGCGCCTAGCTATCACATGTTAGGTACTTTAGGATTTTAAAATTTCAGAAAGTTATACAATTATATAATTTTTAGAGAATTTAGGGAAAAACACTTTTTTGTCATTTTACTTTGGTGGACTTTGATTTTCATCCTGATAACTTTGGACTTTTGAATTTCGTCATATATTTTACAAAATTTATAGTTTTGGTCTTGTTACCTGCTATATCAGGTAACTCTTCCGATAACTCTTACGTAACATTTTGAATTGTGTCCTATAACTTACAAAAAATTGGCACCACGTCAGATTTACTGGAAGAATTACCTGGTATAGAAGGTTACAGGACAAAAAACACAATTTTATTTATAATTTATAGGACGATTCAAAATTTCAAAATTAACAGTACAAATATCAAAGTCTATCAAAATTAAAGGACAAAAAAGTGTATTTTTCTGAGAATCTATTAGCATCATAGGAATGTTTAAAAAATATGTATGCAAGGAGTTCGAATATATTTATTTTAATTATCATGTTGTAACTTGTAAGCAATTATAAAAGTCATTATAGTATTCACATGCATGTTAGTATCTATGAATATGGGTTTTTTGTTTTTGTTTTAATGAACTTGATTGCTTAATCGAAACATTTTGTTAGTATCTATTACCGTTTGTAAATATTATTTTAGGCCTAATTACTTTAGGATGAATTTTCAACAATTTAAAGGCAACAGACGCTAGCTATCATATGTTAGGTACTTTAGGACCAATTTCAAAATTTCAAAAAGTTATACAATTATATAAATTTTAGAGAATTTATTAGCATCCTGGAAACGTTTTAAAAAATATGTATGCAAGGAGTTCGAATATATTAATGTTAATTATCATGTTGTAACTTTTAAGCAATTATAACAGTTGACAACTCAATACTCTGATTAGTGTGAATATTCTTGAAATTCGTGCATTTAATTTGTCAATTTTATAGAGTTTCGTGTGATTATTTGCATTAATTAGACTAATTGTGGATAATTGTCGAGAAAGGTATTTGTGATCTATTTTGCAGGAAATTGGCGAATATTTAGAGCAAATACGTGTTTATTGAGGTCGATTGAGAAACGGAATTACTTGGGCTAATTTTAATATGCAAGCATTTGGTTCAACCCAAATCAATTCAAGAATGGCCCAAGGATCGGCCCATTTACATATTAAAAGCAGCATCCCACTTCAAGCCATTTAGAAAAAAAATGAATTGGAATGGGAATATTGTCATTTATAAGGCTACTCACGTGAACAGAGAACAAAGGCAGCTGAATATTACTTGTATGGGGCCCACGTCCCAAAAGTTGGAAAGAAATAAGCAAGAAGGCCCCACGTCCTTTACACATGAAGAGAGAGAAAGCGGGTGGCATTAATGAGATGAAGAAACCCATTTCTTCAATTGAAGCTTTGGCCGGAATTAATGGTTATTCGGAACTAAGCTTCGTTACCAGCGTTAATGGAGTTACACACCGCCGAGATCGAAGCTGCTCATAACAGCAATGCACGCCACGTTGTCGCCGAGATTCACGGCCACCACTCACAACCGCCGCCAGAAAGTGAAGCTCGTGCCGAAATTTGAAGAGAGGAAGCAGCTGCCATTCAAATACATGCGGGACCCACGTGAAAGAGTTGCTACAGAAAGAGTCGGTGCAAAGTTTGAGAAATCGTGTTTCATTCTCGGGCCAAGTCGAGCAAGCCGGCTCGTGCGAGTCAATGTCGGTGATTACAGAAGGTTAGGAGGAAATTTGGCCGTGCACGACCAGGAGTCCCGCTCGAGTAGATCAACTCGGTCGTGCACACTTTTCTGGAAAAGTCAAAGGCGATTTTTGAAATCGTACTTGACCAAGAGGCTCGGTCGAGTCAGACCGAGTCAACCTGAGTTGACTCGGCAGATAGGTATAAGATGCGAAAATTCATCATTTTTCAGGGATTAAAGTGCAAATTCGTCTCAATATCTTTCTCCTACACTATATTTTTTTTTTTCTCAGATTTTAGATCATACAATACTATACACCCCCTTGGGGGACACACACCCCACACACTAGATTAGTTTAATTTCACCTCTCATTCTAGGGTTTTTAATTTTTCTTGAATCATTAGAGTAATTTAGCTAGGATTTCAAGATTAAAGTTCAATTTCAAGCTTGTAAACCCAAGAGGTGACTTCTTTCCTTATTATTGCAATTTCATTTTCATTTAGTTATGTGTTTAATATTTTGTTCTTGTTTAGCTATGGTTTTTCATTTTGAAACCATGAACTAATTGTTTTGATGTTTGTGATGTTTGATACCATGTGAAATCTTGAGTTGAGATTGTTCTTTGCCTAGTCTATGTTGATATTTGGATTTTGCTTCAATTGATGGATTTGTATTGAGTTTTGATTGTTGATCTCTTGTAGCTTTTTTTTCGAGGCATGTTTAGTGTAGACGAGAGTTACATGAACATGATTAGATGAATGAGCGTGAGATATATGATTGAATGCGTCTATTTTGCGTACGATTCGTCGAAAGAGAGTTGATCGCAAAGAACCCCATCATTAGACATCAATTGCTTGGATGGTTGTTTAGGTAATTGGTGAGATGTCCTAGTAAGTCTCAATTGATACATAGAATTGGCTTGACAATCCTACTTAAGTTTCACTAGGTTGAAGATATCCTAAGCATCACCACCTCCGTGTGCCTTGAATGGTGAAAGTTATGTGAGAATTATGATTAATCTTAAATTTGTGCTTATTTTTGTTGCATGTTGTTTGTGTGTCCTTATTGATTGAAATTAATTTAGCTCTATGCATGAATTGCTTGTATCGATGTGTTGATGCTTGTTAGTGTATACGAGAGTTACATTAATTTGAAGAAGCCATTGGGTGCGAGTGAGGAGTGTATAGATGCGCTTATCTTGTGTTAATTCGTCGAGAGAGAGTTGGGACATAGGATACTATCAACAAGCTCTAAGTCTTTGATAGTCTGTTGAAGGGTTAGGTGAAGAAATACTTGGTACAATCAATTTGCAATTGAAATTTTGTATAAGTTGAGGATCGATCCTAAGGATTACATAGCGGAAACCATTTGAGGCATTCAAATTCCCTTGCACTTCGTCTCACGAAGTTAGATAGATTTCTTTTATTGTTTACTAGTTTGCTTGTTTTAGTTTCATTTGTTTAGTAGTGTAGCAAACCCGAGCTTGTCCTTTAATTTTCCTTGCATGTCAACGTGAATCGACTTAGCTAACCACTTGCTTCCTTTGGGTTCGATAATTTTATTACTTGGTCAATTGCCTTACTATAACAACGATCTCGTACACTTGCGAGTAGTTCGAATTTGTACTTTAACGAATTTGGCAATCATACTCCCTCCGTCCCAATTTTGATTACCCATTACAAAATGGCACAATTTAAAAAAAAATTATTAATACTTTTGAGTATAAAGTAGCTTTTTAGGAATTGTTTATTAATATTTTTTAGTATAAAATAACTTTTTAAGGGTTGAAATTGAAAAATGTGGTATTGTTTTTTGCCATTTTAGGAAATCAGTAAACAAAAAAACCTTTTTTTTTTTTTTTGCTTTTGGGTAAACAAAATTGGGACAGAGAGAGTATATGTTAGGTCATTATAGGACCAATTTTGAAATTACATGAAGCTATACAATTACATAAATTTAAGAGAATTAAGGTACTTTAGAACCAATTCCAAAATTTCAGGAAGTTATACAATTATATATATTTAAGAGGATTTATTAGCATCACATGTATGTTTAAAAAATATTATGGTAGAAGTTATTGTATTATTTACTATTTAATGGATGTCATTACAGTATTCATCTAATTCAAGACATAAAAGTCTACATAATACACCATTAAGCCTAACTAATGTGTTTTCCTTTATATAAGACTGCAACAATAAATCAAATAAATGTCTGAGTCAAATGATACGATTCTCCTATGTCGACCCTATATTTTAAATCACGACTTTTCACAACTCACAAATGAACTATTTTTAAGTATATTGACTGCCTGGGTCGTAAGCAAAGAAAAGGAATTAGAAATTAATGGTCTCTAAATATAAGAAAACATTCGTTTTTTAAAAAAGTAACATAACAATGAATTAGTAATCAAAAGATGTAGTAATGGCCTATAAATGCAAATCTCTGATACATAACATTAGCAACGTGTTGGTAAAACGTTTACACTAACTAACTGTTCATTTTTTAATAGATAAGAGTTAATAACTTATGTAAATTTACTGTACCAAACCCAAAATGGATAAGAGTTAATAACTTAGATAAATTTAATATACAATACACGATTCTTTCTTTATACAAAACCAATAACATATTTAATTAGTTAGTTACATATGTTAAAAAAATTTAGGTAAATATGTCATATACTAAATACATTTTCATTCGATGCAACTCCCGTTCAAAACATATGATTCAATATTAAAGATACAATAATACTCCTTCCAACCTTCTAATTCTAGTATTTGGAATTGACTTTTGTGATTTTTTTAGTAACAGGTGATGATTAAATCTTGCAAATTGAAATAATTAATCAACCCACTTTATACATTCCACTACATGTATTGTAAAAATTAGTAGTAGCTACTGGCTAACACGTTAGTAACGGCCTAGCGGGATGACCAATGCCCCTTCCTAATTTCTTTTTTAATACTTTTATAAATGTGTGAATATTACACTCCATGTTTGCGAAACATAAATACACTAAATTGAACTGATAATGGTTGGGCTGGCTATAACTTAACAACTCATGCAATCTAACAATTCTTATTATCATACCATATATCATTCTCTCATTCCATGATTTATTAAGACCAAAATCAAAATAGTTAAAATTTAACAACTTATGAAAATTTAATACAATTTAAATAGTTAGTTAAATATGGCATATACTAAATACATTTTCAACCAAGATGCAACTCCCATACAAAATAAAATTGACATATGATTCAATATGAACACCAACTCACTATGCAAGATAAGGAAGACAAAATTAATCACATGATAATTACAATTCCAAAGGAAGATTATACAATATTAAAGATACAATAAATACATATCCATGCAATTCGGTCATTCCTTATACCCCTTACAACCTTCTAATTCTAGTATTTGGAACTGACTTTTGTGAATTTTTTAGTAACAGATGATGATTTGCATGCTTATTTTTAAGGGTATAGTCTATCAATTTGACAAAAAAAAAAAAAAAAAAAACAGAATTTTGCAAATTGATAATCGGCCCAAATAATTAATCAATCCCCTTTATATATTCCACCACATTTTTTTTTTTTTTATCAAATTAAGTACATGTATAACATTTCGAGACTAATATACAAGCGTGCAAGTCACAGGTAAGGACCAAACTCATAGGTGGCTATAACTTAACAACCCATGCAATCTAATAAATCTCAATATGATACCATATATCATTCTCCCATTCCATGACTTATTAGGACCAAAATCAAAATGGTTAAAATTTAATATAATTTAATTAGTTAGTTAATTATGGCATAAAAAATTTATAAGGAATGGTGGACAAAATTAATTATACAATAAATACATAATTAACATATTTATTATGATTAAAAGGGCAAAAAAGAAAATGTTTATTATGATATTTCCTTACACAACCTTTAAACCTTCCTTTCAAAATACATCACATTTAGGAGATAATTGGTGAGGACCAAACTCATAAGTGGCTAAAACTTAACAACTCATGCAATCTAATAATTCTTATTATCACACCATATACGATTCTCCCATTCAATGACTTATTAGGATCAAAATCAAAATGGTTAAAATTTAATACAGTTTAATTAGTTGGTTAATTATGACATAAATAACTTATAAGGGATGGTGAACAAAATTAATTATACAATAAATACATAATTAACATATTTATTATAATTAAATGGGCAAAAAAAAAAAAAATGGTTATTATGATATTTCCTTAGACACCCTTTAAACCTTCCTTTCAAAACAAATCATATTTAGGAGATTGGTGAGGACCAAACTCATAAGTGGTTAAAACTTAACTCATGCAATCAAATAATTCCTATTATCACACCATACATGATTCTCCCATTTCATGACTTATTAGGACCAAAATCAAAATTGATAGAATTTAACAACTTATGAAAATTTAATACAATTTAATTAGTTAGTTAAATATGGCATAAAAACTTATAAGGAATGGTGGACAAAATTAATTATACAGTAAATATATATAATTAAAATATTTATTATGATTAAATGGGACAATTATTTTTTATTATGATATTTCCTTACACATCCTTTAGAACTTCCTTTCAAAACAAATCACATTTAGGAGATGATATAGTGACCTAAACACAAATCTAATTAGTCATCAGTTCATATCTAATTAGTCAAATATCAACAGGAAATTCAGGTCAACTCTTATGCAAGATTACGAACAAAAAAAAAAATTCAAATACACTTAAGAAATACATGATAATCAGTTTAGTTGGGTTTCATGATAATCTGTAACTTACAAACTTCTTCTTCTTGAACTTATGCGCCGACGACAGTAAAAGTTGTAAGTTCGGATATAGTAATACACCGGTCAACACATCGATTAAATACATTATTTCCGTTAGGACGAGTACAAGACAGTAATCATGAAGGATTATAACATTCAACCCAATAAGCATGTATCTTCAAGTAATGCCCGAATAAAAACAACTATGGTTCGCACAACACCAGGCCGATATATTGAAAGAGCATAAATTGAAAGAACACAAATTCATTGAAAATTGAACACAAATGACAGAGCTACATACAATCTCGTTGGCAAAGGACACACGACGAACAATCTTTCATACAATTAGGAACGGAAAAAAGATAGAAAAAATTCAATGGGAAAGAACAACGCTACATCCACTTCGTTGGCACAAGACACACGACGGACATCTATATACTACAATCGAGAATGTAAATACAAATGAACAAAGAAACCGAAAAATATCCGATGACGCTTGATCAAAGCTCCCGGAGACCAACCATCGAAATGAAAACCGCAAGGAGAATAACAACCGTACGGGCAAAATCATCCGGCACACGGATAGTCTAGACTTGGGGAAGATCACTAATAAAAATGAGATGGACAAAACACCAATTTATAGAAAAAATGAATATCGATCAATGGACGAGATGAAGGATGAAAAAAATCGATGGTCAAGATGAAATGCACACCTTGACTCAATGAAGAAACAAAATTTGTGAAATGGGGAGAAAAGAGAGATGCCACATAGGAAAAAAAATGTTTTGCCAATATAAAGGATTTGATTGATGATTTGATTGATTTGATTATATTATACCCCTCTCTTCCAAAACAACTAACAGTCAAGCTATGACACAAAATAAAATAATGAAGCATAAATGAAATTTTGAATTTTATATAAAATAAATAAATACTCAAGATTGAATTATATATATATATGTGTGCGCGCGCGCGCGCCGAAA
Organism: Ballota nigra; assembly: GCA_947034835.1. Lineage (NCBI taxonomy): Eukaryota > Viridiplantae > Streptophyta > Magnoliopsida > Lamiales > Lamiaceae > Ballota > Ballota nigra. The sequence continues at coordinate 52,585,350 of OX344725.1, forward strand.
ATCAATGATGTTTTGTATAACGTTATAGATATTGTGATGATGGAGTTTATAAATGGTTTTCTATTCTTAAAAGTGTGCAAATACTTTTGGGAAGTCCAAATAAAATAATTGTGTAAATTATTATGGGATGAAGAGAGTATTAATTTTATGAGATGGTAAATATATTTAATTTAGGGGGTGTTTGGTTAAACACTTTGGTATATGAGGAATGAGTATGAAATTGAATTAATGTTTGGTATAAGGTGAAAAATGGAATGAAACCCACTTTTGAAAAATCAACAATTCCTCAACTACACGAGGTGCATGGGTTTCAAACGTACACACACAACTATTTTTATTCAAGTCTAATTATTTAAAATTGCATTGTATCTGATACATATTGAAGATGAGTAATTAATAGATGCAGAATTTAAGAATCAATGTGTATTCTTTTTCTCATATTTCACATTCATGGACAAACTAAGTCCAACAAATTACACAATATTTTGTTATCTTATATGTAATTTAAACAAATTAACTAGAAGGCAAGATTAAATATAGTCCCATGTTTTATTAATATACTCCACCCAAAAATATGTTCAGAATATTTTTCAAAAAATGTAACAATTTTCAGGAAAAAAAAAATCCGAAAATTCATATGTTTAGTGTTTTTTTTTTCCATTTTTTTTTTCCGAAAGTTATTAAAATTGAGACGATCTCACATAAATTCTTATTCTCTTGAAGAAGTGTAGCACTGTACATAACCTTGTCTTAACTTTTCGAATTTTTTTCCAATCATATTTTGGGGGAAATATATTAACATCGTACATAACCTCGTCTTAACTAGAATCCTATCTATACTATTATTACATTCCATGTTCCCAAGCTTTATATGGGACGAAAAGACAATCTTTCAACACTTTTTTCCATTTCATCTGCATAAATTCTAAAGCACGATTGGAAGGGAGAGTTCGAGAAGATATTTTTAAATAAGTACACTTTCTTAATTCAATTATATTTTTGGGCTGAGCGCCTGAACCCCTAAATAAATGAGTTTAGAGTTGGTGCTCAATTAAATTCAATACTTTAATTTTTTTTAATGATTGACTTATAAATTATAGAGGCGTCTTTGATTGTTGAGATGTGAGAAACTTGTTACTTCCCATACACATGTGGTTTTTGTTTAATTAATGTAAAAAAAATAAAAATCTGATTAAAAAAAAGGCTGCGACTAAATAAACCCTCGATTCTCCTATACATACCTCAGTTACTATACAAGCCCCATTAAAAATATGATTATTTTAAAAGATTACTAAATATACCCTAAGTTTAGATAATTATGCCCTTTAAAAAAATTAAGCTAAATTTAAAACACAAAAAAGAAAAGTAAATAATTATAAACTCACAATTTTATTCACTTAAACGTATAAACGATCAAAACAAAAGTAAAGAGTTCCAAAATTATAAAGGAAGAACAACGAATTTGACCTTCGAAATTATTCAAAAACAATAGAAAAAATGTGATCTTCTTAATCTAAAAAAAATGAGAAAAAAAAATTGCAATAAAAATAAAATAATCTGCAAAAGAAAAAAAAAAACAACAACGTAGACTAACAAAGTGTTTTTAAACTTTATTCCAAGTACGCTGAATTTTTTGCCTTTAAAATCGAACTATAATTTAATTTCTATTAATTTTACTCACCGGTGCTACAAAAAAAAAAAAAAAAAAAAAAAACGTGAACAAAATCTCACACAAAATAATACTGATGCACAACGGATACATATTAACTTGGCATTCAGCGTAAAAAAAATACTTACATTAATGTGATACTTTGTGTCGTGTGACTCCATTAATTAGACAATATAAACTTGGATTATCTTGTGTTAAATTGAATGAAAATAATTCAGAAATTTGAATTTTAGGGATTTAATGAAAAATAATCCAGAAATTTATTTTTTCAGAATTTCAAAATGTTAATTTTGCGATGCTGAGAATGAGAAAAGTGAGTGAAAAACTAAAGACAATTTATTTCATAATTAAAATAATATTTATAAATGGATAATCTTGACTTTTAACTTAAAAAATAATTTTGGCAAAAATAAATTGGGGTATGTATAGGAGAATTGAGGATTTGTTTAGACGGGGCCTAAAAAAATTGAGAGTTGGAAGTCTCATACAAGTTTAGATACTGTTAAATACACTCCTAAATATTATATACACATCTAAATTCTAACAGGATTTAGAGAGTAGATGATAGTTGCAAAACTTACTGAGATAATTGAAAAAGCTTGCCACTTAATGCAGCATCTTTTAGGTTTATGTATTTTATTTCTTTTTTGGAATGAAAAGATTGAGGTTACATTTTAAGGATATCAAAAGAAGATGATGATGAGAGTAGTTTAGTTAGTCAACTTAAAAATATTTTAAGAGTGGGGTATTTATAGATGTAAAGTACTCCTTCATATTACTCTCGACTATCGCCCAAAAATTTCATTACCCATAGTTCTAATATAATGATTTTAATTAAAAAAATCATTGTGCTTATATAAAATTAATATTGAGCGTGTTTTTAGCTGCGCCCAATAAAAAAATAAAAAAATCCTAAAGGTTTAAAGATGATATTTAGAAAGCAAAACCTTATTGACATTGTGACATTATTTTACGGCGGGACGATTCGCAAATTTGCACTCATCTTTTTCAATGTATTAATGAGTCATTCTCAACTTAAATTCAGTTTCACTGTGAAATAGTCTCACGCAAGTTCTAGTTGTTAGGATTTGACTACTAAACGAGTGTGGGAATAGCTATACACTGAGAAGCATTTCTTCTGTGGATAGATTCTTAATCTTGTACTCCCTCTGTCTCAATCTCATTGCCCCCCTTGCTTTAAAGGTCCGTCTCTATCTGGATAGTCCCTTTCTATAAATAGTCCATTTTTACTTATCAAAATACCACCAAAAGCAACTTTATTTTATTTTATTTACCACATTGTCACTGAAAAATTATTTTATCATTATAAATACTAATAAACAACTCTCACATTAAAATTTGTGTTAAAAGTAAAGGGGCAACCGAGATTGGGACGGACAGAGTATAAATATAAATTGATATTTTATATTATGTCATTCCTGGACTTGCTGTATTCTATAAATTTCATCAGACTAGGAAATCATCCTCAACACATGAAAATATCAGAAGATAAGATACCATGCATAAACATCAAGCCAATAAAAGAGAGAAAAAGAATTATTCTTGTTCCACAAAAATAACAACAAAGTTCAAAGTGTCAATGCTCAAGATGACTTGAACAAAATTTAATGACTAAACTAAATCATATCAAGGAAAAAAAAAAGAAAAACTCATTCTTGAAGCCCACCATACTGAAGCATCAATCTCCTAAGTGCTTGTTTCTTCATCACCTTTCCATAAATCCCTCTTCCCAACTTCATTGCCTTCTCCATTTCCATCACCCCATTAATCCCACCCCCTCTCCTTAATCCCTCCAAAAACACTTTCAAAATCCTCTCATCACTCCCAACTGCATCAAACACACTATCCACCACATTTTCATGTGTGGGAATCTTTCTCCCCCATTTTCTCATCACTTTTTCAGACCCAAAAACCCTTTGATAAGCTTCCCAAAATGAAGCCCTCAAATGCCCTTTCCCTTTCCCTCTGACCATCAATCTCCTCATCCCTTCCTCCAATCTATACACCACATTGCCCATGTCCACCACCCCTTTTCCTAAGGCCATCTCAATCTCCCTCATTTCTTGCTTGTAGACCACACTCTCTTCGAATTTGCACCTCCTGCAATTGCACCGAAACCCCCAGTTATTCGCCATTTCTCTCCGGTTATTGAGGGGCGAAAGCACGTCGAAATAGGCGAAGCAGAGCTCCTCCCCTGCCTTCACATCTCTAGCAGCATGAACAACCATATAATCACCAATGTGCACCCTTCTTGCATTGGGATCACAAGAATGGTTCACAAAAGAAGCCAAGATCCACAACCCCACGCCTTGATAATCTGCGTTTTTCCCCAATACTTTCGCGCAAATCGCATCCTCAAGAACAGAATTCACGTCCAAAATACTCAACAATTTCCCCTTATCCACTAATTTCCCACTATTAACCTCTGATTCAGCCCTGAAAATCCCAATATCAGCAACTTCCAAAGCCTCTTCATCCTCTCCTGCAGACAAATTCGAGATCAAATAGTTGATTTCACCGCATTTTGAAGCCGATTCCGCAACCTTATCAATGAAATTCTTCCATATAACTAAGTGTGCATTTTCCCCTGAATCTTGAGGCATTATAGCCCTATCAACAGCAACAGCTTTAGTCACAAACAACACAGTCCCGCTTTCGACATTCTTGGTCGCATATAAGCCACGTCCACTAATCTCAGATTTCTTTATCTCCACAGAGCCAATATACTCCGCAAGTTCTGGCATTTTCCCTCTAAATCCACTCAAAACCCAATCAGAAACATCAAATGCCCCACTCCTTGATAAAGACTCGAGCTTTTTGGATTTCGCCAACAACCCATTAACCAAATCAGAATTCTCACCAGCCTGTGGATCAAGATTCGCTTCTTTGAAGCAACCCAAAGCCGCACTGTACCTGTTCAAATTCAACAAGATTTTACCTTTACAGAGAAGAGTCTTGAAATGGGATTTCTCGATCTTCAGGGCCTCCTCGCAATCTTTAAATGCTTCGGACAACTCCGACAACCGGGCCCGGGCTTCGGCCCGGTTGGAGTAGGCTAAGCAGAGGGTTTTTGGGATCTTGGTGGGATCTGGGTTTTTCTTGGAAATGGTTTTTTGGCAGAGATTAATGACTTGGGAGTAGGCTTGTATTGAATCTTTGTATTCTTCTCGAAGGAGAAGATCTGTGGCTTTGGATCTCAGATTCTGAATTCTCTCTTCTTCTTCTTCGCCTTCAAATTCCATTTCCATTTCCATTTCTTCTGTTTCTCTCATTGTTGATTATTTTTCTTTTTTCTTTTTCGCACACTTTTTTACTATATTATTGTGTGAGAAAATTTAAACCTGAGGGAATGTAACGGTCGGATTGCATTGATTATTTACCCTTTTTATAATGCTGGTCTGGTCATCTGTGTAACGTCCCTGAAATTAGCGACTCATGTTGGGGTCCGTTTTGTACTTTCCATTATTGAGTTTATTTTGCGTTTATCTTTTTTAGGGATTTATAGTTCAACAACAAAAGCTTCCCTAATCAACGGCAAATGCAATCATGTCAGTTATCCCGGCCTTTCAAGATTACTATCTTTAAACTTTAATTTGGTGTCGCGTTACACTCATTATTAAATGACTCCACACATTCATGTACACATCTACCATGTTTATATTATGGTAAAGTATATTATGAGAATATGTTCTCGTGAATAATAATTTATTAATATTTTATATTGAAATAATTATTTTTTTAATAAAAATAGCTAACATTTTTTTAATTAATACCTTTATTAATAACTAATACCTTTTGAAATTGATACATTTAGAACAATTTATTGATGCGTTTAGTGCAATTCACCAATATCCTTCCAACAAGTTTTATCGTGAATATCATTCACACTACTTTTTCCAGTACTCTTCTATGGAAACTGTTCATAGTATGAAACTAATTCCATTAAATGCAATTAATGGTACCATAACATTTTAGATCGTGATATTAGTTTATAAGTTTTGTGATATCAATGTATTAATATAATGGTATTAATTTTATATTTTGAATAAATTTCATAGTAGGGTTTTGATTTTTTTTTTTTTTAGGGGGCATGTTTATATAATTATGACATGATGTATTTGAAGGTTTACGAAATATAAATTATTTTTTAATTCAGCTCTAAATGATTTTTTGGCAAAATAAATTATATATCAAATACTGTGCAAATTCATTTTAAAGCGTATCAATTGTTTTAATTGAGCCGATGCAATTTTTGCACTGAATAATTAATTACATGTATCAAACTATAATTGTTCATCGAAAAAGGCTAGTACTATTTTAAAATGTACCTGCATTTGGTGCGCAATAGGTTATTCATTAATTTTTTATCTTAAAAAATTATTGAAGTATTAATTCATATTTCAGAAGATCTCGGTAGTATTAAAATATAATCTTCATGAGATTATCATTTACTAACATTTTACAAAAGCTTCTTATATTAAACTGATGAATTGATTCACAAATTAATAAGAAAAATAAACATTGAAGGTATGCTTTTTAAAAAAAAAAAAAAATCTGTAAACTTGGATATAAAATTCAAATTAATGTGACAATGTGCAAGTGGGCATCCGCAGCATCAATTTTTTTAGATACTAATAAATATAGGGAACAGCATAGTTACATTACATTTAGTTGATGATAACCTAAGCAACGCAGCCTATTAACTTCCAAGCAAAGCAAAACAAAACTCGTGCTTGCCTTCAAGCATCTATAATCTGGCGTTTTGGGAGAAAGAGAGAGAGTATAATTAACAGGGCTATTACTTCTTTAAGACATACATTCCATCTCTAAGTTCGAGCTTCTCTTCTGCAACTAAGCCACCTAAAAAGCTTTGCAACTGCTGGAGCGATTTATCATAAGCAGGATCACCGCTGCAGAACATCTGTAATCAACATTCTCTTGTTAGTAATTACATCCTATTTATAGGATCAAGAATCCTCGCTTTTATTGCTAAAATCAGGGTTACCTTAAGAGTATTGTGAATTCTTTCCAACGTCATGCTCCCGAAATTGGTCAGCATCCCAGTGATGAATTTCTGCAACAACAAAAAATGGGCGAAGGATGTAAAAATAAATTGTAATGAGGCATTTTGGCTATATCTATATGTCAAGTCATCTGGAAGAAATAAGAGAGATGCTGCTCCAGAGGAAGTGATGTAATTTGAACTCAAAGAAGGAAAAAGAAACAGAATTCAAGATGATGTTTCGAGCTTCAAAAAATTGCAGAGTAGATGATATATATTCTCCAGAAATTATACCTCATAAACGGTCATTTCTTTACGCAGTTGGTCTTCAACTGATGCCACAGATCCCTCTCCATCCTCATCGCCCGCTGGAAGCTCTTCGCAGCTACCACTGCTAACTCCAGTCTTTCCACTCTCAACCAAAGTAAATTTACGATCACCAGAGTCTTCTACTAATTCTGCAATGATTCCCTAAATTGATCGGTAGAATTAAAAACTGAACCACATCAGATTACATGATCTTCAACCAATGGGAGAAGTTAACAGACTTGAAAGGCAAATCTCAAATGTACTGCAGAAACAACTCCTTTGATTGAGAACAAAAAACTAAAACCAACAAAATTTCATGTGGCAGAGTTTAAACAAAATAGATGTTGCCATGACGATGATCCAATTAATCACCCAAGTAAACAATATAATGGAAAACATAGATTTTCTAACAGATGATGGTATGACGTGCAACCTTGTTTATCCAAAAATATATTCGTCTATTCAAGACATCCTCTGGAACACCAACAACAGCAGCAAGATTCTTGGAGATCCAACTGGGAAAAAGAAGAAAAAGGTATAATAGAAGGAGAAGCATCTCCGTTATAAAGTTGATAACTATCATTCCTCATGTTACCTTGTTTGCTCCTGAAATTGGCTGATGATAGTAGCATGGAGGGGTGTGACTGTGAAGGGCAATGTTCTATCTCCAAATTGCAACTCCAACTGGACAAAACGGCAGCACATAGCAGTTTTAACAAGAGTACAAGGTGTACACAAAATATTAAACCAAGATAGTGTAATATCAGTTGCTGCAGTCTGCAACTATGATAATTCAATATTCCTTGACGAAATTAACTATGACCAAGAATAGCTTATCACTACTATTATCTTCATGCAACAAAACTGCTTTTAGCTTTATTACTAAAGCAATTCCATTCTTTGTGGAGTTGGAAACTCACAAGTAACATGGCTCATAAAAATAATACTAGAAAAGAACTGTATATCATGAAATTTTCAATTTCACTCTGTTTTAAAGCAAAGCTGCCTAATTTTACATGGAAGCAGCTGACCTTTACTGTACCAAGACTTATCTTCCAGAGGAGCTTACGAGGGGTCTTGATTTCGTTAAATCTCTTAGCATAATCACTTAAAAGCACGTCCACAGGTCCCGGTATATTAATTGCCTCATCCTGAAATTAGTAGCATTGGGTGACAAGTTATTCTTCGGTTGATTTTTTTTTTTTTAAAAAACATGCATATTGAAATCCAATGTACATAAATATTTCCCAGTAAAGTAAATGAAATTAAAGCCAATAATTCAAACCAGACAATATAACTTATCCAACTGTCTTCGATTTTCTGGAAGCAACCAACTAAAAATTATTTTTCTTTTCATACTACATCGTAGTACTAGATAATAAAGTTATATTATGCATACCTGGATAGGTGGCCAGAAATTTGATGATATAACGGTAGCATTAAGACTATCTAGGGACAGCTCACTCTCTCCTGAGTCAGCAACTGTATTTCATTTGCACGTGACAGTCACCAAAAACATGTAAGCATATATCATAAGCTATGAAACTTATCTAGCAATTTATTTGCAAGCATTATTATACTAGTATTTGAAAATATGATTGTAAATAAAACCTGGCTTAGGTTGCTGTTTGATAGTTGCTTTTATATTTGTATTATTCCTTTTGGAATCAATTAGATCATTGAGCATTATTTCACACTTCTGCATGCTGCTCTCACCAAAATGAATCTGCAATTAACAACACCACATGAATGTATGTAAAGTGGATCGAACAGACAGACAGTAGACTAAAATATTTCAAGTTGCAGAACTGTCAATTATCTTATCAACAACCTTCAGGAGTTCCAGAGTACGTATTTCAGAGTCAATGTCATAATCAAACTTATTCAGAAGCTTTTCAGCTAGCATAACACGATACTCGTTGACCAACTGATCCTTTGAACCAATTATACCAACAATCATACCAAGAATGTCAACCTTCCTCCGATATCTACCACCCTTTGAGGGATCTGCCTCCACTGGATCAGGCTCCCAACTTAATGTACATAAACCATCATACTATGTCAACAGATTGAAATTTGGAAGCAATAGAGCATAGATTTATTTTGTCAAGCATCTAATAAACAGTAAGTTTGATCTTCTGCATATATGATATCAATCTTCGTGGAACTTTTTTAAGGTAGCTTACCTTTGGGCATTAATCCATGCTTGCTTGTCATCAGTGTTGACATCATCGTCAAAGCTAGAATTCTCTTGATTTTCTTCATCTCTATTTAGTTCTTCAAGAAGGCTGTCCCCAGTATTCCCTGGTCCACTAGGATTCCCACCAGCCCCATCAGTGAGCATTGTGACAATACATTTAATGGTATCCTTCCTTCCCTTCAAGTATTCTCTTATTGGCTCACCAACAGCTTCAAGGAATACACCAGCTGGGTCTATTGTTCGAAGGGCTTTAATAGTTGAAACATATTGATGCAATATATCGTTGGTAGAGGCACCAGCTGTCAATAAGCGATATTTCAAAGCAGCTATGAAAGAATCAACAAGCTTTGAATGCTGCCCAGTATAGTCAAGGCATTGTCTCAAGTCTTCAATAGCAGGGGAACTGAGGTATAAAGAAAAAACAATCAAGCATATAAATATTCTCTTGAAGGACAGAAATATCCATCTTCTGATAATGCACAAACAGTGCACTTATATTCAGATAGCTTTTAAACTTTAGAATGCTAACTTCAGAATATGGATGCATTTTCAAACTAAAAGACATTCTCCTAGATTATTACGGCCAACACACTGCTGAGTCGTATTCCTATGCTTGTGGAGGATCTTGCAAAACTGATCTGATGTGGAGAATTAATTAAGTTACCTGTCAGGATAATCCACAATAATTTCAAAAAGCTTGGCTATTCTTAGATCTTGTAATGTTTCATAAGCAAAATACTCTAAGCGTAACTGCCATCGAATGAGCCCCTCAGGTGGAACTCCAGTTCCATAATATCTAAAAGACAGATGAGAAGCCAGAGGTGATTTCTGGCCAGAAGAAGGGCTCTCGTAACTTTTAGCATCACCAAGGTAAGCTAGAAGAGCATGTAAAAACTGAAGCGGCACATCCTGCAAAGGATATAATTCTCTGTTTATTGGTCATATGTCACGAAATGATTAAATGTCCTACATCCCTCGCAACATACTACAGGTTTCACTGGCTAAAGTTGAAAATCCAACAGCATATAAATTGAAAGGAGATAGCACTAAGGGGGAACTATCAGAGCTGAAGCTATATTATTTCTCCACGAATTACCTGTATCCACTGCTTAATGGACTCTAACACTGAAAACCTAAAGTCATCACCTGCCAACTCATGTACTTTAGCCTGTGAAAACAACAGAAATAAAAAATAGAAGGATTATGCATAATCAATAAACTTAAACGCACAAAGGAGATAGCTTTATAAAGATGATTTTAAAAATTTCCAAATACTAAAATACATTAACAAAAGAGTTTTGAATTTCACAAAATAAAAAGAGTAACAACACTTATATGAACAGAACTAAACTGCTAAAAACATGGGTTAATTCATCATGCTAATAAACACAGGTGTAACATATGCAAACCTTCAATAGCAGAAAAATAGCAGATGCATAAGCATCCTCAGCCATTGAAGTAAACCCAAGATTCCTCAGATCACGAACGACCTCCCCGATGTTTCTTACTAATTTGTTATTTCCCAACTTGGTTCTATGGTAATTAGGTCCATCAATATCCATTTCCCCTGTTTTTCCATCCAGGTCCACTCCATCTCCATTTAACTTGTCATAATCACATCCTGTAGCCATCATTGTACTTAACTCCTCCAGCCGTCCCTTAAAGTACCAGTGAAGTAAATCTACGCATTTTAAAAAACATAAATAACAGCAATTAAGAAGTTAAACTTCACAAATTTTAAGAATATCATGAGACTTTGCCTCCGTGCAGGGATGCAATGCATGGTAGAAAGAGTGAGACAAAAAAATCTATGAGCAAACACATTAAAACACTCAGAGTGATAGGTGGAAAATGACATGATTATAACCTTAATCATAAATTATTACATCAAATAAATTCTTCATTTGCGGACGAGACCATGAAACTCACATTTACAAGGAAAATAATTTCGTTCATCTATCATAGGGATCTGAAAGTAATTAAACTATGAAGACCAATCCTTTAGGCTGTCAAACGGAATTGGCAATAAAGCAATTAAATTGTGTTGTTACAGTGATCAAATATTAAGACTCTAATTTTCATTTGCATATCATCACGCATAGCATGTAGGAGGGCGTCAACCAAGATTTACATTAAAAGACATGTAGCTACATGCATAACAACAACAACGACAATAACAATAATAATAATAATAATAATAATAAATACCCGGAAAATGTCGAGGAAGACTAGCCATGAGAACTGAAGATACAACTAACTGATATTTTGACAATAGATAATTTCGCTCTGCATTTGAATATGTATGTTCTGTGGCTTTACTTTCTCTGCACATCTCTAAAGTTTGAACCAACATTAAGAGACACTTCTCCTGATATTGCTTTTCAGATGATATCTGTTCCAAGGCTGCATGTAAGGAATCTTGCATCTCTGCTAGTTGATCCTGTTTCCAATTCTCACAAATCAGAATGCTGTATGCATTGATAGATCATAGATGCATATTTCATCTGCATCAATATAAACCTCCGCCAAAACAAGTGATGAATTTTTTTCTGTTTCTTGCTGTGTGTGAAACCTAAAAGCTATTATTATGTACAGATTACCAGGAAAATGAATTTCCAAAAAAATCTGAAATTAGCAGCATGCTAGTTTCTGAAGAACAAAAATTTGGAAAGGCTACAAGCATATTATGAATCAACAGAATATACTGTGTATTCCACTGCAAAAGCTACAAGCTTCCTTACCTATATTCTTGTTCTTCTCTATTTATTTCTTAGTTTGGATGGTTAGCACATACTTGGAAAAAGATGAACTTCCAAATTTATACTTTTTCAGTGGTTTGAGAAAACTATATTCTGATACAAATTTCATAGCAAGGAAAGAATCAGAAAAAAATCTCTATGAATTTTTTTCAAAACTGAGATTCCATTAATCATCATATTGGTCAAAGATAACTTTTGCATTTCATAAGGCTTTGTCTATATATATGTTTCTAGCAGCTAACAAAAATATGCGTTGTTAACTTTCTTGAAGTCATATGATCACCATCTTAGAGAAAGTAATCAGGCTGCAGATTTTTGGCATTTGGCTAGTAAATGATGAAAAGATGATCCTTGACTAGTCATATTTTTCCAAGGGGTACTTGAATTCATTCACATTGTTTGATTGATAAGCTTGAATGCCAAAAATCTGCAGCCTGATTACTTACTCTAAGATGGTGATCATATGATCATATTTTCCCAAGGGGTACTTGAATTCATACACATTGATTGATTGATAAGTTTCAACATCTATGTTTTAGATTTTTGAATGCAAGGTCCTCATTTATGATTTTTGCATCTTGCTTTTTATTTTTATATATTTGTAAGGTCCTCCCAAACTGTCTAGCGAATGCGTATTGACATGTCAACCAATTCATGGTAGACATCTAGAAACAAACAAGACTTATGCAGAATTGCTTTGATCCAGAGAGTGAATTATCTACATATAAAAATAAGTCAGTTTAACAAAATATTCCTAGTTTTGAATATTAGCAGGGCAGACGAGCTTCACAGGGTCAAACAACTTTTCTTAAGGTGACACTGCAACTCTAACACCAACTTTTCTCATTTTAAATATCATACAAATTTTACTGGATAACCTAACATGTGTTTGGCAAGAAGAAAAACAAAATGCATGCTGATGCATGATATGTATGTACCGAATGTTCCATATCAAGATCTGCAGAATTGCTGTACGTATCAAAATGCTTCCAAAACCTTGAAGCACCATTTTTCTCAAACATGTCCTGTAGAACAAACATATAATCAGTGAGTTTTTAAAGAGACGGAAGATAAGGCATTGTATGGAATATTCTGCAAAATGTAGTTAACCATTACACTCCATGTAAAGTCCACATACAATTGGCAAATGATACAACTATATAATCTGCCTTACATCTCCCACCCTTCACCATTCTGATTCTTTGATGGTTAAATGTTAGGAATATAAGCAAGGGAGCCCTAACTTAACCCAAAACCATGGTCAAAGGTTAAGGATTGACTCTCACTTATATACCCTTCCATACTTTCATGTGAAACCGATGTGGTATCGTAAAATTAAACAATTGCACATAATTTTTATAAGAGCCAGACTTTCAACATAGTTTAAACAACAAAAAGTACAGAAAAGGAAGGAATTTGAGATCTTAAAACTAATCTTATAAATAACATTTCAACTTGATTTACTGTCAGATACTACGATGGTTAGTAGCACACCTGTACACCAGTTGTATGGTGCAACTGTACTCAATTAATACTTTTCTATGAAATAAAAAATAACTAATATCATTTAAAAATACACTTGACTTGCACGAGAGCACCCCAGTGCATACAAGTTTTTGTCTATAAGTAATTGATGGTAAAGTATTATCGAAAATCAAGCTTGCTTACAGCCTTATCCTAATTCCACTGACAACAACAAATTGAAATAAATACAGATATTGATATCTACTCTCATGTTCACGAATGGAATAAGGTACACACCAACACTGACAGAATGCACGATGTTTATAAAGAAAACAATAAATTAACCAAATAAAAAACTTAAACCTAGACAATTTCAAATTCCTTCGTCAAAATAATGATGAAAAATTATCCAATGAGCAAGTGAAAGTAGAATAGTACCTCTACAGAGCGAAGGAAGTGTTCGAAAATTAGCGATTGGAGTCCGAGATTGCAGAGATTTCGCAAATGTGGCACAAAATCAGAAGCGTAGAACAGATTGCCGTCGCCTCCTAGTAGTGCTTCTGTTGATATGCAAAACGTGTTCCAGCTATCCGTCATTTCTCTGTTTGATTTTTCACTTAAAGAGTCCAGAATCGCCAAATTGCACATCGGCGACGATGATGAACCCTCCGTCGTCACCGCCATTTTCAGGAAGAAAAAAGAAAAAAAAACAAAGAAGAACAACAAACTTAGCTTGCACTGTGAGACCCAAATTAAGAGGGGTGTATTCCATTGAAATTTTTTGAACTAATCTATTGACTCCATGTAGAGTTTGACTGACTTTTTTTTTTATTGATTTCCTTGAATTTTCATAGACTTTACAGAATTGTGAAATACACTTTTTTTATTGATTTACATGGATTTCTATAGACTCCGGCATTGGAATCATTGATGCAAATGTATATGGAACACACTTGTATATACAAAAAATTATCCAAATTGTTTAGAAAAAAAATACATTATTATTCTCATCTTCATTTCCATCACCGTTATATCTTGCCCTCATTAGAAGTCTCTGGTTATTAGAAGAGATTTTAGAGAATAAAATTTATTTATATTTTTTTAAGAGTAGACGGGGCGGGGAATCCCCAAAGCAAACAGGGACGGGGAATTTTTTTACCCCGTAGGCGGGGACGGGGATAGTATTCCCTGCCCGGGGGATCCCCGTCTCGTTCTACGCGGGGAGCCGTATTATTTTTTATATAATTAATATATTTATATATATATATAATTTTAATTTTAAAGTAAATTATAAATAAATATTTCATAGTTTCCTACTAAATTAACTATTTATTAAATAATACATCTATATTTTATTTAATATTATGTTATTAGTTCCATATTATATAATTTTCACTTTAGTATATATGTTAATTAAAAATTAGAATTAGAGGTTTTTCAAATTGTTTAAATTATTAGTGTTTTTTAACACCAACTTAAAGTAATTGTTGTGTCTGATTAAATTTTTTAATTTACATATTATTTTATATTTTAAAAATGACATAAAAATATAATTAGGCAGCGAGGCGGGGATGGGGGAAAAATTTTCCCATTTATTTCGCGGGGACGGGGATGGAGAATGGTCCCCGTCCCCGCCAGCTCCGCTCCGTTGACATCCCAATGGAAGATAATCAAAGAAAGTCCTGTTGAATACCTAAAGATTTTTTTAAGAATTTTTAAAATCCGTAGAAATATCTGGTTATTAGAAGAGATTTTGGAAAGTGAAATCTATTTATATTTAGGAAGAGAATCAAAGAAAATCCATGAAGTATTAAAATTCATAAACTGTTGAATACTTAAAGATTTTTTTAGACTTTTTAAAATCCGTATTGAATACCTCAGGATTTTTAAAGACTTTTGAAAATCCAAATTGAATACCTCCAAACTTTAAAAGTCTAAAAAAATCTTACGCACTCTATAACCAATACACCCCTCTAAATTCTTTTGAAATCAAAACTTTATATTACTAAAAAAAAAAATCTCATATTTGGATATACAGTAAGATTTTGAGTCTCAACTAAAAGAATATTGACGGTAGAGCTAATGGCATTCACAGGATTCTCTCTTTTTTTCCCCTCTTAAATCCTAATTACGGTTATTCTGGTATTCTATTCAAAAATTTAATTCTATAATCTTTTTATTGAAAACAAATATTTTTAATCCTGTCAAATATTTTTTAAATTATATATACTCTGAAAAAACTGAATATTCCATACTTAATTGCTAATTTGGTATTTATGAAAAATGTATCTCCCCTTATTTAAAAGATATATCCCTAAATAATTGTTTTTACAATTATATTATCTCTACACAATTATAATTGTATCTCATGTTATTACCGTACACATAATAATTAAATTCAACTTAGTTTAAAATGACAAACTAATAAAATAGCAATTAAGTTTGGGAAACAAAGAGTACCTCAAATTTGAATTTGATATCTTTGGAATCAAAATATTAATTTGTTCGAATTTGAATATTTCAAATTTACATTGTATTATTAGAATACAACGAAATTGATCATGTGTCCATCGATGAACACATACTTATATTTTCATGATAATATGAATATATGTAATAATAACACATTATCAAATTGAATTAAAATTATTTTACATCCCAATCCCACATTCAAAAACATCGGTCGGATGTAGTTTTAAAAACCAGGCCAGTTTGACTTTGGAGTTTGGACAGTTTTTAAGTTTGTTTACTTGCAGTTGATATTAAATCGAAATAATTACATGGAGGCATACTATTTTCACCCTAATTGAGGAAAGCTCCATCAATTTCCCTTCATTTCAAAACACCACACTTCATTTCAAAACACCACACTTTTCAATTTTAAGTGGGACTCACCCACTATCAGCCATCACATACCACCCCCAACCCCACCGCCCTATTTCCCACCGTCCCACTTTTCAATTTCATCACTTATCTCAACCCCCCCCCCCCCCAACACTCTCTCTCTATCTCTCTCTCAAGCCAACCCTATCCTCACCCCACAAATCTGACCGCCACCACCCTGACGCCCACCACAACTATTGCCAATTTCCGTCAACGACCACCGCCAATGATGAAGACTGAACGGCGTAGACACGACCCCACAAAATCCGGCCAACTCCCTCTCAAATTCGAACAAATCGGCAAACAGATTCTCGACGGCGACAAAAAATGCCACAATAGAATCGCCACCACCACCGCTAGATCGGAGTACCGATTTGTGCAAGGGATTGGCGGCGGCGAACAGATCTTAGAGGTGCGTCTTTCCAGGTTTTCGATCTGCCGTAAGATTTCATCATTTCCGTCTCTTTTTGCTGTAAAAGTTGTCAAGATTTGTGTTTGTATATTTTGTTTTGTCTGGATCCATCAGTGGTTGCATTTTTCACTAAATTGGGTTTTTTGTTGGGTTGTCTTGAGTTTTGAGGATATAAGGGAGGATGGCAATAGACATAGATGATTGTTGTTTGTAAATGAAACAGAACATAGAAATTTCAAATTAGTTTTGAAAATGGAGATTAAATCTGATGAAATGAGTTGATTATGTGGGATTTTGTTAGTACCGAAATCTGGGTTGAAACTTGCAGATAATTTTTTTGATGAAACTTACCGAAATCTGGGATTACGATGAAACTTACCAAAATCTGGGATTATGATGAAACTTACCGAAATCTGGGATAATTTTCAAAATGATTTCTTTTTAGTTTTTTGTAATTGGCTTGATGGTTTAGTTGGCTTGATGATTTCTTTTCAAAATGGTTTTTTGTAATAGTAGAAAGGTTTTTCGACTTTAGCCTTCCAAGATCTTTGGGGTGTCGTCAAGCTTTCTTTGTCGTCTGGTGCGATGCTTTGGTAAGCTTAAGTTTCAGATGAAGATATGAATAGTGTGCAATGCTTAGATAGATTCCGTATTATTCCTATATCTGTTAAAGAAACCAGGTAGTTTGTAATTAATCTCAAAAGAACTTAATTTCCAGTAGATGGCAAAGCCTTGTGTGAACAAGTTTCGCCGTGAAACTGGTTTTGATAGTATTAGTTGTTTTATTAAAGAGTATTAGTTATTTTTCTGTTTTTTATGTGATAGTAGAAGATCGGAAAAGGCCTATTATACCAAAATTCTAATCATGTATGCAAACAAATTGTGAATTATTCAGCAATTTTTTTTAATTATGCAAACAAATTGTGAATTATGCAACAAATTTTTTGTGTTATGCAACATTTTTTTCTTCAAATATTCAAATATTTCTCGCAGTTATTCAAAGTTGGGTGTTTGCATATTCAAGAATGGGTTGTATTTCTGCATATTCAAGAATGGGAGCATGAAGACATGAAGAGATATTCAATTTTCTTGTCAAGTATGCAACAAGAAAAGGAAATAAATGTAGTTATGCAACAAGAGAAAAGTGTATTCTTTTGTTTCAGTGTAATTTTAAATTTTACAAATGTAATTCTATATTTAAATGTAATTTTTAGAATTTTATATAAGAGAAAAGTGTATTGTTAATGATGATGTGCATTTTATTTTTTATTTTTATTTGTGTAAATTCAAAAAGAAAAAGAAATAAAAAATTGGATGAGGATAACAAACCTGAAATTCAAAAATACAAAAAAAAATGAAAAAATGAAAAAGAATTTTAAAAGTGGCTGCAGGCAACACAATCCCAAAATTTGAATTTCGATAATACAAAAAAAAAATGAAAAAGAAAATAAAAAGTGGTTGCAAGATTTGAAAATTGAAAAAGAAAAGGTGGAGGGTCCCACAAAAATGTGGTTTTGTGTAATGTTTTTTATTGGGGATCCCACCAAAGTGTGGTGATTGAAAATGAAGGGAAATTGACAGGGTGAATTGCAATATGGTCTATAGAAGTGGAGTTCTATGTGACTCTCCCTATTAAATCTGGTCTAGCTTGTTTGTAGTACTTTTAACCAATTAATATTTTAAACAGCATAAACTATACATCAAGAATATTTATTTATTATATTCAAGTGTAATTTTAAATGATTTCGATTATAAAGTATAAACTAAAAATTAATAATTTATTAGTATAAAGTATTTTCATTTAAAAAATATTTATTACTACTTCACTACAAAGGATTAATTGTGTACAAGAGTATTACTCAAAATATAATATGAGAAAGAGTAGGTATTATATGAAAACACTTCATAATAAGCTTAATATGAAATAGTTTTAGAGTATCATTAATCTCATCAGGAGTATCATTAAGCCTGACAGGGGTATCATTAATCTGAGTTCAAAAATTTTAAAACAATTTTATTGAACTCAGACTAATGATACCCCTAGTGAGATTAATGATACTCTCGATGAGATTAATGATATTTTAAAATATTTTCATGATAAGCTTATCATGAACTATATTCATCTAATACTTTGCCTATGAGAAAAGCCACACGACGATACCATTTTATATTTTGAACACATGACACGTGTAATAAATAATATTACAAATTATCATTAATAATACATGCCATTGCCAGGTATTAAAAATAACGAAACACAGTATGAAAAAAAAAAACCATAATGAGTATACTGGCTTTGTCTATGAAGAACGAGTAAAAAACTGGTCTACCCGTTACCTGCCTTAAATTCAAAAATAAAAGCCAAAGATTGAGTAGCTTGAATCCCTAGTTTTATTAAGGATAATCTCTGCAGTTGAAGCTTTCTAGCTATGAAGATCACTCACTATGAAGCAAGCATTAAACAGAAACAAGCAAACAAAACCCAATGGGAAGAACATAGCAGAAAGGAAACATCATAGGCTAATCTGACCTGATAGATGGAACGGACAACTGCATATCCAGTAATCTGAGTATCGTAATAATTACGACAAGGTAAGGGATATGGAATGATTTGAAACCCACTCTACTAATATAATGATTTGCTTCGGGTCAAAATATTCAAATTCCACTATCCAAACTGATTTCTGCATTTGTACAACCTTGCGCTGTAATCATGCAGGCGTTGCCTCTGTTGTAAAAGGTATGGGCTTCGTTGGGGCAGGCAAACGGCCGATACTATCTACTTTATCTTTCTGTTTAGGAGGAGGTCTTGCTGCTCTCGGAAGTAACCTGCCCTTCTTCACAAACCATTCGGGCTTCAACAGAGCCCGAAAGCCCAGTTTGTTGTAGTACACTCTTCTCACGGTCCCACCAGCAGCTTCAACTGCTGCTTTTGCCCTTACAGTCACCCTCGAAACCTGTTGTGATTAGTAAACCAGCCAAATATACGAGAAGATCATCAACAAATGGTCGGTCAGGAGAAAAGAACGGATGTAAAAACATAAACAAATTCAAAAAGGTATGAAGAAAGTAAAATAAATGTGCGCTACCTACCTCTAGATGGATGGGCCATTTAATGTGTTCAGCCCCGCGACCCATTAATCTAACTCCGTCTTCAATCTGCTTCCCTATTGCCCCAGAATCCTTTTGTCGGGAAAACAAGAGTGCATGTATCAGATAAAGTTGGAAATGAAAAACGAATAAGAAACTAAATCTAAATTACATACCTTGAGAGTTTTCATTGTGATCAATTCTGAAGAATCTATCTTCCCAGCATTTATCAGCTTTGCGATTTTTCCTAAGCCAACTGGCTGCCAATGATCAAACAGTTGAGGGGGTCATAGCTATAATTCCAAATTTCCAAAAAACTCATTCTGTGTGCAAACAAGAGAGAGAGGGGGTCATAAAATGTTTTCTACAAAAAAAAGGTGTTTTAAGCTATAACCATATGTGTCCATTAATTTTCTAATTTCAGTGGCATGGGTAGAACAGTCAGATTGCATTTTTCTTCACTCAAGAATCTTTAGAGGTTATTTTCGACGCCCTAAAGCACCCATAAAGAAGTTATGTGAGACTTCCAAGTAGAAATGATTCAAAATGAAAATTTCTTAGGGTATGAACAGTAATTTCTCCAAAATTGCTTTTCTAGGCAATACCTCCAAAGCTTATTTTTTTAACCTTAAGCTTGTCCATCCAATTATTTTAATCTAAGTGTTCCCATGCTGTGGAAAAGGGAAAATGACATGGATGTACCCATCATCTGATACGCATCTTATTATTAATTATTATTAGTCTTTAATTTATGTTTAGTCTTTTTAATTAAGTTTTAAATCTAGAATAAATAGCCCGTGGGCTTTTGTTATTTAGGGCCTAAGTTAAGTATTACTTGGGGCCTAAGTTAGGTTACATATTAGAGTCTATTTATACTCAGTTTTCCAGCAGTAGGATTTATCATAAGATCAAGAATATTGTGGCAACCATTGGTTGTGGGCAGAGATTATTCTCTGTGGCAGGGATTTATCCCTGTGGCCTCTTTTGAGGAGCCTCGTTTGAGGATTTTATTTATATAATTTCGTATTTCCGTTATCTCGATCGTCTTAACTCAATCAATTGGTCCGACCTGCCGGATCCCTCATGATGACACTGGAGGGACGAATCGATCAGATAGAGAAGACGATTGGAGAATTTCAGATAACGCTTACCGAGCAGAGGGCCGAGATGGCCGACATCCACACAACTCTGGCTGAAATCCGCACGATGATGGCCTCTGTCATGACCAAACTCGCGCCATGGGTACTTCCAGCAGTTCGACTGTCCACGCGGGGTTGCAGGCCGGCGCGCCACCCTCGCAGGATGATCCTACAGCACATGACATCCTACCAACGACGCCTACTCCTGTACCCAGTCCCATCTTGACAGGATCAGCCTTTGTTACGATCGATAGCAACACCGCTACACCAGTCCCGCAAAAGACTTCCTCATCGCTGGTGGCGTCAGCGAAATCCACACCATGTGGGGCTATCCCACCATCGGATACCACCTCCTTGCCTCCAGGGTTAGCCACCGTATCAGCAGCTGTGAAACCACTTGTGGAGTGTTTGTCCTTCGATGGGAAAGATCTGATTGGGTGGCTCGGGCAGATCGAGCAGTATTTTTGGGTCCACCTCACTCCGTCAGCCGATCGAATACAAGTCGCCCTTATCGTCATCACAACCAGGGCAATATTATGGGTGCTTTGCCAGGCAGCCAGCACTACGAGGACTAGCTTCACATATGATCCAGGAAAATCAAAGTTTCCCACGGTGGAGCAGTATGTGGGTGGATGAAGCTAGCTTTGGTCGTCAATTCCTCACCTCAGCCTTGAGGACAAGGCTGTTTGAACGGCGGGAGAATTGATACGCATCTTATTATTAATTATTATTATTAGTCTTTAATTTATGTTTAGTCTTTTTAATTAAGTTTTAAATCTAGAATAAATAGCCCGTGGACTTTTGTTATTTAGGGCCTAAGTTAAGTATTACTTGGGGCCTAAGTTAGGTTACATATTAGAGTCTATTTATACTCAGTTTTCCAGCAGTAGGATTTATCATAAGATCAAGAATATTGTGGCAACCATTGGTTGTGGGCAGAGATTATTCTCTGTGGCAGGGATTTATCCCTGTGGCCTCTTTTGAGGAGCCTCGTTTGAGGATTTTGTTTATATAATTTCGTATTTCCGTTATCTCGATCGTCTTAACTCTATCATCATCAATCAAGAGCTTGAAATGTAGAGAAAGTGTAGAAACCATATATCTATATTTCATCAGCAAAATAAAAAAATTATGGGTTAAGACTTAAGATACACTATTTTACATCAAATCCACACACAAACAAAAAGAGTGTTGATCAAAAAGCGCCTGTGGAGAAATTTCAAATTTATGCTAGCTTTTACAAGAATGGTGCAGCAACTTCTAAGTTACATTCATAAATCTTAACATAAGCTCCACATAAAAAAAAAATGGGTGGATTTTTGTTAATTTGGTACTTTTCCTTATCTGATAAAAATAAAGAGTAAATACATTGCTAAAGAATGGATGTTTGCAATTGGAGTCTGGATAGTAAAATGTGAAGGCAGGGATATTTACTACTGTAACCAACAAAGTAAATACATTTTCAGATGATGTCAAATAGAACCACAAATAGACATCTTCCCTGTTACTTTCATCAGGGCAAACTTTGTCAATTACGAAAAACAACTAAGTCTTAATCCCACCAAGTGGAGTCTGGTCTGCTATATGGATCGTATCTCACTGTTGTGCTTGGTTGAGACACATGTTCTCATTTATATGTAAGTATAACATATGATGACATCATCTGAAACTTCATCTACTGCTCATTATAGCAGAGTGAACATGTCCATCAAACCCATTGGTATTAGCTAAAAATTCCCCAAGATTTAATTAATTTCCTAATGGTTTATTGTAATACAGATCCTATCAGTTCAAACATCTCATATTAATAACATTCAACTACTGAACGTCAAAATACAAGAAATATGTACATGACATTTTTCTTCTTGAATAGACTTCAGTATCTTAAGCAGATGAAAGAACTTGCATACAAAGTCATCTCACAACATAACAAACTGAACAGCAATTCATATTCACATAGAATAATCTCCAACTGCTCCATTCACTTTTCATAACAAATAAAAAAATTGCAACCACGAGCAGTAAATTAAAGTAAGCAAATATAAAACAACATGAAAGAAGGAGCTAAGTTTGAACGAAATGAAATAAGTGTAGCTTGTGAGTTTTCAAGTGCACCCACATAAAATATCCAACCATAATGAGACCGCGAAGTACATTAAAATGACCAAGGTAAATATGCGTACAAGCTCTCTAAGGGCTTCTACAATGGTTAGAGATTTAGAGTTATAACTCTCCCTCAAGTGGTTATAACCATTGTGGGTGAGAGTTATAACAAAAAGTTGCACTCTCTCTCCTCAGGCAAGTTACTGCAGAGTAATCGGTTACTCTTCCCAAAGTAGTATTTTTCTTTTATTTATTTTAGTTTTTGTTGTTGTTTTAATTCCCTTTATGCTATAAATTAATTAATAGAATAATAAAAGTGGTCCCCAACAAATATGTTATAACTCTTGAATGAATGTGAGGGTTAGTGTATGTTGATGAAATAGTGATGTGGCATTGATGTGGAAGAGAGAGAAGAGTTATAACAATTGCACCATTGTAGATGCTCTAACATATAAAATTACCTGAAATGTAAGACTGAATGGATTCTTAAAGCCCCGTTTGGGAAGACGTCGACGAAGGGGAGTCTGTCCACCTTCAAACCCAAACTTCATAGTACCACGGGCTTTCTGACCTTTGTGCCCACGGCCTGCAGTCTTTCCCTTACCCGACCCAATGCCCCGTCCCTTGCGGGTTTTTTGCTTACGGGCCCCTGGATTGTCCCTCAGATCGTTCAACGCCAACAAGCTGCTGTAAGCCCTCATACTCCCGTATGGAGAACTGAACATCGATGTGTCAGCAACATTGCATTGCGGAGTAGAGTGATGCTGAAGGGCCAAGATAGGGCGAAATGCTGGATAGTGATTCTGGGCAGTGCCAGTGCGGAGTAAGGTAGGTAAAACTGAGGCTATTCGTCTCCTCAGCATATTAGGAATGAATGTAACTTAAACCAACCTGCTACATAGGATGTAATCAGTGAACTTCAACTACAAAGAACATCCTTCCGAATTGTACAACTTTATAGAACCGAGAGCAGTTTGCATTAGAAATGCTAATTGTATACCATAAAAAATTCATTCCCTTAAAAGAAAGCACATGAACCAAATTCACTAACCCCAAATTAAATATCAATTTAATAACATTCTTTGAAGAAACAAGAAACCACACAGCAATGAAGAAATCAAAACTGGGCAAGAAGAACAATTTAACAAGAAACTTAACCCAAATGAAGAAAACCAATTCAATAGTATTTTTTGCAGAACCAAGAAGATATTGAAACTGGGCAAGAACAATTGAACAATAAATCTCAAGAGAGGATGAAGAAAATCAATTCAAGAAATACAGTGACTAATTTCATTAATTCTTCTTTTACACTGACAAATCAGCACAACAATAGTTTCGAACCACCTGCTCAAAATTCTATTTCAAAGGCCACTGTTCAAATTTATAATCAAATGTTCAACAAACATTAACCCAAGCAACAATCTGGAACCAAAGAAATCGAATCAAAGGCCACTCAAAATTCGACTTCGAAATCAATGACTGCGACTTACAGAGGTTAACAACGATTCTGATTAAATCAACTATAGAGACGGGATAGAGAGAGGGTGCACAAATATGTTCTAGGTGTTGTATTGTTAATGGCGAAATTTATACATCACTTACTGTTTTTTCCCCCTAATTTCAGGGGATTTTTTTTTCCATTTTCTTTTTTTGTTATTGATACATTTTCTGTATATCAGAAGATTCCATTGGTGCCAAGAGAGAAGACGACCAAAATAGTTATCAACAATAACAATCACTCAACAAGGAACATGAGTACTCCTTTATAGATACACATATACATATACATACAAGCTATAACAGTAGAGAGAGAAGGAAGGAAAGCTTACAGTTTTGGTGAAGAAAGTGAATGGAAAGAAGTGTGTTTTGCGTTAAACCCCGATAATCATGATTCTACATGACCCGGTATACTGAAACCGAATTTTTTTGGATCGTTTCTGGAGAATGTTAGATTCAGATTGCGGGTTTAGGGAAGATATCAGGATTTTTGATTGTAGGGTTTTTCTTTTTTGGTTTTTCCGTTTTCGAAACATCAAGCAGAACAGCGATGGGCTGTTGATTTTTTTAATTTTTTTTTTGGGTTTCAGGCCTGCTATTCTGTTGGGCCATATTTACATACAATTTTGGGCTCATATGCATCTGAGATGGCCAAGGCTATATACAGTTCAATCTTTTATTAATACACTACACCCAAAAAATGTTTGGAAAAAAATCTTAAAAACGTAACAATTTTTGTAAAATATTTCTGAAAATGCATATATTTAGTGTTTTCTTTTGCATTTTCGAAAAAAAATCGAAAATTGTTACGTGGCCCTTTGAGATTTGTCCCCATCTTCAAGTACATGCTGTGTGAGTGATATTATCAACATGAAATTATTAAAAATGTTATGAAAAAAATAAAAGGATAAGAAGAACACATATTTATTTACCCAGTTCGTAAAAAATGATAACGTTTTGGGGCGTACCAAGTTAGGAGATATCACTATTGTTTGTGTATTCTCTGTTACATTTCACCTTACCAATAAGCTCTATCTATATACATATGCAAGCTTTAAAACATGTTAATAACATAATGAGTCATTAAAATATGACAAAATTAACGAGCAAATAAATCGGCGAACATAAATTATACAATAATGATATAATAATGATGCATAATGTACATTCACTAATTATTCAAAACTATTATTCATAACACTTCCCCTTGAATGTTCACTGTCACACAAATAATATGTCTCGTGAAAACCTTACTAGAAAAAACAAACCCATTGAGACAAAAAAATCCTAATGAATGGAGAATAGCACATATTAATTAGAGTATGAATTATCCCCCTGATTCAAACATCATTTGAAATCATTTAACCGACACATTTCAATATGTTTCACCAACTTTCTAATTGTTGTTGCCGGTATTGACTAATATCTTGTTGAAAGTGTGCGTGTGTTATAAAGGCAGATGTTGTAACAAATGTTGAAACAAATGTTACAACAAACTGGAAATTCAGAATATAAAACGTGTACAGCGGAAGACTTAAACACACAATTGCAAAAGGGAATACTTTTTAACACAAACTATCTTAAATAGTTTGTGCTAGCCTTACGGCGAAAGGTTCACTATAAAAAGATTAGTGATACAAAAGTTGTGTCAAGAGTATAATCGTTCACAACGGAAATAAGACTCGATATCACCTATCAAATCTAAATTGGCTAAGTGTATATCATAATACACCGTCAAAGTTGATCTCACTCTATATCTATGATCTCTCTATCTATGGATATAGGTTCGACCGCAAGTTATACGAGAAGAACTCAACTTCTAAGTATAACATAAATATTGGAATAACTGCCCTATCACCTTTAAACTCAGGATCAACACTAGAGTAGGTGTACTCGTTTACTCCACGCTTGGTACTGAAAGATTCGGCCTCTATTTATAAGCACAAGTCTTCAATCCAAAAATAACTTCTCTTTATAACCGCTCCATGATCTTTATGTAGTCTCCACGTTCTTAACTTTATTCTTGATATTCCTTGATGCAACCGCCTGGTCTAGATTGTTCTAAAACGTCCTGGATAAGTCTGGATCGTGTAGGCCTTTGTAGAATCCTGTAGATCCTTCTAGAAGCCGTAACCGCTCATGTTGCAACCAATGTTATGCAACATTCACTGCAACATTGAGTATTCCAGAACCTTGTAGATCCTTCTAGATTTTCATCCTGCATGTTAAAACATCTAAGACAACATTTGATCATAAAGTATTGGTTAATGAGAAGAAAGGGCAAATTCATGTTGTTTCAAAGTAAATAGTGAATACTTCACTACCAACAACATTAACAATCTCCCCCAATTTGACTTTTCTGCTACAACACACCTGATGTATATATTTCTCAATATATAAGTCAGTGATGTATGTACAATAGAGATCAACATCATATTGTACACTTAGCATTTCACACTTGTGTAGCAAAATAGCCAAAAAACAAGATGATCAACTGTAAGTTGAACCATCAAAATCAAGATGAAATAACAATAAGTTAATTTCACCAAAACAGAATGAACATTATCATATATGCTCATCAAAATCAACAAAATGAGTAACATAATGTTTACCCATTCAAACTGAAATAAATCCTATCTAATATAATAACTAAACAACTAATATAATATTGTCTTTCAAAAAGTAAAAACTTCCTATTAGAGCAAATTTCTAACATAACAAACTTAATCAGAAACACAAATCAACCAAGAGTACTTAGAGGCATCACAAGAAGGAACTTGATATCACTGTATAAGATATACAACTGCAGCTACAAGCATCTTGCACTAAGCTCCCCCATAAATTGTGCTTCCTCCAGTCTCTAAACCATCTTCAAACTTTGGTAGAAATATCTGGCAGATCACCATGCAGCCCTTCTTCCTCTGCTTCCTGGATATGAATTGTTGCAAGGTTTGCAACAACATCTTCAGCAACATATGTACCTTTCCCAGCAGCATAAGGTACAGTTGCAACAGCTTCATCAACAACTGTCTTTCCTTCTTCAGCAAATTCATCTCATGAATCTCAACTCCTCGAGCAGCAGCAACTAGTACTCCCCCTGTTGTGGCAGAAATTAGGTTTTCCGAGTAGTTCTTTAGGAATTGGAGTTCATCTATAGAGTCCTGCAAATGCTTCAGTTGAGTTTGAATAAACTCAGGTGAGATATTCAGAGAATAGGCTGTGGGAGCTGGAATGTTGCTAGGTATGTTCTCAGCATTCTGTGTAGCATCTTGTGCAGGAGCAGGGTCAGGAACAGGTTGGTGTGGTTCTGCATCTTCTTCTTCAGCATTATCCTGCAGAGGTAAGTCTAACACTCTATTTCCAGACAGTAAATAATGAGATATACCCATCAGATTGACTCTCCCCCTCAACAACTCATTTCTTCTGTGAACAAAGTTGTGACTTCTCAAATATCCATAAATCAGCACAGGGTAAGGCAGGTTGCCTTTCTCAAAGATCTTTCCAGCAAATTTCATCATGTGATGAAAAATAACCAACCCAATGTTAAAGTTTTTCATCACACCAATTCTGTACATCAGTATAGCCTGATCTCTGGTCACCTTTGTGGAATTTGTAGAGGGTATCCAGTTATACACCACCAGTTTGTGTAAGAATGAATACGGAGAGGTCAATGAGGCAGCCACCATATTCTTCTTTCATTTGTTAACTCTACCCCCAGTCAGAACATTAATGATCTCATCCATATGAGGAACATCTTCCTCCTCAACATCCTCAACATGCAGAAACTGATTCATTAACTTAGGAGTAAAAGGAACATTTTTATCCCTAAATCTCATAGAACCATACCACCTAGAATTCCTTCTAGTATGATTCTTTCTCAGACAAGCATAAAATTTGTATACCCAATCAGTGACAAATGCATCAGCAAAGGTAACAGCATGCATCAAACTTTTTTCTTCTAAGTATCTAACTAGACCTTTAGACTCAAACTCATCAATGTTAATTTTTCTTTCAATTAACAAATTTCTCTTCCTTAGTCTTTCTAACTTTTGGTCTAGAGATTCATCATCATCATTATCAGAACTGACATGCTCAACAGAATGTTCAGATGCATTACCTTGATCAGAACCAGTTTTGGTTTTGTCTGAGCTACTTTCAGAACTGTTGTCATCAGCTTCAGGTTCTGGTGCTGCTGCACTTGTTCCAGCACCACCAGTGGCATACTCAAACTTCCTCTTGGTCCTTAGCTCAACACTTGCTCTCCTCCTTAGTTCAAATATAGGTACATCACTCTCATCAGATTCTTTCTTCTCCTGGCTTTGAGAGTGATCAGTCTCTTTCTCAGATGAGTCTTTGGAGCTCGACTCCTTTTCAGATTCAGAAAACACTCGAATAGGTCGAGTAGCAACATCTCCTTCCTCATCCTTCTTCTTCCTTGCTGTTTCAGAGTAGTTCACCCTCTTCTTTGCTCTACCCGATCTCCTCCTTGATTGAACAGGGCTCCTTTTTCTCTTGCCACCCTTTTTCTTCACAGCTTTGGCTATTGGCGCAGGCCCAGAGTCCTCAGACATTTAAGAATCAGTTTTGGGTGATTCTTCTTTGTCTTCCTCTGACATCTCAACATCAGGGACCTCAGCATTAGGGCTTTTCTCCCTAGTTTCTTCAGCAACAGTCTCCTCGGCAATGTCAGCATTCTCCATGGCTAGATCACCTGTTTCAACATATTTTGAAACATTAGCAATAGGGTTATTGGCTTGGCTTGAGGATTTAGGAATTTCTGGTTGAGCAATCGAAGAAGTGCCTTCAATGTGAACAGTAGGTGAAGGGTTTTGAGTTTGGTTCAGGTAGGATGCAACATCTACTTCAATTGAACCAATGGTTAGCTTGGGAACCACAGGCCTTCCTTGAAGGCTTTGAGCAATACCTCGTGCGATCGACTCAAGCTGATCGACAGTGGCTTCATTTGGGATGTAGATATTTACGGGGAAAGCTTGAACAGGAGTTAGAGTAGTAAGAGGTGTTGTGCTCGATGATGGAGCAACAGAGGCAGCATTTGGGTTTTGGCTTGAGGCCATTTCTGCAAGAAGGTTCAGGTTTGAAGCTTGAGAAGGTGGAGAGTTTGAGGGAGTTTTCGAACTGTGGGAGTTTTTATTTTGATTTCCAGCCATTAAGTACTTTAGTAAGAGCAAGTAGAAATAAAATTTAAGAGAAATAACACTAAAACCCTAGAATGCAAACACACTAAATTCAACACTTATACGAAAATTCTGAACTTTACTCATATGCTAAAACACAGAAAATTAAACATAGGACATGAAGGATATATATAGGAGAGAGTACGGAAGTTATTTTAATTACCCACAAAAGGAATATTCTGGATTTTAAGAAGTTGAAACCACCCACTCCCCCATAAAAGATCGTGGTTTTTTCCAGAAACAAAATCTGAATTTTAATTAATTAAACACACTAGATTATGCACTACTTGAATAAAATTGAAAACGTGGGTTATGCATGTGGAAATTAAAAACAAATTTCTGAAAAATCGGTCCATAACTTGACTTAGAAAAATAAATACGAACTGCATATGATTTTGTATTCAAAATTGGAACACATACTTCAACATCGGTTTTAATATCCAATGTCGCACTTTTTATCAAACACTTTTAGCACTTTTTATTCACATTGATCCATCTTTTCAAGAGAGTGCATCGTAGCAGCGAACTCCGTGCCCCATAATTACTCAATGGATTTATGACATATTGATGTTTTACTAATCACCTTTTGAAAAGAAGACATCGTAGTAGCGAACTCCGTGCTCCATAGTTTCTCAGTGAATTAGTTACATCTTGATGTGCTTTTTCAAAAACTTATTATGCGTTTGAGAAGAGTGATTTCTCTTTATTTTTACACAACAAACATATTTAGTCCAGATTTATTTTACAAAGAAGTTATGAAAACAAAAACACAAGAACAAGCTTTAATTAGAACATGCAAATACCCTGATGTTGTTATAGATGTTTTAACAAACATAACAACATCCGCTTCTCAGTTATTCAGATTGTGCACATACCAAGAGATTTCTTCAAGAATGAGAATCTCTCATGATCTAATGCTTTAGTAAACACATCAGCAAATTGATTTTCAGTGGGTACGTATTCTAACTTCACAATATTCTTTTCTACAAGATCCTTTATGAAATGATGTCTAATACTTATGTGTTTAGTAAGTGAGTGTTGAACTGGATTTTTCAAAATGTTGATAGCACTTGTGTTATCACAAAATACAGTTAAAGTGTCACTCTCTAAACCATAATCACTAAACATTTTACTCTTTGGTTAAACACACTAGATTAGTTCTACAAGAGGTATGTTAATCACATATTTACTTGTTTATTCCGCCATAGTTAATATGTGAAATTAATTCAACATGCATGATGAAAATTCGTTGTTGGAATTATTATTTGAATTAATTAGGATTAATTCATGCTAGTAATAATTGTATTTAAATTCGTATTTAAATTTCATCCCGAATAGATTCCGGGCACCCCTATTTTCCCAACACCTTCATCCTTAGATTCTCGAACTTGGTCCCAAGCATTCGAAGTCTGGTCCTTCGAACACTTCCACTTCCTTCGCAATGTTCTTGAAGCCTCTCCCATGCATATTTAGCCGTGGTACATGTTGATATAATCTTGAACATAGATACATCAACAGAGGTAAAGATAGCATTGAGAGCTTTGGAATTGTAGCTTGCCGTCGTGGTCTCCTCATTTGTCCATTCAATCTCCCGTTTGACTCTTGTCTCGCCATCATCATCTGCTTGATTTCTGGGCCATTCCCAGCCGGTCAGAACACTTCTCCAAGCACTTTCATCAATTGACTTGATGTACATATGCATCTTAGGTTTCCAATAGGCATAGTTGTTTCCATCTAAAATGAGAGGCCTAAGTGGGGTGATTACAGGATATTCCATAGCAAAAGACACACTTAAAAAAAACTCAGGATCTAAACTTAGTATATTAAGTTTATGGCTCTAGTGCCAATTGAAAGTGTGCATGTGTTATAAAGGCAGATGTTGTAACAAATGTTGAAACAAATATTACAACAAACTGGAAAATCAGAATATAAAACGTGTACAGCGGAAGACTTAAACACACAATTGCAAAAGGGAATACTTTTTAACACAAACTATCTTAAATAGTTTGTGCTAGCCTTACAGCGAAAGGTTCACTATAAAAAGATTAGTGATACAAAAGTTGTGTGAAGAGTATAATCGTTCACAACAGAAACAAGACTCGATATCACTTATCAAATCTAAATTAGCTAAGTGTATATCATAATACACCATCAAAGTTGATCTCACTCTATATCTATGATCTCTCT
The DNA here is from genome assembly GCA_947034835.1 of Ballota nigra. NCBI lineage: Eukaryota > Viridiplantae > Streptophyta > Magnoliopsida > Lamiales > Lamiaceae > Ballota > Ballota nigra. The sequence goes on from OX344725.1 coordinate 52,617,280, forward strand.
ATCTATGGATATAGGTTCGACCACAAGTTATACGAGAAGAACTCTACTTCTAAGTATAACATAAATGTTGGAATAACTGCCCTATCACCTTTAAACTCAGGATCAACACTAGAGTAGGTGTACTCGTTTACTCCACGCTTGGTACTGAAAGATTCGGCCTCTATTTATAGGCACAAGTCTTCAATCCAAAAATAACTTCTCTTTATAACCGCTCCATGATCTTTATGTAGTCTCCACGTTCTTAACTTTATTCTTGATATTCCTTGATGCAACCGCCTGATCTAGATTGTTCTAAAACGTCCTGGATAAGTCTGGATCGTGTAGGCCTTTGTAGAATCCTGTAGATCCTTCTGGAAGCCGTAACCACTCATGTTGCAACCAATGTTATGCAACATTCACTGCAACATTGAGTATTCCAGAACCTTGTAGATCCTTCTAGATCTTCATCCTGCATGTTAAAACATCTAAGACAACTAGGGATGTTAAACGGGCTGACCCTAACCCATTAGGGCTAGCCCTACAGGGCTACGAGCCTAAACGGTTTCGGGCCTTACCGGTTCATTTTTATCGGTCCACTAACACTCGAAACCTAACCCTAACCCTAACCCTAGCGGTTCGCGGGCTAAACGGGCCACTAACGGGCTCCGGGAATTTTTTTTTAAATTACTTTTTAATATAAAATATAGACTTGTAAATTTAATACACTATCATTTAAACTAAAAAAAATTCAAACATTGTTCATAATTGTTAAAAAAAATCAAACATTGTTCACCATTAACAATTACTTGTATCCAAATAACCATTAACAAGATAATTACTATGTTCAGATGCAATCAATTAGTTATAAAAAATTCAAATTCAAATTCAAATCAAGATTGTGTGTACATCTACTTTAATTTGGAATTTTGGATCCCTATAGACATCACTACTGTGTCCACTAATCAATAAAAATGTTCAGATGCAACACATCACTACTGTGACTTCCACTAATCAATAAAAATTCAAATCAAAATGAAATGATAAATGAGACAAATTAACGGAAAGATTAAAGATAAAGAAACAATAATAATCATCTGCCCCAACCCCAATTCTAATTCTGCCCCAACCTCAGTTTCTAATTTTGCCACAACCCCAAAATAAGGAACTATACATCTGCACCCAATTCATGATATCCATTAAATTAAGGCACTACACGTCTACACCTAATTCTTCACGAAACAAGCAGCACCAATTTTTATACAATTTAAGTATAACTAGTTGGTCAATAAATTGGTAACACAAAAAGAATTGAACATTGAAACCTTAGCGGCGGCTTTGAGAGGGTAGGCGACTAAACGGCCCTGGCCGACGGCGGATTGAGAGCGGCAATGGAGAATTGGGAGCGCTTAGCGATGCGATTTGAAAGCAATGGGAGCGCAGCGCCTAGGCTTGAGAGCGGCGATGGAGAACTGGGTGGCGGGCTAGCAACTGTGAAAGCGGTTGGCCGACGGCAACCAACAAGGGTGAAATAGACCCTAATTAGAATGAACACAAATGAAGTACTGCCTTAGTTCTCTCACTCTCTGTGTAATACAAATAACTAATAAGGCAGGGGAATTAATTAAAAAAAACTTGCGGGCTAACCGGGCCAACCCGGTAAACCGGTGGGCTAGCCCGTTTAGCCCGCGGGCTAATCGGTCCGGGCCAAAAAGATCCAGTTTTAAACGGGCCACTATATACATGAACCTAACCCTGCACGGTTTCGGGCTAAACGGGCTGGCCCGCCAGCCCAAGGCCCGTTTAACATCCTTAAAGACAACATTTAATCATAAAGTATTGGTTAATGAGAAGAAAGGGCAAATTCATATTGTTTCAAAGTAAATAGTGAATACTTCACTACCAACAACATTAACACTTGTATAATTGACAAGATACATTACTGCACTAAATGCAAGAGATATGATACTTTAGGACCAAGTATCACTTCATATTCTACTCGTGGCCTAAAAAGGGTCCTAATTATGATCAAGCGATCGGACGACCATTGGAGTACTTAATGGATGTAAAATTGTTTTAATACCTTTTGAGTATAAGCAGTTTGTGTACCAAAATTCCACCTTTAAGATGCTCAATTTGTAATCTAAGATAAAATTTTGTTTGTCCAAAGTCTTTGATCACAAATATTCTATTTAAATGTGCAACTGTCTTTTGGAGCTCTTCAGGACTCTCAGTTAAATTGAGATCATCAATATATACTGCAATTATCATAAAATTTGGCTCATTTTTCTTTAGGAAAACATATGGACATATTGAGTCATTGGTATAACCTTCTTTAACTAGACTATTATGTCGCATATGTCCAAACTATTTGAGACCATACAAGAAATTTTGCAATTTAATAGAATAATCTCCTTTTAGATTGATTGACATGCTTCAAGCATGTTAAATCTTTTAGGGATTTTCATATATAATTATTTTCAAAATAATAATATAAATATGCAGTGATTGCTTTATTTGACGCATTCTCAAATTTTTGTATTTGCTACCAGAAATTTTAAATAGCAGAATATTATTACATACATAACAGGATATGTTTGATTAATATCGGGTCTTTGCAAAGACCCTTGAGTTACTAATCTCGCGTTGTATTTCACCACCTCATTATTATTATCACTAGTTCTTTGCCCGAGCGATGCACGTGCCTATTGTTAATTTTTTCTTAAATAAATTTGATTGCACGACTTTGTTGTAAATATTCTCTTAGCCAGACGTGTTTCTCTTTTAGAATTTCTTAAATTAATCGTGTATTATTGAAGATTATCCTAACCATGGATATATGACATAATTGAAAATTGCGCTAGTGTTTCTTAAATAATAAATCTTTCTATATGTTAATTTATTTTATCTCATTAAGTACATGAAATGTGTTGCCACATATGGCCTAATCATAAGCATCTACAGTGAGAGATTAGAATTACAATGAATTCACTGGGTCTTCTCATTGTTTGAAAGTAATGATATCTTTCGAAGTATCATAGCTTCAATTTTTCGATATTGTACCCAAGTAATATTATGAACGCTGCTACACTTATCATAAATTTGGTTGTTGGTACTTGTTCTACACCACAATCAAATGATAAACCAATGAAAATCAGTCCTTACTGTATTAACAATGCAACAAATATAAATAAAAATAGAAGAGGACAAAATATTTAGAGCATTCGAGATAATTTAGATTTATAAAATGTACACCAATGTAATAAAGTTAAAGAAACTCCCAATGTAGAGAAAACTACTCACAATACTACAACCACCTAATTACAAAAGCTCATAGACCACAAAAAACTAATTAAGTCTCTGATTACCATCACCCCTGGGAGTTAGTATTAAGTGGATTCTCATCACACTCTCACTTTTGACTTTTTCTCAGACATTGTTATGGTTGTTATAGTGAATCTTTTCTTTCGACATTCTGTGGGGACTTCGATCAATCACATTCTCATCACAAGTATACAATCTAATTCGTTTTATCATTTTTACTGTGATCTCCTTCTCGGTCTAATGAATTATATGCTTCTTCACCTTTTCATACCCCAAGATGTTTTTCTATTTTTTTTTTCTGAGACTTCTCTTTTCATTCCCAAAACCTAAAATTCCAAAAAAAAAAAAGTGCTCATATCCTAAGTTTCACCAAACATATAACCAACACAAAGAATGATTGAAGATATTGTTTACTATGCAACACAAAATAAAAAGTAGGACCTTTATCTTGAAAGATTTAATATTTATGATATGTAATAGCTTTACTTGTAAAAAGAGCTATTTTTTCATCAAGAGTTAAAATTAATCAGTTATTAGTATTTAAGTTGTAAACTCAGTATAAAGTCTCTAGTTGAATTTTTTGGTGAATGAAGTCGCAATAAACCTCTTTTGGTAAATGAAGTCGCAAAGGACTCAAAGAAGAAATAAACCTTCGTATATTAAGTAGCAATAAACCTCTTTTGGCGTATAAAGTTGCAAAAGACTCAAAGAACTTGCTCCGCAAATAAGATTTGCAATTATATTCCCATTCACTTATATTTGGTTGAATTTCATGTCTAACTAATATAATAAGACGAAATAAAGGTCTAAATTCACGTCATATGCTATCAACTTCTCAAACGCATGTACTCAAACACGTAAAAATCAATCTGCATTAAAATTATTTGGATAAGAACCATTTTACATACTTGAAGGGATTTGCATGTTGAAGGTGCATTTGATCCATACAAGTCTTATTTGTCAATGGTGTTAGTGATATCTCTTATAACTTAGATTTATGGCCTAAGATAATTGGTTGAACAAACATAGTAAAGTTGAAATAATAGTATAAAAGGATGTTCAAATAGCATTCTCGAAAACCAATTATTATCTAGGAAATGTAAAAGTAAATTACTCACCAATTAGGCCTCCATGCCGAGATGGCAATTGCTTTCTTCCTTGGTGCACCTTTAGCACATATTCTTAGAAGCACAAATTTCTCATCAATGAGAAATGAGAAACACTGATCAAATAACAAATCAAGAAATTAGATATGGTCGAAACCTGTTTGAAGTTGTTATAGTTTCTCCTCTTCTTAAAGTTCTATGGAACATCCATTTAATAAAACACGTGGTTCTTAAATTGAACTATTTTTGCTTTAGGAGTGTCTCTGTTTAATTATGCATAGGAGTCCTAAACTTTATTTCAATTAAAACTTTATAGCTTTGGTATGTATCTATATATTCCACTTCTCTTCCATTTCAAAGTCATATGTTGAACAAATATCAAAATTTGATATCAGGGTACAATTTCAACTCTAAGATCAAGCATGTAGACATGTCTGTTGTAAATTACGTGACAACAGAGAAAGTAATAAATTCAAAGCTAGAGGTAGAGGTAGAGAGATCAACGCTCACTTTTAAATGAGAAGTAGTAAATGAGAAGCTAAATAAAAAAAATCTAACAAAGATACAATAAAAACTTATAAGGTAACATGGTACAATTTTAACTCTGTAAAATTGAGCATCTAGACGAGAAAGTGGAAAATTATGTGACAACAAAGAAAGGCATAAATGATCCAGAGATAAAGATAATAATAGTGGGATCAGCATTTACTTTTAATTAAGCCAGATCTACAGGCTTTAAAGAGAATCTGCACAAACTAAAATATGAAAACAAATATTATAGCAGGATATTAGAAGTTGTTGATATTAGTTTACATAAGAAATTTTAATTCTATTTAGATGTATTTGTGAATATCGGAGGAAATAAAATTCAGTAAGAGGAATAAATAAGAGCAAAAACTTATCCGCCAAGTGTGATGTTGAAATTTCTTCATCGAATAAGAAATCTTACAGATAGACCCCTTTCTCTATATCTATCCTGGTATTGTTGAAGAAAATTTCTACCTTTTCATCGTTTTTTACAACACAAGAAGTTTCACAACTAATTTGTTTAATTAGCAATCTTCGGTGCCTCTTATGCGGACGATTTAATATGCGAAGAATCATACATGTATTTCATCGAGTACCTTTAGTGCAATGTGTATACCCATGTTTGAGTTCTTGTTGTAACTCACAAGAATCATCATCCCATATCTGAACTGATGCTGGAATCCACCATGAATGATAAGCAATTTCCTTTGGATTTCTTTTCAGCTGCGGTTTGAGCGCTGATGAATATAAATAGAGATGTGCAATCCTAAAAACCAGCATCACATAATGATTTTGATGTTTGAGTGTTTAGGAAGAATATGAGGCACCAATGTTGATTCTTATGATGATCTTGGCTTTGGAATTTGGAAAGAAGAGGAGGCATATGATCTTTATTTCTACTGATGGTTTGGACGGTTAGAATTTGGAAAGTTGAGGAGACAGTGATGTTTAGTGACTTAAGAGTAAAATTGGTACACGTGGCGAATAATTAGAGTGTCATTTGTAATAGGTGGCAACATTTGGTGGGGTGGATCCTCCTTTTAATATATAAGACTAGATGAGTGCCCGCGTACTACGCGGGATTCTTGTAAAAATAAATTACTCCCTCCGTCCATGAAATATAGTCCTGTTTCTTTGCACGTGGTTTAATGCAAAATGTCGGAGGGTGTTACGGGATTTTCTGAGATTCATTTTTTTAATAATATTATTGTTAATGGAAAGTTCGTTTCGCATACTTTCCATAAACGGTCATTTTATTAAAAAAGGGACTTCGGAAAATTGTGTAATACCCTCCAACATATCGCATTAAACCACGTGCAAAAAAGCAGGACTATATTTCATGGACGGAGGTAGTATATATTATAAAATATTACATTTAAATAAATAAAAAATTAGCATTTCAAAATAAAAAATAAAAATAAATTGTCATTATTAGACCCAATAATAATATAAGTCGACCCTCTATTTAAAACAAATAAAAAAGTTATGTTAAATATAATATACTTATATTCAAAGTACGTAAAGATTTATAGATGTGTGCAAAATTCAAATATATGTTATTGCATTTTTAATTGGAGAAAATATTAAACATAATCTCGCGTATTAAACATAAGTCAGAAGAAAAATGATATACTAAAAACGATTTGAGAAAAATAAAAATTCAAATATTTAGAATTTTACTTAATTTTTTTTAAACAATAAGAATTCATCAATTTGATGTTATAATCTCAAACAATCAGAATTTTTAAATTATAAGTAATTATTTAATCAATAGAATAAATTAAAATTATAGTGACACAACAAAAATAAATCAATTAAATATTAAAATTTCAGATAATTATAATTTTTTTTAAAATTTAATCATTCAATTTAGCAATAGTTTATTTGTTTAAATTATTGAAACAATTAAGAATTTTCTGAATATAGGATATGCTCAAACCTCAAATATAGTAAAATTAAATGTAAATTGACACATTCATAATAAAATTTCTAATATACTTTTATGCACTCATATTATATACAGTAGATATTCAAATTTTATAAAACTCGTGGTTGGTGTAATTGGTAAACATTATAATCTTTGTCTAAGATAAGAGGTGCAAGGTTCAAGTTCACTTAGATGCATTTTTTTTAGTTAAACCCATAATTATAGTGTCACATAGATGACACATAAGATCATAAATTGACATATATAGATGACACATAAGATCATAAATTGACATACATAGATGACACATAAGATCATAAATTGACATGTATGATTACACATGTATTCAAATTTTTCACAAAATGACACATAGGCCAAATGAACGTAAGATCGACACATCATCAGGAAGAACTCCCTATTAGTATAATAGGGGATTGTATACAAATACACACATCTGGGTGTATATACAATAAAATCAACACTTTGTTTTGTTTAGAGAGTCTAGCTCTGCCACAATTTGCTTCTTACTATTTCACCTAGTCAAAGTGCTTCTAGCACCCAACTTAGGTCCTGGATCCAGATTTTTATTTGTGATAGTAAAAGCAGTAGTGGGCATGAATATGTTGTCGACAACAATGATATTTCTATTGTAAGTGTCTCATGTATTTATAAAATTCATGTCAACTAGATCCTCATTATTTCCCAGAATATTTTGATCTTTGTTCTGCAACCCTAGTATTTTGATTATTTTGTGTATGTGCTTTTTTACTAGGATTTTCATCTTCCGTGTGAATCTCTTCAGGAGATATCGGGGGTGATAGGGATGACAATGGAGCAGATCAGGGCGGATATCTCAAGATCTATGCCTGCCCCGCGCCTGTGTCCTGCTTCATGCCTCGCTGTGGGGCAACATTTTGTGATCCATGTCTGCCCCGCGTGGGGCAGATCTGATCCGCTCTGCCCCATTAATTGCAACTTTGTAATTTTTCAAAATCAATATATTTAAAAAAACCTGTATATGCATATATATAACATGAAGAGTGTGGGATTCGTATCATAACTTCAGTGGCCGTGTGGGTGGGATTGTGGGAATGGGGAAGTTGGAAGTAGATGGTAAGTAAAATTAAATATATATATATTATAATATTATAAATGTATTTAATATTATATGGAGCAGGACGGAGCAGAACAGGGTGGGTCAGAGCAGGGCGGGGCAGAGCAATAAATATATAGATCCATGCCTGATCTGCTCCATTCTCAGAATAGGGCAGGGCGGGGCTGATCTAATCAGAGCCGGGTGGAGCGGATCGCTTGCAGAGCGGATCATTTTGCATCCCTAGGGAGTGACTTAGTATTTAACTAGCTTTTGATTTATCGCGGATTTATATATTTCCATATTAAGAGGTTTCTTATGCTTCAAGAGTGTAGGAACATAAGCAAATATACTTAATTTTTATTGGAACCTCTATACATTGTAGTGCATATACTGCATATATATGCAATGTAGTCACTCATTTATAATTGTTATATGCATATGACAGGTTACTTGCTGAATCTTGCAAGTTAATTATTTTTTGAACTTCTGGTTCAATTTGACTAGTGTGTGGGTCTAAATATTTTTTAAAAAAATCTTTCAAGGAAATTTCTCGGCATTCATTTAATTTTGCATTCTTATCTCCCCTTAATGCTGGAAATGATCTTCATCAAATGTATAGTTATATCCAATGGGCTTCAGAGGTTCGTTATGCGGCGGTGATACATGTACAATACAACTAAATATTTGTAGATGAGAAATAATTGTTTCATTCCCACACACTAGTTGTAATGGGGGTAATCATTTTACTCAGAAACTAGCACTTCAGGAGCAACATCTTTTGAGATAATTCTCAATAGATTTTTTTTCACTATGTGTGAGTCATTTGACTCGTCACTTTTATTTAAACCTCTTTTCTTTGAGGGTTTTTGTCCTTACCAAGAGGTCTTCATGGGCTTTATTAGACTCATTAGCACTTGTTATTTGTCCATTAGGGACACCAATCTTGATTGGATATCCATTTCTACGGATATCTTTAAAACTCAAAACTTTCTTCAAAATTTGGGAGATAATAGTGCATAATTTATACTCCCTCCTATTAAAAAATATATGTTAATTTGGATGGATGCACAAATATTAAGAAAATATTTGATTTTTTATTTTCCTTTTAATTAATGTTTGTCCTTTTAATACAAGAACACACTTATCTACAAATTTTTGTTATTTTAGGGGGGTAAAATTGGAAGAAGTGCATTAAATTTTCATTGAAAAATGCAAAACATCATATAATTTGTAAAGAAAATGAAAATTAAAAAATGTCATTTAATTTAAATAGAAGAGAGTAACAAGTTTAGTCCCTTCAAGGAGAAATATTGTGACACTCCCGGAGCCATCAATCAAGTTTGCATCATAGTATTAAAATTCGTCTTCCCCTCTTCCAAATGAGGAAGATGTTTTATTCATCATCACCATTAAACATGATTTGTTTTAATATTTTCTTCATTTCATCTTCAAGGATGTGTGATAAAGATGATATGATGTTCAACAAATGCGGTACTAATGACCTTCTATGCCATATTAGGTAACATTTATCCTCATAATTTTTGTTTTCTTCATTGTCCATCTTCTGGGAAACAACTAATTTCTTGTCACGATTATTATGACCACACCTACGACTTCCACCACGTCCATGACCACCTTCGGTATTTTGATTTTAAGTCGCATTCACTCCAGAGAATAGATTACAACCAGTGGGTCGAGATTCGTAATTTTTCAAAAATAATTGTTATTTTCCTCGGCAAAAAAAAGACAAGAAATTAGTTCAAATTATTTTTTAAACCATTTTTCTCGATATTGCTGCTGCAGGAGCATATTCAAGCTATGAAATGTAGAAAATATATTCTCAAGCATATCATTAATGAGTTATGGTTTTACAATATAACTTTAATTGAGAAGTAATTTTAAACATAATCGAATTATATTCATTATTGAGCCAATCATATCGGGCTTTTGGATGAATGACCATCTTCAGGTGGCCGCATATTTTTTTTATTTTTCCACAAAATAAGTGGATCATACACTGTCAAAAATTAAAAAAAAATTAATCCTTCATCCAAGTGATGGCAAAGGAAAACCATTATTTTGATACGGTCTCGGTTATATGTATTATTATTTTCCATAATAGTATCTCCAAGACTCATTGCCTCAATATGAATTTCAACATCTTCAAAGATTGATTATATATATGATACTTGTGCTTGCTTTCTTGTCTCATAGATGAGACTAGTGAAATTGAGGTTATGCATTTTGATGGGCGCCACATAAATACACATTAATACATTCAAGATATTGATCTCAATCATCAAACTTAATATATCATAGCATACAATATTACTCATGATAATATATTGGATTAAGAACATGTGTACTAATTGTCAAAAGAAGTAAATGTCTATTTGAAATTCTCTCATATCCCATGGAATAGTCAGTTTTCACATTAACATTCTTAAAACATGAGATTACAAGACAAATTGATATCTAATCATATAAGTTACTGTGTGCCTTGACCGAAATGATCTCTAATCATACACAAATTACAAGAATAATATCAAATATCTAATTAATGAAAGAGTTACTAAGCACTGCTAATAGCATAAAAAATATCATCAAATTTAACACTTAAATTTGCTTATAAAATATCAATAATTGAGGCTATAATGTTTGAAATCTTATACGGACTTTATAATTCCAAGAATATTTATGTTTGCAAAATGAGATAAAAATGTAATTATCACCATAACCAATACATAATAACAGTAACAAACTTTGAAAGTGATTCATCATGAATAAGTTAAAAACTTAATAGATGCGTAAGTATATATAAGTATAAATGATGAAGCAATTAAGCAAGCATGTAAGAAATTTATATATTTCTAATTCTATTGACACAAGAGGTCATATTAATATGATATAATCAAAACAATTTAGTTGAATAACTTTAATCTGATTTTGATAAATAAAAAGTCATTATATTAAAAGCATAGGTGTTGATAGGACCACCTGTTGGTCCCACCAGTCAGTATGTGAAATTGTGCGGAAGGTAAATAAATAACCTTTTGTAAAATCTTTTGATCAAGAACAAATATGACAAGAGATGATAAGGAAAGCAGTAAATAAGACAAGATATATAGTGGTTCGGATATAACGATCCTACGTCCACTCTCCCTTTTGCAAGGGGCCTTACTAACCAACCAACTTACTCACAACCACTGGAATTGTCAAGTACCAGCACCTTGTTACACACTTTAGATCTGACTTCGATCTAAAGTACAATCTACTCCAACATTATCTATCAAGATGAACAGGTTGAGTATATACTCCAACTACAAAACTCCTTAAGAGTAAATATGAATTAAGAGCTATAAGAGTGCTAATTTTGCTTGAGAATAATTAAGCTTGAGTGTGTTCTTCGTGCGCGTAACTAGAGCCTTTCTTCATACTGGCACTCTTGTATTTATAGAGGTGATTAGAGTTTAGCCGTTGGAGAGCTAATCTAATCAGATCTCTATTTATGGAAGCTTCAATCAATCAATTCCCTAATTGATTGATTGGGTTGGTGAGATCCTTGGATTGATTTCTTCAATGACTTTCCAATCCGATCATGTTGACTTCATTCAAAACACCAGCGGTCAAATGCTTCCTTTGCACAGCTCTGATTCTTCCAGAGTAGGCTGAACCAGACACCAGATGACCTAGAGGTCCTCTGGTCCAGAGCCGGTTAAGAAACAACTCTTCCCTTAGAATCTGGAGATGATTCTAAGCAACTTTGATTTCACCAGACTCGTCTGGTCTGGACTCGTCTAATCTGGGGAAAGGTCTTCTGCCTCTGGTCTGATCTTCTCTAGTGAAGTCTTCTGGTGACTCTTCTGGTCTGGCAGTTCCCCCTAGACTAAGTCCTAATCTAAGTCCTAATCTATTTCCTCATCTGGCTAACAAGTCCAGATGGTCCTATTACATCTTCTGGTTTGTTTAACTCATCAAAACTAACAACATTTTTCCTAACAGTAGGCGAGCAAGATCCTAATTATGGCGAGCAACATTACAATTGATAATCCGAGGATTAAGAGATAAATATATCATTTATCAGTCAGCGACGAATAACTTCATCTTGACGACTAGCAATAGTCACACAGTCATCAAGGAATGACCTACAACCACTGGGCGAGCAACTCCAAATGGCAAGCAACTTATGAAAAACAAGCTAAACTTTGCCCGAAAACCAATGAGAGCTGAGCGAACAACATGGACAAAAGCTTCAAGAGAATCGACCAGCCGAAAAGGAAGCAAAGCTAAAACCCAACAATGAGAAGCCTAAACCTGACGAGCAGCTTATAATTACGAGCTAAACATATTTAGATGATAAAATTTAGTCTAGATAAGGTTAAATGGTCAACTCACTCGTGTGTCAAGCATGCACACATGGGAGAGGGGAGGTCTTGTCACCTCCTACTTGGTGGAGTGTATAATAACCCCTAAATTAAATGAATTAAACTAAGTAAAAAAAATTCCTAAATACACTTACACACATTCATACACCACAAATTCAAACATATACGCAAAGAATACGCAATCAATACATGTATTCACCCATTCTACCCCCAATCCTTTGTATTTACCATTTACAGTGGTAATCGATCACACATAATTATTTGATGATCCACTTAATTAACTAAAAATAACCACTAATCCATGTAATTAGAATTTGATCATCAACAAATTGGCTCTAGAAGGAGGGTTCAAACCTTCGATTGATAAGAAATCTTCATCAAATTCAAGAGAAAACTTGAAGATTCAAAGATGTTCTTGAGCTTTTATTCAAAAACTCAAGAAAAAATATTCTTAGTGTTCTAGGTGTTCTTCATTTGAAGATTCAAACAAACTTGGAACCAAGATGCCTCAATCAAGAGAGACACAACTCTCCCACCATCCTGCAAGAACCCCGCCAACCAGAGCTTCATCAGCTGGTCGGCGAGCATAAGACCCACAATTGGCGAACAAGAATGGGCCATCGGTTGTGAGTAATAATATGCTTCCAGATTGGAGGTTTTGGCCTGAAATCCTGAAGAACTTGTTCGCATCATTGCATTGTTGCAAGCACTTCAAAAACAATAGGAGCGACCTGGTCCCTTCCAGACAAGAGTCATGCTAAACCCAATTGGTACCCAAAGATAAGGGAATGTTAGGGACGAGCAGTCCAATGAGGCTGATAGTGCACAAGCATAAGGGGCCAAGGGCAAGGCGTAGATGAGTGAACGGCTGGGGAACCGTGGTGAGTCCACCCCTAGTCGAGCATCAGAATCCAACCATGGGACTTCATGTCCCAGTGTGCTGGAGAGGCTAGGCCTGCCCCGAGTGAACAATGATGATGCTCGCCTAACAGCAACTGAAGGATGAGCAACTCCAAATCCTGTTTTTCGGTCCATGAAAGATTATACAGGTCAGCTTTTGGGCACCTGAGTCCTGATGGGGCGAGCAACCCAAGAAAATCGGCTCATGAGATGCCCCCTCCAAGTGAGGGATTGAGAGTTAATAATTTTATTACGAAATTAATATAAATAAATTGATTTGACAACTCTACAAATTTAGTCATTTAGATGAGACGTAATTTTTTTTATGTTATCCGAGAAAAACTTTGGGTCCAAACACCGTTAAAAGCAACCAAATGAATTTAATTATGAGAAGGTATTATGTGATCAATAATATGTACGATAGCTATTAAGGTATTACGTGATAAATAATATGCACGATAACTATAACCGTGAATAACAATTTATTAATATCTTATAGTGAAACAACAAATATTCACTTTAAATAAGTTTTACGGTGAATATTATTCACACAATACCTTGTCTTAAATTATGTACTTATTGAGTTTCCTTAGTCCGAGTGAGGGAGATTATTAATTAGAAAAATAAGTAAATTAATTTAATACCTCCTATAAGTTTGCAATAATTAATTCAGGATATTTCTGTGGTTAATGATTAAGATAAATTAAGTTCAATAGTTAATTAAAAAAAAAAAATGACCGCGGGAGGTCCATGTACTTTGCTCAAGCCTTAAACTTGTGGTCGTCTGGGTCGGCGTCGGCTTAATTTCCGGTTCCATGTAAAATTCCAGACTATTCATTTAAGTTGTTAACTACAGCAGACACATAATTTTGCAAATATAAATTTACATACGTACATATATGTGTGTTTATATATATAATTGCAGACAGATAGATTAATGTGTCCTAAATGTTTCCATTGCATTTTGGGCAAGAACTGAATGCATTGCTTTTTTGGGAAGAAGGGAAACCCTCAGCTTTGTGTAATGTCTTATTTTATCCAGAAACAAGAGGTGACAGTTCCATGGAATTTCATTAGAAATTATGAAGAGTAGTTGATGCCATTTATTGCCTCAACACTAAATGGGCCCTTTAGCTCTAGTAATTGAACACAATCATCGCCTCTAAATAAATGGATTGTGGGGTGGGATATTATATTTATTTATATTATTTTTTTGGTGGGACATATATATATATATATTATTTGGGGATACTAAATCAAACAATATTATTTGTGTCATTTTTTTTTATCTCACTCTATATTTTATTGTATAAATGTATGGCATGTGGATGTGGAACGTGCCATCATATATAAAAATATATTGAAACTTGACAAAAATTTGCATAAGATCGTATCATGACATGAGATAACACAAAATAACATCCACGTCTGTCAAAGTGCTAATGCGTTATGTTCAATTTATACCACATTTCAACGTCTCATGACATGAGACGGTCTCGCACAATAATTACTCTTTGAAACATATATAAAAAAATGGAAAAAAAAAAACTATGAGACTAAATAGATAGGAGTGGTTTGATAGTACTCACATATTCTCTCCCTTGAGGACTTCACTCCCTCAAAAAATTATGGTGGGTTATGTCATATGTGTGTGTTTTTAATTATTTTGATTTGTTTTATGTTTTATCGTAGTATAGTTAAGGGGTTGTTTAAAACATCAAAGACAAAACTATCATTTGTTCAAAACATTCACATTAGTAAAAACAACTCCATAAAGACGACTTTGTTTAAACAAATAGGGTTGTTTAAAATGTTGGATCATGTAAAAACGGGTCGGGCCGGTGTCAGTTTAATAAGTGGTACTTTAATTAGACAGTTACGAAAATTTCCCCAAACGAAGTAAAAACTGATAAAACATGACACACACGTCAATTGCAAATTTAGTTACTCTTTTTGTACGGCAAAAAAAAGGAAAATTTTATTGCACAAGTACCTGAAGTACTCAGAAGGAAAAGTTGTGTCCAAACTAAAGATCATATCTTCAACACATTCTAGAATTATAACACTAATTTGAGAATAGAAAATTAGTTTATCAATTCTCCCTCTTAAAGAAATTAGGAGACACTTTATTAAAAACTTTTCAATGGCAATGAGAATGAAAATTATTTTCCATCTATGCCCTTATAATAAAAATGATATGTTGGGGAAAGAGTTACAATTGTGACTCCATTGCTAGTGTCATGCCCTAATTTTGGAATAGAAGTGAACATCAAATGGTTGTTGGTAGAAGAATGGGGGAGTGATTGAGGAGAATAATTGTAGAAAGAGAATAGGGTAATCAAAATGGAGTAGTGATTACCTTATTTAGGAGGAGAGATAGTGAGTTTGTTCTCATTAACCATCATAATTACACTAATTTTCAATTTCATTTCCATTATCATTGAAGAATTGCTAACCAAGCGTCCCTTAAAACCCAAGACTTTAGTTTTATTTCCTCCAGGATTCTATGTCTCGACTTCTTTTCCGCTGAAATTTGTGAATTCAGTTTGCGCTGGGACTATTTATACATATATTTACATACGTATAGTTGGGATTAAAACCGTTTTCGTCCCGTAACTTTTTACCTTTTTTCTTTTTGGTCCCATACTTATTTACTTTTTTTATTTAGTCCCACAACAATTCAAATTTACCCAAATTAGTCTCAAATGGCCGGAAAACTCGTGAAACAACGTCGTTTTGGTCACGTGCCGATCACATGATAATATTTTTCGGCGGAATAGAATGATAGGTCCCGTTTTGCGGACGTAGAACGCTGACTAAGTAATTTCTCTTATAAAATAAATATAAAACTAAAAAAATATTTTCCAACTCATTTTTTCAGTCTCCATACCAGAGACATCCCCCTTGTAAGTAGAAAATAGAATGTTTTGTTTTATTTGGTTCAGACATTTTCACAAACACCTTACGGGCGATTACTGTTTCTTCACGGCGTACTATATAATCCAACAGTATTTGGCGGCGACGGGGTGCTCGAAGCAGCAAAGCTGCCCCAAGAACATGTACGCGTCGAGGATGTACGCATGTATTAGGGTTTTCTCAGATTTTTGAGAAAATTGCTATCGTTTTGATTTGTTTTTGTTTTAATTGCAGGTAGCTTTATTTTTAGTTTTTAAGGTTTTTTTTTATTGAAAAAATGAGTTGGATGGTATTTTTTTAGTTTTATATTTATTTTATAAGAGAAATTACTTAGTCAGTGTGCCACGTCCCCAAAACGGGACCCGTCATCCTATTCCGCCAGAAAATATTAGCACGTGACCGGCACGTGACCAAAACGACGTTGTTTCACGAGGTTTTCGGCCATTTGGGACTAATATGGGTAAATTTGAATTATTGTGGGACTAAATCGAAAAAGTAAATAAGTATGAGACCAAAAAGAAAAAGGTAAAAAGTTACGGGATGAAAATGGTTTTAATCCATCCTATTCCGTCGGAAAATATTAGTACGTGACCAAAACGACGTCGTTTCACTAGTTTTCCGGCCATTTGGAACTAATTTGGGTAAATTTGAATTATTGTGGGACTAAATCGAAAAAGTAAATAAATATGGGACAAAAAGAAAAGGTAAAAAGTTACGGGATGAAAATAATTTTAATCCCCGTATAGTTAGATTATATATTTATATATGTATCATAATTCAAGTATGAAGTATCGCATACTCTTAATTAGATTTTGCATCGATTTTTTTAAACAAAAAGTATAAAATGTAATTGGTTTATACATAAACCACTTTAAATGGTAACATATTATTAAAGTGCATTAGTTGTTTTCAATAATGAGTATTGGTTCTGAGTTGTATTATTAGTTAATTTAATATCGAATGTAGTATTACTTTAACTTTGTACGTAGTATTCACTACAAAAAAAACACTGTTCTGCGACGGAATTTGCGACGGAAAATCCGCCGCAAACAGTGTTTTGCGACGGATTCTGCGACGGACACGTATCCGTTCCTAAAACAGCCGTAGCTAATTTTTGCGACGGATTTTGCACTCCGTCGCAAATTTAGCGGGTCAGACCCGGCCGGGTCGCACAGAATTTGCGACGAACAGTAGTCCGTCGCAAATCTTTCGGGTTAGACCCGTTCGGGTCAACAACATTTGCGACGGCCACATTCCGTCGCAAATGTTTATATATATATTTTTTTTATTTTTTTCTTTTATAATTTGCGAAGGGCTGTTTTCCGTCGCAAAATTCTATATTTGCGAAGGAGTTTGGCCGTCGCAAATTACCGAGCCTATACAAAAAAAAAGTGGCTCGCGTGGTTCGAGCCCGGGCACCCGGGGCGGGCGCGGACCACTGGGCCACCCGACCCATTCCTTGTTATATGCGGCCCACCTTCTATATTAGTCTTATTAGGCCTTGAACAATTAATCCATTTTTGCGTCCAAGGGGAATCGAACACGGGATCTCTTGTGCAAGAGGAGGGGGCACGCGCCACTAGGGCACAAGCTACTTTCCTTCATTTTTATGCAATTAATTGTATATGTATTCAAATTAAGTTATTTTTTTTATAATTCACCAAATTAATTTCTTTTCGTATCTAAGTTGTTTATTAAAATATTTTGCCCAACTATTTTTTTATTTTGTAAAATTATTTATTTCGAAAATGCATAATTTATAATTCGTTCATTTGTACGCAATTAATTGTATATGTATCCAAATTGACTCATTTTTTTTTCTATAATTCACCATATTAATTCATTTTTGTTTCTCACTTGTTTTTATAAATGTTGTGGCCATTTAATTTTTATTAGTTTGGTAAAATTATTTATTTCGACTCCCGCTTAAAATTATAATTCGTTCATTTGTACGCAATTAATTATATATGTATCCAAATTGACTCATTTTTTTCTATAATTCACCAAATTAATTCATTTTTATTTCTCACTTGTTTTTATAAATGTTGTGGCCATTTAATTTTTATTAGTTTGGTAAAATTATTTATTTCGACTCTCGCTTAAAATTATAATTCGTTCATTTGTATGCAATTAATTGTATACGTATCCAATTGACTCGTTTTTTTCCATAATTCACCAAATTAATTCATTTTCGTTTCTAACTTGTTTTTATAAATATTGGGGCCATTTAATTTTTATTATTTCTGTAAAATTATTTATTTTGACTCCTGCTTAAAATTATAATTCGTTCATTTGTATGCAATTAATTGTATATGTATCCAAATTAACTCATTTTTTTCCATAATTCACCAAATTAATTCATTTTCGTTTCTCACTTGTTTTTATAAATATTGTGTCCGTTAAATAAAAGTAAATTCAAACTAAAATAAATTCACAAAATTATAAATTAAAGTAACAATTCAAACTAAAAAAAATTGTACTTCATAGTTATTAAAAATCAATTTTTTTTAACCATCAGAATTAAATCCGTCTTCCTCTTCCTCCTCATCCTCGCCCAGGTTAACAAACGGCGGCATCGATGGCTGGGTCGGCGGGATCGGTGGCGCAGGCATTTGCGCTCGTGGCATTGAATCAGAGGCGAATATCTGCCACCACGTCTGCATGGCGGCTGTATACTCCTGCACCTCGACCCGATACCGCTCCATCTCGGCTGTATACCGGTCGTGCGCCTCTCACTGCTGCCTCTCATACTCTTCCTTCTCTCGCTGCTGCCTCTGCATGTTCTTCATCTGCTCCACCACCGTGGCAAGCTGCCTCTCGACCTCACTGGGATGAGAGTCGATGGAAGACTGAGAGGAGGATGAGCCTGAGCCACGAGGTCGGAAAAAGTTCTTTCCGAAGCTGCCCAATCCAGCGAACCGCCCCTTTTTAGCCTTGACGTTCTTGAAGTACAATTCATTTTGAACGTCAACAGAAGGCTGTGTGGGGGGCATCGACCCCGATCCTGACCCCTCTGCAGTTTCCTCAGGCTGAGGCTGAGAGGCAAAGTCCTCGAGCATCTTTCTCTACAAATTAATTATACAAAAAATTAAATAAATTGAACACAAAATATAAAAAATACTTTTAATATTAAAAAAATAAATAATACTATTAATATTGAAATAATACTTACGTGGATCTCGGTGGTACGGTCGTAGGTAGACTTCCCAATCTCCTCGGCGAATGGGTGGGCGAGCTGGAATCTCTCAAAATGAGATGGCTCGCGTGTTGGAGTTATACGTGAAAGTATGCTTTTACTTTGTATAACTCGTGTATCAAACACTCGTTTTATGAGAATAATTCTTTTATCGCATTTGCTTTAGTTATGATTGAATGTTGAATTTCTATTGCAAACCGTTCAATATATAGTACGTGTTACATAGTAGTTAATGTGGTGATACCCGATCACGGAAGACAACATTAACGGTTTACTTGTAACTAAACGTACATTTTCACGACCTAGGTGGAATTGAACAATCCGCCGTGAAAGGTTGATGTGTAAGGCTCATATTGGTCTGTCTTGACTAAGAGATTGCACTAGCACATTTAGTATGTGTTGAAGAGGTCCTACAGCGAGGATAAATTCTTCTGTTCTGAAAGGTGAAGAATTAGACCTCAGTGGTTGTTGATTTCTTAATCTCCGTCACTTAAATAGGACCGTGTGTGCTTAATAGTTACTACTTTGATTCATGTTGGGTGAGAATCATTGCGACTTCGAACTTTGTGTCTTGGGCAGTAATATTAATCATACGACGGTTGCTAAGATTTAATACGGAGAAACGCCTGCGAGTACGGCTCGTGTGATTAGTCCCCTTGGTGGGCTCAGAAGTTTTATTGTACCAAATCTTGCAAGTGAAGAATTAGTTTCTTCGGTACGAATAATAATGTTGAGCTGTCTTTACTCCAAGGTGAAAGATGTTAATTAATTTAGAGCTATTCAGAAGCTTAATTAATTAATGGACTTGATAATCTTAAACGCGGGAAATAATAACCGGGAGCCCATATTATCGTAATATGGATTAAGATGGATAGTGCAATATTGATTTATTAGTGGTAATAATTAATATTAATGGGCTGAATTATATTGGGGCTCAATATTGAAATTCAGAAGTCCATTAGGAGGTCCAATCTTAATTCTCCTTAAGGCCCCTCAAGTAGCCCATTAAGTAGCCCAATAATGATAAGGTGATTAAAATAAAAAGATTATATCATGCTGATTTTTTCCTATTTTTTTTTCGAAAATATGAAGTCAAGAAGAAATAAGATTTTGTTGATTTTCTTGGAAAGATATTATGGAAGATATGTATTCTTGGAATACAAGAATATCTCATATATTCAAGAAGATCCAAATCTTGGAATTTCTAATTGATAATTTCGAAAATTGCAAAGTAATATGGAGTGTGAGATTTTTGTGGAATATTTTATTTTGGAGAAAAGAATATATGAGATATATTCAAGATTTCTTAGAGTCTAAGAAAAGATTTTTTTCAAGCCCATAAACCATATAATTTTCGGCCACTCTATATTATAAATAGGGGATGATTATTTTATCCCCAAGTACATAATTCCATGTGTTGGAAAAATCAAGAAGCATAGATATTTTTCTTTTTCCTTAGTTATTAAATTACTTGAAAGCGTCTCCCACCGGCGATCAAGTGAGGTGAAAAGGGAAATACTTGAGAAGGCTTTGGGTTGATAAAGCGAGATTATAATTGTCCCGTATATTCAAAGGCCAATTCTACAAGAGGTACGTTAATCGCATATTTAATTGTTTATTCCGCTTAATTAAATATGTGAAATTAATTCAACATGCATGATGATAATTAGTTGTTGGAATTATTATTTGAATTAATTAGGATTAATTCATGCTAGTAATAATTGTATTTAAATTCGTATTTAAAATTCATCCCGAATAGATTCCGGGCACCCCTATTTTCCCAACAACTGGTATCAGAGCCACGGTTTCGAGCTCTGAATTTTAAATTGGAATTTAAATTGTTGAACATTAAATTGAAATTGGATAGTAGAATTGTTAGATCTTTTTTGCAGGTATCCAATTGTCATGGTTTTTAATGTTGTTAATTTCATGCGTGTGAATTAATTTGGTTTTTAATTCGATTCGTTCGAATTCGTTTTTCTTGTGAGAAAATCCACGAGTAGATTAGTTGTTTTTATTTTGATTCGATCGTTGTAATAGACTAGTCTAGATCTAGTATTTATTTTTTTTGTAAAAATAAATTGTAACCGGATCGTGACGAAGAACGAAGAATTAAAAACGGCGTACCCGGACGATGCATACAAGCGTGGCGCGTGTATGGAGGTAAAATCATGCAAGGGGTGAAGAAAACGAGGACGAACGGCGAAAAAAACGGTGCACGCCGTACGCAACGGGTGCACGGCGCCGCGCGCGCGCGCCTCGGCGAGGGCCTGCAGCGCCTCGGGGCGCCCCGGGCGGCGCCTCGGCGCGCCTCCGTGCAGCGCCTCGGGTGCGCCTCGGTTGCGCCTCGGGGCTGCGCTTCGGCGCGCCTCGGGCTGTTTTCCAGCGCTTCTCGGGCCGGGAAGCGCGCGGGCCCACTTCGTGGGAAGACGCGCGCTGTATCTCAGGCCGTGGAATTTTTTCGGTTCGTGTTTTTTTTCCGTGTGATTTTAAACGTCGTCCCGAATCCCAAACGATGCTATTTTTTATGAAGTGTTGTTGTTCGAGTGGGAGCACGTCGAGACGAACGTCGAAGAGCAACAAGGACGATTTTTCGCATCAAGACGTGCAGAAATTAAACCGTGACAATTGGATTCGAGTGCTCCAATGTGTTTAATTTTTGTTTTGATGGATGTTTTATTTCGTGCACTTATTATTATTTGTTAATATGTGTTTGCATGAATTTAATTGTCCAAGAAAAACCTTACTTTCGAAAATTACTAAGTATGTTTTTATAATTGCAATTTTATTCCGGATATTAAAATTGGATTATTTTGACCTCCATAATTTATTTATTTGTGAAGTTCTTTTGGAATACATTTCCCCCTCGGATCGGCCAAAAGAACGGATTTCACATGAATAAATTCCGAAAGGATGATTGTGGATTATTACTAGTGGCGGTATTGACCCTCACCACGAGTGGCTTGCTCAAAGCGAAATAATAATCCTGTATTTAATTATGGTTATTACTTAGGCATAAGAAATTGATATTAACTTACTCCCCTCGGAGTCCCTGTCAGTTTCTATGTGGTCAAAGTGGGATCCAACTATTAATTTTGAATTAAGGATTTGTAACTTTTAAGTTTGTAATCCGCTTGAATGTGTTTAAATGTATAGACCACCCCTCGTGGCGCATTTAAATTGTTTTGAGATGTTGGCTGGTGCATGATTATATTGTTTTAAGGTTTCAATATAATTGATGTGATCAAATTATGTGATAATTTCATATTTTTCTAGATATTGATATGAATGTATGTTCTATTCTCATTTCATCATGTCGCAACCTTTTAATCCACTGTTTAATATACTTAAAGTTAATAAACTTTTTGGAGTGATTTATATCGATTGGAAAAGTTTTTTTTAAATTTGTCCTTACTGCACGAAAACACAATTGGGTTATTTATGTTAATATACCCGGCAAGCCTAATGATAAGTCAAGCAATGGGAAAAGGCAGTTTATGATTGGAAGTGTGACAATGAATGAAGTGCATCATCTTGTTGGGACATTGTCAGTTTTGATTAAGATCCCAAAGCCCCTGAAAAGATGATTGCCTTAATCTGTCTTTGTCAGGCTAGTCTTGGTTAGGATTAGTACTTAGTCATTTTACACTTCACAGGTACTCAGTGAGAGGAGAACTCACTGGACACAATCAAGACTCAGAGCCTGAAGACGAAGAGCACCATCCTGGACTTATGGCAGTCTTCTAAGCTGGCTGAGTAAGTGTCAGTGATGAAGAGTATGACCCTGAGGTCATTACTAACTCAGTCCTGAAGGGAACATGTTGTCACTGAGTTAATGGGAAGACTTGGAGTAGAGCCAAGCAATGCAAAAGGAATTTCAGCGTCAGGACAAGACCGGTGAGCTCAAGACAAAATGAACTTAATAAGACAAGCCTGAAGCTCAGGAATAAGTTCTGACATTCTCACCAACCTAATGACGTGGACCAATCCGAGGAGGACACGCACGTACGGAACCTGACATAAAGACTGAATTCAGACTGCATATTCAACGTGCAAGCATTTAATGTGCATTTAATGCAAATACCTAATCCATGCAAGGGCGGCTGCTGCATGGAGATATATCCGTTTGAATCCCCTCTACATAGATGGCTAGAAGGCTATCTCTCCAACGGATAGTTATTCAAACCACCTATAAATACAGAAGGCCTTGAACCCATTCAAGGTTACGGGAAATTTCCAAGCCAGAAATTACTCAAACTCTCAAGCAATCAAAGCATTCAGCCTTTAAGAGAAACACTCGAAACCTTCTAAATTTCCCAAGTGTTTCTCAGCAACTGAGAGTTATTCTGTATTCCAAGAGCTAATTAGAATTATCTTAAGCTTAGAGAGATTATCCAATCCTTAGCATAGCTTTGCATTGTAAGGATAATCTCAACTTAGTTGGAATCCAAACTGAAACCAAAACCCTAAGTTAGGCTTGTTGGGAGTAAGTCAGTTAGTGTGATAGTAAGAGGAGTTTGTATAGATCAGTGAGGTAACTGATCTTGGTGCACCTTGGCACGTTAAAAACAAGAATCCCTTGAGTGGATTTCCTGTTAAGTCAGGCTGTGGACGTAGGAGCTTGAGACTCTGAACCACGTTAAACTCCTTGTGTTCTTACTGCTTTGACATTGTGCATATTTGCCATATTACCTGTTCATTCATTGCATTCAAGTTTATCAGGTCTGAATCAATCAACCTGATCCTCAAAAGAACACTGCCCTACTAAACACTTCTCAGATTTGAGTAAAACAAGTTTTCAGAAAGCAAACTAAACAAGACTTTAAACTATCAGGGCTCAAACATTTCCGCACTGAACTGATAGTTAGCCAACTGACCCACACCAAGTGTAGTCAGTGGGTGTATTATCAGCTCCTAGTTCTTTACCACTCTGAGTGAAGGGTACTCAGTCAGTTTTAAGTTTGAAAATTGGTATACGTGTATTCCCCCCCCCCCCCATACACGTATTCCTCAGTCTTGTACCGGGACCAACAAGTGGTATCAGAGCAGTGGTTCGAAAGACCACTGACTTTGAATACTAATAGTTTCAGAGGAGAAACTGTTGGTGGTCACTGAACAGATCTGAGTTTGCCTTTCATAAAACTTGCATCATCATCATGACTTCGAGGAGACTTGAAGCTTCGTTACCTGAATTCTCTGTATCTAACTTTGTCTATTGGAAGTTCAGATTAGAGGCACATCTAGATGCCATCCATGACCAGATGCCGCGTGTACTCAGGGAAGGACCGATCAAGATCACTATTCCTAACGTCAGAGGACTGGGATATGATGATCTTGCGATTGGCGTGCAGGTTCCTAAGGAGAGGAAAGACATGACCAACGATGAAATCAAGATGGTGGGGCTTGACAACGTCGCCAGAAATATCATCTTGCATACGGTGCCTTTCGAGGAGTCAGCCAGGCTGATGAACCTAAAGACGGCAAAGGAGGTTTGGGATGAGCTGACCAGGATGTGCGAAGGGTCAGAAAAGATAAAGGAGAACAAGAGGAATATTGCCATTCAGAAATTCGAAGCGTTCGAGATGCTGCCTGATGAGAGCATAGATCAGATGGAGTCTAGATTCATCAAGTTGATGAATGAGTTGGTGATGTTGGACAAGGATGTCCCAAGGAGAGATGTTGCTTCAAAAATCCTGAATGCCCTTCCTGAGAGATGGGACAACAGTGTAATTATGCTTAAGAACACTCAGGATATGAGTAACATAACTTCTGCTTTACTTTTTTCAGAGCTAAAAGCGCTTGAATTTGATCTTAACAAAAGAAAGAAGAAAGTTCAGTCAGAAGAGGAAGGGAAGGAGAAAACTCCTGAGAAAAGTGTGGCGTTCAAGGCCAGGTCTGAACCTGTTGAGCCCTCATCAAATTCTTCATCAAAGTCACTGATGGAGATGAGCAGGGAAGAACTCGCTGAGGAGTACAGCCTTATGGCCAAACGATTTGACAAGCTCAATTCCAGGTTTGGTCGTTATAAAAAGTTTTATCAGGACTCACGTGACAGGAAACCTGAAGGAACCCACCAAAGCTCGAGGAGATATGAGGAGCGAAGAAACACTGACCAGAGGAGAGAACGTGGTGATGAAAGGAGATATTCTGAACCAAAACCTGAAAGAAGAGACGAACAGAGACGTACTCGCGATGATAGATATCCAACCAAGGCTGAAAGCTCACCGAGAACCAGGGAACCTGACTCAAGGAGGAACCCTGAACCAAGAAAAGAAAGAATAAGTGAGCAGGTAGCATGTTACAACTGTAACAAGATTGGTCACTATCAGTACGATTGCCCGGAGCTGAGTGCTAGGGAGAGAGAGGAAAGGAGAGCCACGAGGGATCTAAGATCTGCTGATCGGAGGGCTATGGTGGCTGAGGATGCAACAGACTCTGATGGCCCCACTGAAAGGTCACCTGAACTCTTCTCGGATGATGAGTACGATGATGTCTGCCTAATGGCTAGGGATGAGCCTGAGGTAACATCAAATTCTGTTTGTGCTTCTTACACTGGTCAAAATCCTGAGCTCAACTCAGAGTCAGTTAGAGAAATGAACCTTCAGATCTGTCTTGATCAATTGATGGTTCATTTCTCCAGACTGCAGGAAACTAATGTCTTCTTGGTAGAGGAGAACAAGAAATTGAGTACTGAAGTTCAAAACCTGAATGAACAACTCACTCAGTCTGATCTCAAAGAATCAGCTCAGATTGTGAGACTAACTCAGGAAATTGATATGATCAATTCTGAGCGTCTCCCAAGAGAGAAAATTCTGAAGGAACTGGCTGAGGAAGAGCTGGTCAGGAAGGAAGAGATGAAAGCACTTAAAAGTAAGTTTGATGACCTCTTTACCAGACATGAAATCCTGAAAAAGAGTGAGGACTCTCTCAAGAAAAAGGTTGCAGCAATGAATAAATCCTCAGTGGCTAGAGAGGAAATAAATAGCAACCAGATACTTGGGAACAAGAAAAAGGGACTTGGATATGTTCCTGAGAAATCCTCACAAGGTCAGTCTCATGTTGCTTCAGGGAGCAACACTGAGAGGGTATTTGTTCAGACAGGCCAGAGTGCACCTAAGGTTGTGCTCCAGGCCCGTCAAACTGATAAGGGCAAAGAAACCGTTGACACAGTCAGGGTTGCTCCTAAGGTAGCTAAGCCAAAACCCAAGGGAAAAGTGAAGCAACCTACGGAAGCCCCTGAGAGCTCAGGCCAGGGAAAACCTCAGTGAAAGCAGAGGAAGACTCAGGCCAAGAGCCCTCAGACTGGTCAGCGAGGGTACCATCATGCTTGGCAATACCAACAGGGAAGGCCAAACATGATGACACCCCCGTGGTTTTGGCATCCTGAGGCCTTTAACTGTTTTCCATTCCTTCACTTGCCTAGGGGGAATAGAAATCAGGGTCCTTATCAAGAACAAGGCCCAAGACCTGCTGCACCAAGACCTAGGAAGAATAGGAAGCCAGCCCAAAAGGCACCCACTCAGGCTCCTGCGAAGCCCAAGTCTAGCACCCATACACCATCTTCCTCTCAGGCTAAGAAGAAGAAAGTTGTGTATGTCGATGTTTCAGGGAGACAGATTCACCACTCTGAGGCAATCAGGGTTGTGAAGCAAGTCTGGATCCCGAAAGGTACAGCTGACACAATAGGACCCAACACCCAATGGGTACCTAAAGCCTGATTTGCTTACAGGCGGCTGTGGATCACAACAAGAGGAGAGAAGACTCAATCAAAGCTGTTTGGTACCTAGACAGTGGTTGCTCAAGGCACATGACTGGAATGAAGAGTCTTCTCCAAGAATATCAGGCTAAAGATGGTCCACAGGTAACCTTTGGTGATAACTCAAAAGGTGTTACTAAGGGTTTTGGTGTTCTAATTATAGGTACAGTCAGAGTGGAAAATGTGTCCTTTGTGGAAGGACTGAAGCATAACCTGCTGTCAGTAAGTCAATTCTGTGACAAAGGGTTCTGTGTTGAGTTCTCATCGAATAAATGTTCAGTCAAGGACAAATCAACACAAGTGCTTCTATCAGGTATAAGGAAAGGTAACGTTTATCTCGCTGATTGGAGCAGCACTATTCCTAATACTTGTCTAGTTGCTAAAAGCTCTCTAGAGCTCAGTTGGTTATGGCATAAAAGATTAAGCCACCTGAACTTCAAGATTCTTAACAAAATTTCTAGACAGTCACTTGTTGATGGTCTACCTAATGAAGTTTTTAGCAATGATCACGTGTGCAAAGCTTGTCAGGAAGGGAAGCAGGTCAGAGCGTCATTCAAAGAAAAGGCTTCCTACTCCACTGACAGGATACTTCAGCTCTTGCACATGGATCTATTTGGTCCCATAACACCTGTGAGTATGAATGGTAGAAAATATACCCTTGTGGTTATTGATGATTATTCTAGATATACTTGGGTTATTTTCTTGTTAAATAAGAAGGAAACACAGGTGAAGCTTCCAGAGTTGCTCAGAAGACTCAGCAATGAGAAAAATCAGTCCATTACTAAGATCAGATCTGACAAGGGCACTGAATTTATAAATTCATATATTTCTGACTTTTGTAATGAACTTGGTATAGCTCATGAGACCTCTGCAGCTAGAACCCCACAACAGAATGGTGTCGCTGAAAGGAGGAATCGGACACTGAAGGAAGCTGCAAGGACCATGCTGGCTGAGTCAGGATTGCCCAAGAAGTTTTGGGCTGAGGCAATCAACACTGCATGCTACACTCAGAACAGATCCATGCTGAACAAGCAACATGCTCAGACCCCATATGAGACATGGAACAAAAGAAAACCTCGTATTTCTTACTTTCATGTGTTTGGTTGTAAGTGCTTCATCCTCAACAATGGGAAGACCCAGTTGAAAGTCTTTGATAGCAAATCTGATGAAGGAATATTCTTGGGATATTCTGAAATTAGCAAAGCCTTCAGGGTTTACAATTGTAGGACCCTTGTTGTGGAAGAATCACCTCATGTTGTCTTTGATGAATCTGCTAATGAGTCTAGGGCAAAGGTGCTGAATCCTAACACTGAGGAGGTCACGAGGAGAGTGACAAGGCTGAGCTTGAAGAATCAACCTGATCCCAAGATCAAGACTGTGCCAATTCCCAGATGGGATGATGATGACGATCAGGATGATGAAACAAGTGCCACTCCTAAACCCAGCACATCAGGGATTGTTGAGCCTCAGACAGAGGAACAGGCTCAACCTGAGGTAAGTACCGTCTATGAAGATGCTGTTGCAGCTGAGATGGCTCCTGAGTCACCTCATCAAGGGGGAATCAATGTCCCTGACATTGAGCTTGTTAATCCCTTTGGTATAGACTCAGGATCATACCCTTCTGTTCAATTTCCTGAATTTTATGAGCCTGTAGACACTAACATTGCAGGTACTTCAGGAACAACTCCTGGCAAAAGAACATGGTTAGAAGATCATCCCATTGATCAAATTATTGGTGATCCAACTGAGGGAGTCAGGACCAGACGGTTTCATGGTGAGAGTGCACTGTTCTGTTGCTTTCTCTCTGAGCAAGAGCCTCAGAACATTGAAGAAGCTCTCACTGACTCGAACTGGATTATTGCCATGCAAGAGGAGTTGAATCAGTTCACAAGGAATCAGGTTTGGGAACTGGTAGATAGACCTAGGCATCAAGGTGTGATTGGTACCAAGTGGGTCTTTAAGAACAAGAAGGATGAGAATGGTGTTGTGGTAAGGAACAAGGCTAGACTGGTTGCAAAAGGGTATTGTCAGTCTGAAGGAATAGACTATGATGAGACTTTTGCTCCAGTGGCTAGATTGGAAGCTATCAGGTTGTTCCTTGCCTATGCGACATACAAGAAGTTCAAGGTGTATCAAATGGATGTCAAGAGTGCATTCTTGAATGGTGTACTCAATGAAGAGGTATATGTTGAACAACCTCCCGGGTTTGAGGTTGGAGATAGAGTATACCATTTGAAGAAAGCACTCTATGGACTTAAGCAAGCACCAAGAGCTTGGTATGATACCCTCTCTCAATTCCTGACTGATCATGGGTTCAAGAAGGGAACAGTGGATAGGACATTGTTCAGGATCACTGAAGGTGATGACATTCTCTTGGTCCAAATTTATGTGGATGACATAATATTTGGATCACCAAATCATCAGTTATGTGAGAAATTCTCTAAACTGATGACGGGTAAATTTGAGATGTCAATGATGGGAGAGATGAACTTCTTCTTAGGATTGCAGGTCAAGCAGACTGATCAAGGTATATTTATTAATCAGGCCAAGTACACAAGAGACTTGATTCATAAGTTTGGTGTTCAGAACAGCAATCCAGCCAGGATCCCAATGAACACAAATTGGAAGATGGATCCTGACACTGAAGGGACTTCAGTGAATCAGACTGAGTATCGTGGGCTGATAGGTTCTTTACTGTACCTGACTGCAAGTAGGCCTGACATTACGTTTGCAGTTGGTGTGTGTGCTAGGTTTTCAGTCTGATCCCAAGAAAAGTCATTTGGAGGCTGCTAAGAGGATACTTAAGTATTTGAAAATGACAGTTAATATGGGACTATGGTATCCTTCAGATGACAACCTTGAACTGACAGGGTATTCAGATGCAGATTATGGAGGTTGTAGGATTGATAGGAAATCAACCTCAGGGACATGTCAGTTTTTGGGAAGTAAGTTGATCTCGTGGTTTAGTAAGAAGCAGAATTCAGTGGCAACATCCACAACTGAGGCTGAGTATATGGCTGCAGGGAGTTGTTGTGCTCAGATCCTATGGTTGAGGCAACAGTTGAGGGACTACCAAGTATTTGCTAATCAGGTTCCAATCTATTGTGATAACAATAGTGCAATAGCAATCACTCAGAACCCAGTGCTTCACACAAGGTGCAAGCATGTGGATATTAGACACCACTTCATTCGAGATCATGTGGAAAAGAAAGATATTAGGATGGAAAAGATTCACACTGATAGGCAAAGAGCTGACATACTGTCAGTGGAATTGAGACTCTTAGATCCGGGAGAGCAGTCAGTGTAGGGTTCTAGGGGGAACTCAAGCCAGACTCGACTCAGCGAGGTATCAGGGTGCTACAATGTCTCCCTGACAGGTATGGGTTCTAACCTGACCCTTGTGAATCTCAAGCGTCTCCCTGAGTCATTCGTCCTAAAAATCTTTATTAAATGCATTCCGTTATCATTAAAAGCGCGCCTTTTTATATTTAAACCCACGCGCACGGAGCATTTAATGCTACAGTTACTTTTTCATATACGTGTCCGTTTTATACGGAATGTGACTGACTTGGGGTTTTAATTAAAACTGAGATTAATCCTGGCCTCTCATTTCAAAACCTTTCAAATTCAGGAATCAATCTCAACCCCACGTTTGAGTAACTGACTTAGTCTTATCAATCAAGGGTGTCATTTGAGGTCTTTACGCAAACACAACGCACAATTTGCACACTGAGTTTTCTCTTGCTCAAACACAGAATTTCTAAAACCTCTTTTTCAAAAACAATGGCATTCCTTGACTCCGACTGGACAACCGACAAGATCATCGATGTTGTTGAAAAGAAGCTGGTACACATGGAGCAAGTCATCTCCATGGAAGGTATCTGTCTGACGGTTGAGGAAATCAAACCCGTTTTTAAATGGATTTCCGACGCCGGGTTGGAAACATACTTCACCACCCGCCCCTCTTCCGTGCTTCCAAGAACAGTGGTGGAAGCTTATTTGAACATGTTCTTGCGGAAGGGAGAAGTCTACACAAAGGTGACTGCGCTAAAGCCGACGGGAGAAAAGAACGGCGACGGAGAGCCTCTCTACGACTCGGATGTGGTCACCATCGATCTCAGGCAGGCGGTGAGGGAAGTCTTCAAGCTGCCATTCTCAGGCATCAACCCCAGGACTTACAAGGAAAACTCGGAGGGAGAATTCCTTGGGAAATGGACCAAGTCAGGGTCTTCGGAGTTCAGGGCCCGTCAGAACAAGAGCACTCTAAAGCCGGAGTATAGGGCTCTGGTGGACTTGGTGTCTAAGATTGTGATGGGAGCAACTGGCTCTCACGAGCAGTTGAGTCTGCCCAAGCTGAGGCTCATGGGAGCAATCGCTGATGGAGTGGAAGCGAACTGGGAGCAGTTCTTCCTCGATCAACTCCATCAGGCGGGATTGGACAAGATCACGCGTGACAAGGAGAAGAAGCACATATCCGTCAGTGCCATCTTGCCTTTTGGCACAAGATTGTCCATGCTGATTGCTCATGCGTGCCATGAGTACACTTTTGACTTTGAGGACAACCTTTCCTCAAAGAAGGTAATGTTTTCCTCACTGAGTGACACCTATTCAGTGCTAGGGCTGACTGATCCCAATGCGAAAGCAAAGGGTCAGGCCAGAAAGCCAGCTGGGACGGCCAAGAGAGTGGCAACCAGCCTCATTGAAAAGGTGGATGAGCTCCTTGAGAGGAGTAAGGAGGCTGAGAAGGCTGTTGCTGAAGAGGTGGAGCAACCTGAGGTGGGCGTGGCTGAGAAGAAGGAGAGGAGGGTGAAAATCGTGCTGTCAGGGAAGAGCACGAAGTCAGGGACTGAGTCAGATCCCAAGAAGGCCGGGACTGAGGCTGAGGGAACTGATGATGACGTCAGTAAGAAGGGTGCTCAGGGAGAGAGGCCCCTGAAGAGACTTAGGAGGGGAGTCAAGAAGTCTCCTGCTAAGAAACTTCCTGAGTTGAGTGAGAGGGAGAAGTCAAGCTCTCCTGGAGCCTCTGACTTAGAGGAGGTAAGAAAGACTGTTGAGACGGCTGAGTCATTGCAGCCTGAGACAGCACCCACACAAACACCCCCACATCCTGAAACCCAAACACCTTCCATCCTTGACCCCACACCTCAAACTCCCCAACTCCCCCAACCTTCAGAGCCAAATTACCCTACTGAGTCAGTGCCATCAACCTCACCTACACTTGAGCCTGACCAGTTAGCCGAGCCAAACCTTCCCAACCCCTCAGATTTTCCCTCATACCCCAACCCCAAAGACTGTCCCAAATCTATTTCAGCTGAAGAGGATGAGTTCCTTGAAATAGAGGAGGAGGAGCTGGATGAGCACATGGCGGGAGGTATACTGGAGAATACGCTCAGGGGGAATGCCACGGAGTGGGCAGGAAAGTGCTGGCCTGGGCTGTACAAATATACTGAATTGCTGGCATATGTGGTGGAGCTCAAAGTTTGGTTGGACTTCAAACAATCAAACATGCAGGAGCAGCATATGCTGGTGGACGCTCGCGGCTGGGAGCATTGGGAGACGGAGGAGGCCAAGATCTGCTCATTCTTTGGCCTGACAAGCTGGCTTCAACTCTTGAACTTCGATAACCTGAAGCAGCTCGTGGCTGAAATGATGGCCAAAAGCAAGGCTGATCTTCTCTCCATTGAAGAGAAGGAGGATGATGAGGAGGATGATGACGCTCAAGGTGGAGCTGTGGAAAAGGCAGTGGAGGAGACTGCTAGGGAAGTTGATGAGATGGACTCTGAGCCTCAGGCTCAGGGGGAAGGTGACAAGAACACTGGTGCCAAGGGTGGACCAGTGGCTGAGGATGTTGTGAACATCTCAGCTGCCAATAAGACATCTGTCGATGAAGGGATTCCCTGCCCTGAGACACGAGAGGATGATGTTGAGGCATTCAAGGAGACTCTCAGTTCCGAAGGACAAGTTCCTAAGGTTCAAGTTAGCTTAGCCGAGCCTGAGGAGGCGGCTATGACTACTTCACAACTGCCTTCAGTGCACCTTGAAGAAGGGACTGATGCTGCAGGGGCTGACAAGGGAAAGCAGCCAATCACTGATGAGGCCGCTGATGATGAAGATGTGATCATAACCGGGGTCGGCCGTGCTGAATTTACAAGCATAGTGGAGGTCAAACAGGAGAAAACCTCGGAAAATCTAGCTGAGCTTCAGGAGGAAGTAATGAGGCTACGTGCTGAAAAAGATGAAGACTCCAAGGCCCTGGCGAAGCACATCAGGTGGACAAAGTCAGCTTACAACACCCTTGCTAACAGGGAGCTGATCTTGTTAAAGCGCACAATGACTGACACGGCCAAGTCAGTGAAGAATGAGAGGAAGCGCACAAAGAAGATGCTCAGAAACACTCTCAAGAAGCTTGAAGAGAGGGATGCGATCAGGGACGAGAAGATGAATCAGGCAGTGGACAGGCTTGCAGTTCAGACTGGAGCTATTGTCACTCAGGCCTTGAAGGACTCAGCGTCCAAATTGGAGCTGGAGTCAGGGAAGCTGGATCGCACCTCTCAATCAGTGGCGGACGTTTTGGCTAAGGCCACTGAGGAGTCTGCGAAGATACTGACTGAGGTGAGCAGAGTCAGCGGTGAGTCCTT
The DNA here is from genome assembly GCA_947034835.1 of Ballota nigra. Classification (NCBI taxonomy): domain Eukaryota; kingdom Viridiplantae; phylum Streptophyta; class Magnoliopsida; order Lamiales; family Lamiaceae; genus Ballota; species Ballota nigra. Next base: position 52,651,028 of record OX344725.1, read on the forward strand.
GAAGGTGGAAGAAAGGATCACCAAGGCTGAACAAAGTCTCCAACTCTCTATGGAGGTCTTTGAGAAGAAAGTCAATGCTGCCATCAGCTCCGTATCTTTTGCAGGGACTGGGTTTCAATGGGAGTTGAATTATTGAAGGAGGGAATCAACGATGTCCATTCCCTAGCCTCCTTCGTAATCAACAGCGGATCTGACGCATTCCCATCTGAGGCCAATGATGATGCCAAAAAGAGGGAAAAGAAGAAGAAAAGATCCCGCCCTGAGGCATCTGAGGCAGTTAGTCAAGGAGAGACCGTCCTAGCTGATCCTGAAGCCAATCCTGATGGAAATATTCTAAGGGTAAGGAAGTCAGCTAGGTTAGCGGCCGTGGAGAAGGAAGGAGAACAATTAGTTGCCAAGCTGAGGGAGGAGGCAACAAAGGCAAAGGCTAATGAACCTTCAAAGCAACAACCTGAGCCAGTCCAAAGATCGTCACCCATGAGCTCAAGGAAGAATCCCATCACTTACTCAGGTGAGTTAGTTGCGGAGCTATGTGCTGAAGCATGGGGAGATCAACCTGAAAAGACTGAGGCTATGCGCAGAGCTGAAATTGCTCAGAAGGAGAAGATGCGCATCTTGGAGAAGAAGGTTGAGAAGCTGACTGATATCACTGAGCTTCAACAACGCGAACTAGATGATGCAGTGATCAGCTTGCTAAGGAGGAAGAAGGCGAAGCCTGAGCCAAGGAAGTACAGGAAGAAGCCAACAGTTAGGAAATCAACAATTCTTCAAGTCAGAAGGCCAGAATCAGGAGCAAGGGAAGCTTTTGTTGATGAGTTCGTCTCAGAGACTTTGAAGGAGTTTTGGACTGATGCAAGGGATGAATTTGTCAGGCTATGGTTTGTTGTGAAGAAGTGGGGCGACACTGACGATATTGATGCCCACTTCACTGACTATATGATGGACAATCATCCTGAGCTATTCCAGAAGATCTTGGAGGAGGCTGAGGCAGCTCAAGTCCAAGTGAAGGCTCCTGAGTTCATCATTCGAGCTCCTCCCTTGATTCCTGGAACTCAAAAGCATGACACTAAGGCCATAATGATGGAAGTCTTGAAGATAGCCAGAACTGAAGGATATGTGAACCAACCTGGAAGACTTGACGAGCTAAAGGCAAGAGTTTATGCAGGATATGGACTCAAGCCTGAAATGAGATTAGTCTAGGTGTTCATAGGCTTCTTGTAATAGATTAGATTCATTGTAATCATTTCCACATCTATCAATGAAATCTATTACTTTTGCCCACAGACAAAAACTCATTGTCTTTTTGGCTGTTGTTTAAAATTATGTACTTTATCAAGAATTGCTCTAACACTGTCTTATCTTATAGATAGGTTTGTCTTGTTTCCTCTAAGTGTTTTGAGGATCTTTTCAGTGTTTTGGCATCATCAAAAAGGGGGAAATTGTTGGGACATTGTCAGTTTTGATTAAGATCCCAAAGCCCCTGAAAAGATGATTGCCTTAATCTGTCTTTGTCAGGCTAGTCTTGGTTAGGATTAGTACTTAGTCATTTTACACTTCACAGGTACTCAGTGAGAGGAGAACTCACTGGACACAATCAAGACTCAGAGCCTGAAGACGAAGAGCACCATCCTGGACTTATGGCAGTCTTCTAAGCTGGCTGAGTAAGTGTCAGTGATGAAGAGTATGACCCTGAGGTCATTACTAACTCAGTCCTGAAGGGAACATGTTGTCACTGAGTTAATGGGAAGACTTGGAGTAGAGCCAAGCAATGCAAAAGGAATTTCAGCGTCAGGACAAGACCGATGAGCTCAAGACAAAATGAACTTAATAAGACAAGCCTGAAGCTCAGGAATAAGTTTTGACATTCTCACCAACCTGATGATGTGGACCAATCCGAGGAGGACACGCACGTACGGAACCTGACATAAAGACTGAATTCAGACTGCATATTCAACGGGCAAGCATTTAATGTGCATTTAATGCAAATACCTAATCCATGCAAGGGCGGCTGCTGCATGGAGATATATCCGTTTGAATCCCCTCTACATAGATGGCTAGAAGGCTATCTCTCCAACGGATAGTTATTCAAACCACCTATAAATACAGAAGGCCTTGAACCCATTCAAGGTTACGGGAAATTTCCAAGCCAGAAATTACTCAAACTCTCAAGCAATCAAAGCATTCAGCCTTTAAGAGAAACACTCGAAACCTTCTAAATTTCCCAAGTGTTTCTCAGCAACTGAGAGTTATTCTGTATTCCAAGATCTAATTAGAATTATCTTAAGCTTAGAGAGATTATCCAATCCTTAGCATAGCTTTGCATTGTAAGGATAATCTCAACTTAGTTGGAATCCAAACTGAAACCAAAACCCTAAGTTAGGCTTGTTGGGAGTAAGTCAGTTAGTGTGATAGTAAGAGGAGTTTGTATAGATCAGTGAGGTAACTGATCTTGGTGCACCTTGGCACGTTAAAAACAAGAATCCCTTGAGTGGATTTCCTGTTAAGTCAGGCCGTGGACGTAGGAGCTTGAGACTCTGAACCACGTTAAACTCCTTGTGTTCTTACTGCTTTGACATTGTGCATATTTGCCATATTACCTGTTCATTCATTGCATTCAAGTTTATCAGGTCTGAATCAATCAACCTGATCCTCAAAAGAACACTGCCCTACTAAACACTTCTCAGATTTGAGTAAAACAAGTTTTCAGAAAGCAAACTAAACAAGACTTTAAACTATCAGGGCTCAAATATTTCCGCACTGAACTTGAACTGATAGTTAGCCAACTGACCCACACCAAGTGTAGTCAGTGGGTGTATTATCAGCTCCTAGTTCTTTACCACTCTGAGTGAAGGGGACTCAGTCAGTTTTAAGTTTGAAAATTGGTATACGTGTATTCCCCCCCCCCATACACGTATTCCTCAGTCTTGTACCGGGACCAACACATCTTGACATTTCTGTCTGAGGATTTGAGGCGCGTTCATGAAGACATTGTATCCACTGTTGAAATCATGGAACACCTTGAAGAGATATTTTCACATCAGAATCCCATGACTAATCAGTTCACCAAACATGACTCGATCAAGTTGGAAATGGTGGAAGGAACGCCCATGAGGGAGCACGTTCTCAAAATAATGGCATACCTTAACAAGTTGGAAGTACTTGGTGCGGATTTTGATTGATTTCATATACCATTCCCTACCGAGAAGCTTTGAGTAGTTTCATCTGAACTGTCAGATGAATGAACGGACAAGTCGTTTGCCCGAGCTCTTGCAAGCTTTAGTTTCGGTGGAGGTGATAATGGAGCACCAGTCTAGTGCTATGGTGGCTAATGGTTCGTCTACCTCTTTTGGTTCCAAGGGAGGGAAAAAGAGGAAGAGAACCAAAGGCCGGATACAAGCAAATCCAATTGTTGCGAAAGGCAAATGCAAAGGCAAGCATCGAAGGGGAAGTGTTTTAGTTGCGGTGAGAGAGGACAATGGAGGTCTGCCTGTTCCAAGCCTAAGAGGCTAGGAAAGTTAGGTAATTCACACACCTTAGTCGTCGAAACTTGTGAAGTGGCGTATGCTGTCTATTCGTGGATAGTGGATATGAGAGCTACTGATCACATTTGTTTCATGGGTTTAAGCTAACCCGACGACTTAACGGAAGTGAGATCCCCATCACATCGGGCAATGCTACGAGAGTGGCAGCTGAAGCAGTGGGAGAAGTACGCCTATCTTGTGAAGATAGAGTTATGGTCTTGAGAGACGTTCCTCATGTTCCTAGTTTAGAAAGAACTCAACCTTCAGTTTCTAAACTGTTTGAATAGATACTCAGTTTCTTTTAATAAGGATGTTATTATTGCTTGAAACGATGAGTTTATCCGTTCCAGAACTTTAATGGATGATCTTTATACCATTATTTGGGCACACCACTCACAAAATTGAATCTAATAACACATCGATTATTTCGAGTAATAAAAGAAAGCGTTCTTCGGAGATGAACGAAACATTTCTATGGCATCTTAGACTAGGTCATATTAATCTAAAGTGGATAGAGAGATTGGTGAAAGACGGATCCTTGGAATCATTCCAAGTCGAACCGTTTCCAACTTGTGAATCCTGTTTAGAGGGTAAAATGACCAAGAGGGCATTTGGAGCCAAGGGGAATAGAACCACGGAAGTGTTAGAACTCGTTTATACCGATATGTGTGGTTCAATGACGATCATAGCAAGAAGGGGTATGAGTAAATTGTCTTTTTCAATGATTACTCGAGAAATGGATACATCTACCTTATGATGCATAGGGAAAGAAGTATCAAGTTTCTACGATTTGATCGTAGAGGCGAATACCTTAGCGATGAATTCTTGAACTAGCTATCAGACGAAGGGATTGTATCCCTGTTGACCGCACCGGGAACCCCTCAATAGAACGGTGTGGCGGAACGAAGGAGCCGGACTCTTTTAGAAATAGTCAGATCCATGATGAGTTATTCGGATTTACCCAAGTCGTTTTGGGGTAACGCCTTGGAAACAACGACTTACATTCTAAACTTGGTGCCATCCAAATCGGTTCCTAAAACCCCAAATAGAGTTATGGACCGGGCGCAAGCCCAGTCTAAGACACTTGCGGATTTGGGGTTGTCCGGCATACGTGCTAGACAAGGAAGCCGGTAAATTGGATCCACGTTCGGAATTAAGGTTGTTTAAAGGATATCCCATGGGAACGAAAGGGTGTATATTCTATAGTCTCAAGGATTAAAAGACCGTGATTAGTTCGCACTTTAAATTCTTGGAGGAAGACTATATGAACAAAAGAAAGCCCAGAAGTGAGATTACCTTAGACGAGTTAAGATGGCAAACTCATATACCAAGTATACAAGATGATATACCACACGTCATACCTTCACAACCGGGAACCCCGTCGTAGTGGGAGGATTGCAAGGCAACCCGAGAGATTCATGGGAATTGGAGAATCTTCGGATTTGATTCCCGGCGATGAATCAGACCCATGAACGTACGACGAGGCAATCCAAGACAAAGACGCTGAGGCGTGGCAAACCGCAATGGAAACCGAGGTGGGTTCGATGGATTATAATCAAGTGTGGCAGTTGGTTGATCCACCTAGTGGGGTAGAGCCCATTGGATGCAAGTGGGTGTACAAGAGGAAAAGAGGACCGGACGGAAGGGTAGAGACCTTCAAAGCAAAGCTTGTGGCCTGTGGCCTGTAGCTATGCTTGAGTCCATCCGTATTCTCTTGTCGACCACTGCGCACTTAGATTACGAGATCTGACAAATGGATGTCAAAGCAGCTTTCCTTAACGGAAGTCTTGATGGGATCTATATGCAACAGCCCAAAGGTTTCGTTGAAAAAGGCCAAGAGCACCTCGTATGCAAGCTTAAGAGATCCATTTATGGACTTAAGCAAGTGTTGCGTACTTGGAACCAGTGTTTTGATCAAGTTATTAAGTCTTACGGGTTTGTGATCAAAACAAGTTCGAAAGTTGTGGGTGTAAAAGGTGTGACGGAACTGCGGTGGTATTCTTAGTATTATACGTAGACGATATTCTGCTCATTGGAAACAATGTAAAGGTATTGTCAGACGTAAGGGTATGGCTATCAAATCAGTTTGATATGAAGGACTTAGGGAAAGCCGGTCACATCCTTGGGATCAAGTTCACTCGAGATCCAAGAGGAGGATGTTGGGTTTATCGCAAGTTTCATACAAAGCCACTGTTTTGAAGCATTTCAGCATGCAAGATTCCAAGAAAGGTTTTGTACCTTTTAGGCACGGAATCCATCTATCTAAAGAAATATGCCCTAAGACCAAGTGAAGATAGATGACATGAAAGACGTTCCGTACGTTTCGGACGTATGAAGTCTTATGTATGCAAAGTTGTGTACGAGACCGGATATCTGCTTTGTCGTGGGTATGATGGCAAGATATCGAAGTAACCCCGGGAAAGCACATTAGATTGCAATTAAATGCGTTCTTTAGTTTCTGAAAAGAACTTGGTATGGAATGCTGATTTAACAATCAGACAATCTAATTCCCATGGGATACACGGACTCAAATTTCCAATCAGACATAGACTCCAAAATACCTATCTCGGGTAGTGTGTTGTGCATGGGAGACGGAGCCATGACATGGAGAAGCGATTTGCAGAAATGCATCGCAGATTCGACCATGGAAGCCGAATAAGTAGTTGCTTGTGAAGTAGCGAAAGAAGCGGTTTGGCTCAAGTACTTCTTAGTGGACTTGGACGTTGTTCCGAATTTGCCCGACAAGATAACTGTCTTTTGTGACAATGCCGGAGCAGTTGCAAATTCAAAGGGAACCGAGAGCCCACAAGGCCAGCAAACACATTGAAAGAAAACACCATCTTATACGAGAAATCGTTAAGAGAGGAGATAAAGAGGTGGCAAAGATATGCGTCGGGGACAACCTAGTAAATCCATTCACAAAGGGTCTGCCTCTGAATACATTCGAGAGACATGTGGATGGAATGAGAGTCAAGACTATTGCCAATCTGCTTTAAGTATAAGTGGGAGGAATTATTAGGTTAGTGTAGGTTGACATGAGATGTCACAGAGAGCTACTACACTAAGACATGCGTGATGTATACTAAAAGCAGACTTTAAGTATAAGTGGGAGATTGTTGGAGTTATACGTGAAAGTATGCTTTTACTTTGTATAACTCGTGTATCAAACACTCGTTTTATGAGAATAATTCTTTTATCGCATTTGCTTTAGTTATGATTGAATGTTGAATTTCTATTGCAAACCGTTCAATATATAGTACGTGTTACATAGTAGTTAATGTGGTGATACCCGATCACGGAAGACAACATTAACGGTTTACTTGTAACTAAACGTACATTTTCACGACCTAGGTGGAATTGAACAATCCGCCGTGAAAGGTTGATGTGTAAGGCTCAGATTGGTCTGTCCTGACTAAGAGATTGCACTAGCACATTTAGTATGTGTTGAAGAGGTCCTACAGCGAGGATAAATTCTTCTGTTCTGAAAGGTGAAGAATTAGACCTCAGTGGTTGTTGATTTCTTAATCTCCGTCACTTAAATAGGACCGTGTGTGCTTAATAGTTACTACTTTGATTCATGTTGGGTGAGAATCATTGCGACTTCGAACTTTGTGTCTTGGGCAGTAATATTAATCATACGACGGTTGCTAAGATTTAATACGGAGAAACGCCTGCGAGTACGGCTCGTGTGATTAGTCCCCTTGGTGGGCTCAGAAGTTTTATTGTACCAAATCTTGCAAGTGAAGAATTAGTTTCTTCGGTATGAATAATAATGTTGAGTTGTCTTTACTCCAAGGTGAAAGATGTTAATTAATTTAGAGCTATTCAGAAGCTTAATTAATTAATGGACTTGATAATCTTAAACGCGGGAAATAATAACCGGGAGCCCATATTATCGTAATATGGATTAAGATGGATAGTGCAATATTAATTTATTAGTGGTAATAATTAATATTAATGGGCTGAATTATATTGGGGCTCAATATTGAAATTCAGAAGTCCATTAGGAGGTCCAATCTTAATTCTCCTTAAGGCCCCTCAAGTAGCCCATTAAGTAGCCCAATAATGATAAGGTGATTAAAATAAAAAGATTATATCATGCTGATTTTTTCCTATTTTTTTTCGAAAATATGAAGTCAAGAAGAAATAAGATTTTGTTGATTTTCTTGGAAAAATATTATGTAAGATATGTATTCTTGGAATACAAGAATATCTCATATATTCAAGAAGATCCAAATCTTGGAATTTCTAATTGATAATTTCGAAAATTGCAAAGTAATATGGAGTGTGAGATTTTTGTGGAATATTTTATTTTGGAGAAAAGAATATATGAGATATATTCAAGATTTCTTAGAGTCTAAGAAAAGATTTTTTTCAAGCCCATAAACCATATAATTTTCGGCCACTCTATATTATAAATAGGGGATGATTATTTCATCCCCAAGTACATAATTCCATGTGTTGGAAAAATCAAGAAGCATAGATATTTTTCTTTTTCCTTAGTTATTAAATTACTTGAAAGCGTCTCCCACCGGCGATCAAGTGAGGTGAAAAGGAAAATACTTGAGAAGGCTTTGGGTTGATAAAGCGAGATTATAATTGTCCCGTATATTCAAAGGCCAATTCTACAAGAGGTACGTTAATCGCATATTTAATTGTTTATTCTGCTTAATTAAATATGTGAAATTAATTCAACATGCATGATGATAATTAGTTGTTGGAATTATTATTTGAATTAATTAGGATTAATTCATGCTAGTAATAATTGTATTTAAATTCGTATTTAAAATTCATCCCGAATAGATTCCGGGCACCCCTATTTTCCCAACATCGCGTCCTTGCTCCGCCGCCTAATTAGAAAAAAAGATAGTAAAAATTAATAACACTCATAAAAATCAGGAAAAAAATAATATAAATTCAAAAACTACAAAATTGAAGATGAAACTTACAAATCTCAACCCGTGCTCATAAATGGACCGAGAACCGGCCCGATGTCTTGCCATCCCTTCCCCATCTGGGTCACTACGCCGATTCGCCTTGTTTTTCGCCGACTTCTCTTGGAATTCAGGGGAATTCCAATAGCAGAGGAATTGGTCCCAATTCGACCATTTTTCACTGTCAAGCCCCAAGTCGGTGACCTCTCCCTTCTTGTACCACTTGTCCCTCATTCTAAAAAGCAGGTCCCTGTATCTTTCTGTCGCATATTTTTCAAAATTCCTCAACATTTGGTCATCGTGCTCCGGTGCCCAGACACATTCTTTCTGCAATTACAATTTAAATGTAAACATTTGTTTATATATTTGATATTAATAAACGGTGAATTAATAAATTAAATTAATACCTTAAACTCCTCGAAGTATGTCTTTTTTCTTGCATCAGACAATAACCCCCAACTGTAAGCGGTGGGCTCGAATCCACCGCGAAAGATGGACTTGGAAACCTGATTAGCAGCCTCATGACCCTGAATCCAACTGTAAAATTAAAACTTCAAAGTTAGTAAAATAATTAGGTTTTAATTAATAAAGAAATTGAGTATAAAATATTAAAACTTACGTAGGACCACATGGCTGAACAGGCATCCATGCTTGAACAACTGGATGCTGGCGGGAGGAGGATGAGCCCTCAGCAGTTTGTTGTGAGAGGGAGGAGGAGGAGCCCTCACCAGGCTGTGAAGAGGTCTCTGATAGAGACCTCGGCCTGAAAATAGGTGGAACCACGGGTCTTAGTGAGGCCCGTCGTCTCCTCCCTCCTCGTCCTCCTCGACTCGTCTCCTCATCCCTCGGAGGCTGCTGACTGTCGTTGCCACTGCCTTGTCATCTCATCTATAACAAATTTCATGAATTATTCAATCAACTAAACTAAAATCAATCAACTAATAATATTATTTTGTAAAATTATTAAACTTAAATCAAGCAACTAATATTATTCAAACTACCTACTCAACTAAATTCATTCAACTAAACTAAAATCAATCAACTAATAATATTATTTTGTAAAATTATTAAACTTAAATCAAGCAACTAATATTATTCAAACTACCTACTCAACTAAATTCATTCACCTAAATTAAAATCAATCAACTAATAATATTATTTTGTAAAATTATTAAACTTAAATCAAGCAACTAATATTATTCAAACTACCTACTCAACTAAATTCATTCAACTAAATTAAAATCAATCAACTAATAATATTATTTTGTAAAATTATTAAACTTAAATCAAGCAACTAATATTATTCAAACTACCTACTCAACTAAATTCATTCAACTAAATTAAAATCAATCAACTAATAATATTATTTTGTAAAATTATTAAACTTAAATCAAGCAACTAATATTATTCAAACTACCTACTCAACTAAATTCATTCAACTAAATTAAAATCAATCAACTAATAATATTATTTTGTAAAATTATTAAACTTAAATCAAGCAACTAATATTATTCAAACTACCTACTCAACTAAATTCATTCAACTAAATTAAAATCAATCAACTAATAATATTATTTTGTAAAATTATTAAACTTAAATCAAGCAACTAATATTATTCAAACTACCTACTCAACTAAATTCATTCAACTAAATTAAAATCAATCAACTAATATTATTTTGTAAAATTATTAAACTTAAATCAAGCAACTAATATTATTTAAAATCATTAAACTAAAATCAAATAACTAATATAATTCAAACTACCTACTCAACTAAATTCAATCAACTAATATTATTTTGTAAATTATATATTAAACTTAAATCAAACAACTAATATTATTTAAAATCAATTAACTACCTACTCAACTAAATTCAATCAACTAATATTATTGTGTAAAATTATATATTAAACTTAAATCAAACAACTAATATTATTTAAAATAATTAAACTACCTACTCAACTAAAATCAAACAACTTATAAATATTATTTTGTAAAATTATATATTAAACTTAAATCAATTTACTAATATTATTTTGTAAAATTATTATACAATTCAACTAAAATCAATCAACTAAAATTATTTTGTAATATTATTTAAACATGCTTAACAATTAAAAATTAACAAATTACTAAAACAATTCAACTAAAATCAAACAACTAAAATTACTAAAATTAAAAATATAATATAAACTTAACAATTCAACTAAATTCAATTCTAAACTTAACAAATTCTAAACATGCTTGGAAATTAAATTTTAAATGGTAAAAATGAAGAAAACTTACGATTTAATGAAGAAACGAGCACTCGGTTGGGACAGATTGACTCTATAGCGACTGCACCCGATTTCTCCCTCATTTTCCTCTCTTTTTCCTCTACTTCCTCTTATTCTTCTCGCCGCCTGCGCTGTCCTATATATAAGGGGAAAAAATTTGCGACGGACGCCTGTCCGTCGCAAATTGCGACCGCCAAACACATGAACGGCGTCGTTTTTTAGTATTTGCGACGGCTTGTGAAATTTAAAATTTTGCGATGGACACTCCGTCGCAAATCAGTCAATGCGACGTTTCTCGAAAGGTCATGCAAAACCGGGTCAATATTTGCGACGGAATAGGCCGTCGTAAATTCGAAGTTAAAAATTGCGACGACAATATCCGTCGCAAAATTAGTCAAGTGGTCCGTTTCCCCAATGGGTATTTTTTAACGGGTCGGTTTGCGACGGATACGTCCGTCGCAAAATTGAAATTGAAATTTGCGACAGCTAATCCGTCGCAAAATTTGTCGGTATGCAACGAAGTTAATGGACCCCACACTCTCCGTCGCAAAACAGTGCAGTTTGCGACGGTTTTTTATTTCCGTCGCAAATTATATTTTTTTCCGACGGGTCTCTAATATCCGTCACAAATTCATGAAATTTGCGACGGATAATTGTCCATCGCAAGTTTCCCGTCGCAAAATAATGTTTTTTTTGTAGTGATTAGACAATTAGTATCTAATTCCCCCATAAAAGGTGATATATATATGGCAAAATTTACAATATCGTGTCCATCTTTGAGAGGAGATAAATCATTCTTTAAAAATGGGACACATGAATTATCTTATACAACTCTTTCTTACTCTGTGCCCACACAGTCGAGCACCTTTTTTTTATGGTAATAAAAATTTATTTTTCATCTATACCTCTATAATAAAAATGATATGTTGAAGGAATGATTATCTCAATAATGGTTGCATTGCTAATTTAACAAATGGTTGTTGGTTGAAGAATAGAGAGTAATTGAGGAAAATGATTGTAGGAGGGGAAGCGGGGGGATAGAAACATTTTTAGTCCTATAACTTTTTACATTTACTAAAATGGATCCAAGAAAGATAAATGTACAAATCTAGTTCTAATTTTTTTTCTGAATTGTAAAATTTACGTTCCAAATTTCGCCGGATTGACAAAATGCAATCATTTTTTACATGCGTCCGGCACGTACACGTTCAATTTGGAGATTTTTGGCAAATATTCGTTTTAAGAATGTGAATCAAACTTGTAAAGTCCTAAAAATCCTTCCTCAATTTTTTTCGGCAAAAACATTAAAAACTTTCTCAACCCAATCTTTCAAAATATTAAAACTATTTATTAATAACCTAGTCAACATCTTTGTTTGAGTTGAACGCTCACGTGCCCAGCACATGTAAAAAAACAACAACCATGTTTTGTCGCTTCCGACAAATTTGGAATGTAAATTGAACAATTTGTGAAAATTGAGACTAAATTCATACATTTATCTTTTAGGACCATTTCAAAAAAGGTGCAAAGTTATGGAACTAAAAATTGTTTCTATCCCTGGAAGAGGGACCATCATGATTACACTAATTTTTAATATTATTACAATTACATTGAATAGTTGCTAACCAAGCACTCCCTCATAAATACTAGCTAATTGTTATACTATAAAGTGGTGGTTGTAAATTAAATGGAGAAAATATTACAAATGGTCCTGTAACTTTATCCGAGTCCAAATTTGGTCATTTATCTTCTTAATTTCTCAATTGTGATCCTTTTTTTTTTTGTTAGTAAAATAAGTTTTATAAAGAGAAAAATTGGGTATAAGTCATAACCAAATCATACAAATTACAACTTAACTTTGGACAACTAGTCTAGGATCTAAATACCAATCGTTAAAGGAACAATTTGAGTACATCGGGTCATTAACAACTAACCAATTCCACACCCTAACCTTAAGTTCCTCCAAAAATCTCTCTAAAGAGAAACTACCATTCCTAAAAATAATATCATTGCGTCATTTCCAAATGAGCCAAACAACACACAACCAAATGCAAGAAGCCGCTTGTTTACATCTTTTCCCTCTTAGAACCAGGCTATTCATGATAAGATTTTGCCATGCTTGATTGTGAAATACCACTGGACACTTCAATCATCCATATATCTCCATCCATATCTTATGTGCAATGGTACACTAAAAAAAGATATGGGATGCAGTTTCATCTTGGCTTCCACACAAGCTGTACTTTCTATTGTCATTAGATAGGGAGACTCCACGTTTCAGCAAGTTCATCTTCATTGGCAGCCTGTTCTTCAGTAAACGTCATGCATGAGCAGTTATTTTTGGTGGAACTAATTTGGACCATATCATTTTGTAGTCATTCTTCTTCGTGTTCGAAATCTGTCAGTTGTTCTCAATATTCCACAGCAAGTTGTATGCATCTCTTGTGTATTGCGGCTGCTTTCCATTTCCAAGTATCGCTAATTCCACATTTGATTTTACATCTGTTAATCAAAGATAAAAGATAATTGAGAGCATTAGTTTCATTATCGAATAATCTTCGTCTCCAAATCCATTTCTAGCACCACCCATTACCCTTCCGACACCCCATATTACCCACCTTTGCCCCTTTATCCAAACAAATAATCTATATGTCCATGAAAATTAGGCTTGTTGTTTTAGCACGATTATTTAGAAAGTTGATATATTATGTAAAAAGTAAGAATATTGTGTCACATCAAGTACAAAATAAATGATTTTAAAAAAATTATGTGTGTACGTTGAAAAGTGTAGATAAAATTTATTGTTTTTATTTTAGGCAACATGACTATTTTTCGTGGACGGCCCAATAAGGCAACCAAACCTATATTTTGTGGACGGAGGAAGTATTAAACAACCTAGGTAATTTTACTTTTACATTAAAGGTTCATCCCCCACCCATACATCCTCCCAAAAAGAAGTGTTTAACCCGTCCCCAATCACCCTCTCAAGGTTACTATTAAACCAACCCTCTTCCTGTCCCGATGATATGTTCACTATCTCCCTCCAGCACCCTGATATTTTTCTTTCCATCCCCCTTTTAAACACAGGCACCCCCTACCCCACCCATCCCCATATTTAGACTCTATTATTCTAACCCAAAGACTCCCCTTCTCATTTAAAAAAATGCCACATCCACTTCCCCAATACAGCCTTATTGAAGGATTCAAGATCCTTCACCTCCAACCCCCCAACTATTTAGGTTTGCAAACCACATTCCACTTTATCCAATTAATTTTTCTTGAACACTCACCCCCCCCCCCCCCCCTCCCCCCAAAAAAAAAGAATACGTTGTAATGAAACGATTTCTCTCAAGGTTTTTTTGGGCAGTTTGTAAAAGGACATGTAGTATAAAGGTAAGGAAGAAAGCACCGAATTTAGTAATGTGATTCTGCCCCCAAAGGAAAACTTGCTTTCTTTCCATCTTTGCAATCTTTCCCTTATTTTATTCACCACTCCATGCCATTGATCCGCTTTTTTATGTTGAATCCCCACGCTGATTCCTAGGTACATGAATGGAATAGTACCCTTTTTACACGCTAACACATAAGCTATTTCCTGAAGTTTCTGATCAGGTACATTAATCCCCATCACCGAACATTTATCAAAATTGACCTTCAGGCCTGATAAGAGCTCCATGTTCCTCAAAATTCTCTTTATTGTCTGCACATTCTCCATCTTAGTTGCCCCCATAAGAATTGTGTCATCAGTAAATTGTAAGTGTGATACTTGGATCTTGTTCTTGCTAACTAATATCGGTTCAAAATCCCCTCACCCCACAGCCTTCCTCATCAACATGCTCATACCTCCAGTTGCTAGAATAAAAAGAAAAGGGGATAAAGGATCCCCTTGTCTTAATCCACGCTCCAGTTGAAACTCGCCAGAGGGGCAACCATTAACTAAAACAGATGCTGTTGTTGAAGATACGCACTCCATAATCCACTATCTCCACTTCGGATGAAAATTAAATCTCTCCATAATGGTATTCAAATACCCCCAATTGACTTAATCATAAGCTTTAGCAAAGTCGATTTTGAAGAAGATCCTCTCAAGGTTGCCCTTTTTTGCTTCATCAATCGCCTCACAAAATAACTATTCTATCTAGAATCTGCCTCCCCCAATAAACACGCTTTGATTTTCAGATATAATCGTGTCAAGAACGCAACTCAACCTTCTAGCCAGAATTTTAGACAAAATCTTGTAGATCCCACCAATAAGAGATATGGGGCGATAATCTGATAACCCAGAAGCTGTCATCTTTTTGGGAATAAGGACGATGAAAGACGGATTAATGTCTTTCACAAGTTTTCCATGCTCGTGGAATTCAGATAGCATTCTCATAATATCCGGCTTTAAGATGCTCCAGAATTTCTTCAAAAAATTGAATTTAAAGCCATCCGATCTCGGGCTCCTACACCCATCACACTACTTGATTACATCCTCCACCCCGTCTTCCGAGAAAGGTGTAATCAGGAATTCATTATCCAAAGTAGACATCTTCTTGCTAAAGAATTCGTGTGCCAGTGTTGGTCTCTTGAAATCATCCTTCTTGAAATGGTTTTTGAAAAAATTATGAATGCCATCCTTCACTTCTCTCACTTCTTCCAACCAATGGCCATCGATCTCAACTCCCACAATCTCGTTTCTCTTTCTTCTTCGATTAATGTAACTATGAAAAAGCCTTGAGTTTCTGTCTCCATCTTTGATCCATTTCTCCTTTGCCTTTTGTCCAAGGATTTCATTTCTCTGCTTTAAATTATCAGAAAAAAACCATTTCCAACTATTAAAAAAAAAGCCTGAAATTTACATGTATTTCGACGGTAATGCTCGCATGGCGGTCCAAGTCAATAAATATGGTCCACGTCACTCCATTTGGATTAAATAGGGTGGAAATGAGATTTCTCCCCATTTACGTTAACCTTATTTAATCCAAAGAGAGTGCGGTGTGACAATTTTTATTGACTTGAAACACTACGGGAACACTATCATCAGAGGATGTGCAAATAACCGGTGTCATTTTTTTTAAGTTTCAGTTGGAAATGACCTTTTTTATTTATGACAGAAGGACCATCATTAAAAAATTTAAAAAATAAAGGACCTAATCTGACTCAATAAGACTGTTTGTTATATTTTTCCAATTAATTGCACGATAAAACAACTCAAAACACAAACTACCTTTTGTAGAATTGCAAAGCATTTCATTAGTGTATAGTAGGAAGTCAATTACTTTCTAAGTAATAAATATGCATGCATGCATTAATAAAAAATCATCGCATCTATTTTAAATGAGATTGTATTTTCTAGTCTATTACTTCATCAATTTTTGAGTCTGCACCTGGATCAAACTTAACCTGATGAAAATTGCATATACTATTGTAGTGTGATCAGGACTGATACGCGAGTAATTAATTGATGAATTTATAAGTTTGATAGCTCAAGTGGTTAGAACACCACTGGTAGTCATAGGAAGTGAAAAAAAAAAAAAAAGTCTATTAAGAGGGCATCTGATTAGCAATTATTCAATAATAATGAGAATGAGAAAGAAAGTGTAATTATGATGGGTTGATGGTTAAAGAGAACAAAATCACTACCTCCTTCCCTAAATAAGGTAATTATTACTTCATTGCGATTACCATATTCTCTTCCTAGCTATAAACATCCTTCTCAATTACTCCTAGGGTTGTAAACGAATCAAACAATTTTGGTTCGATTTGATATTTGTATTCGAAATTCGGTATTCGTATTCGAAATTTTATAACTCGAATTCGAGTATAAATAATTTTTTTTTATTCGATTAGTTATCAAATACAAATACAAATACTATGATATTTGATTCGATATTCGTAAATATTCGAGTAAATATTCGGTTAAATATATTATTACATAATTATATAATAATAGTAATAACAAATATAATTATTTATAAATTTAAGTCCATTATAATTATTTTAAGGATATTAACCTTTATAACTTCATCCAATAAATGAGCTTTTAGGCAATTCTTAATTAAATATTTTGATTAAAAAATATTTAATGTAATTTAATTATTAAAAACTTAACAAATTAAAAAAGAATTGCAGGTCAACACTCTTAATTTGATTATTCAAGTGCTTTTTCCATGAATTTGATAATTAATTTTTTTTTCATTTATTTACTTGATTATGTTATGCAAATTTTAAGTTTATAGCTTGTTTGTGAATTCAAACAATGATAATTTTGAAATGAATATTTGAATATTGACAAAGTATTATGTGAATAGTACTCATGATAACTATTACCGTGAACAACAAATTACTAATATTTCACAAAGTGATGTAACTCAAGTGGTTAAAATCTCACTACCTATGATACAAAGGTTATGAATTCGAGTCACAACTTTATCGGGGAAATTGCAGAAATGGTCCCATAAGAATTGGTCCTCATGAATTTGGTCTTTTTTAAGCGCAAATAGTCCCATACGATTTTTCCGTAAAAAGATAACAGATTAACGAGCATGAGGCCCACACGCCCGTTAGTTTTCTGCCAAAAACTGGCGCGTATAATTCCCAACTTAAAAATAATTAATTTCCAACATCTTAAAACTCTACGAACTAAAATTGCAGAATCGCCTTCATACTTGCATTTTACCTTGAAATGATTGTTAATAGCAAAAACTGGCCCATTTTCCTCCAAAAATCAAGTTGAAAAGGTTTTTCCATCCAGTATTCCATAGAAAGCTGTAAAATATTTAACGGATGAGACCTTTTCTGCTAAAAATGGGACCAAATCTGTCAAGTACAAATTCTCATGGGACCATCCTTGCAATTTACCCCAACTTTATCTATAAAAAAAATACTAATACCTTATGTTGAAACAACTAATATCTTTAGTGAGAATAACCAATACCACTTCAACTAATATCTTTAATAAAAACAACTAAATACCCTTTAGAGCTGATAACTTTAGTGCAATTCACTAATACTTTTAGTTTAATTTACCAATACCCTTCAAACACGTTTTTGTATGAATATTGTTCACATAATATCTTCTCTTAAATATTATTTGTTAGGAACATGCTTGAGAAAAAAATCGATTAGAATATTCGACTCAAGTATTCGTATATTTTCTAATAATTCGATATGAGTTTCAAATCAAATATAAATCACATTTATTGTTCGAAAAATATTCGATTCGAATTCGATATTTGGAATAATTTCACAAATACAAATTCAAACACAGTGGTATTCGACTCGATTCGATTCGTTTACATCCCTAATTACTCCCCTATTCATCTACCAACAACCATTTGTTGTCCACTTCTATTTCAAAATTAGGGCATGACACTAGCAATAGAGTTACAATTGTAATAATTCTTCTCCAACATTTCATTTTTATTATGGGGGCAAATAATTTTCATTCTCATTATCATTGAAGAAATATTATCCAAACACCTCCTATATTTACGCACGTGCATGGTAATTTATTTCAAGCACAAGTTGGTTAATTGTTTACGTTTGTACGTATAGTAATGCTGAGGTAGACATACATGTATAAATTGTTATTCTTCTTACATTATTCAAAAACCTTAATGCTTGGATGATGTACATAGGAAAAGGAAATAAAGGGTAAAAATGCTTACTTTAATAAAATAAAAAGTTTTTTTCCCATCACTCAAAAAATTAAGGTTTTTGCCCACTGTAGCAATGCACCAAGAAAGATGTAATTTTTTTCCTTTTTAAGTGATAAAATTTTAGGTGTTTTGAGTTTGGGGGGTTTTTTAATAAGAATGTAAATGGGTATAAAACTTTAAAAAAGGAAGTTGTGGGCAAAAAACTTGTAGAGTAGGTCTTGTATGAGACTATCTCATGGCATGAGATATGAGAATTGGTGTAACTAGGGCATTGACTCGTTAACACTTTAGTAGGGGTAGGTATTATTTGTGTTGTCTCACGTCTCTCATACAAGTTTTTGACAAACTTTTAGAACCCGTTTGTTTGCTTGGAAAAGAAGGGATATTGATTGTTATCCCACGAATTCCACTGTTTGTTAAGATAGATTTTATTTATCAAAGGCCCGGTAAAATTGACAAGTCCACACTTTTATTACCCAATTTCTATTGATTATAAATGTCACTTGAGAGGTGGTATTTGTAATATCTCCCCTTATCCCACATATGAGGTAAAATATATCACATGATTTATTCTCCCATATCCCCAAACAAACGGGCTCTTAATATTATGAGAAAGAACATTTTAATTTTTATCCCTAGAAAAAGCCATCTTCCCATTTTGGTGCCGTACTGACATCGCGTGAAATGCATTTATCCCACAACCGCCGCCCCTGTTTGACCCGACATGTTACATAACCTGGGACCATGTACGGCTAGGATTAACGTACACTCTATATATATATATATATATGCAAAGCAAATTTTATATCTTCTCCGGCATCTATTACTGAACATCTCTCAATTATATGTGGCAGTAACATAATATATTAATTTCTATCTGTCTATGTGACATTATCCGATTTGGAGTCCCTATTCCCTCTACTATTTCATGTTCAAAATTAATGGTGAGTGTCCAAACTTAAGATTCCATCTAAGCCCCTACTAACCAGTATAAGTGAAAGAATTTGATATGGTAGAAGTTGTTCTCATGATAATTGAACTAAGAACTTGTGGACGTGATTTTTTTACCTCTAATACCATAAAAAAATTTATTTTATTTAAAAATTCGAACTTATAGAAAATGTGGAAGTAACTCATTTATTTATTAGTGTCCCTTTAACTGTCGTAAGAAAATCAATTGTAAGGCTCGTGACGAGGGGAGCATTACAAATAGCGGGGACTTCCCCTATCCCTCCCTTCTAGCAAACAAAAAACTAGAACAACCCACTACATTATATATCTCAGCTAGCTCGTCCACAATGATTGATGCCACAGCATCAACCTCCATTTCTCCTCTCAAAGCTCGAGCCAGATTGATGAACTTCTTTCATTCATAGTTTTCATATACCACAACTTAAAGATTTGTTATTTTTTTCCGAATTTTTAGTTCATAACCAACAAATCTGTCCTTCAAACACATAATTTTTTAGTTAAAAAATTAATATCACTTGTCTAAAAGTGAGAAATTTAAATTAATTGAAAATGATACTAATACTTTCTTGTTAAAAAGTGATACATTTACTTAAAACAAATATGTTCAATTACGCATCATTCCTCATTTAAAATTTATTATTTTTCAATTCTCGATCAATTAATGTGCGGGAATCTGTACTACATATATAAAGCGGGATTCTCTCTACTAATTAACTGGATCAAATTAATATTGATTAAATGACATTTAAAAAGTCCTTTTCAATAATTAATTAAAATATTAACTAAAATTCTAATAATGCATGGTCTTGCATTTAATTCCCACCAATAGTCGGTCACCTCGAGAATTTTGAATTTGCGCCCTGTCTCTGTCTCTGTCTCTGTCTCTGTCTCTGTCTCTGTCTCTGTCTCCATTACATTACATATTTGAATTAATATTATAAAATATATATATCCCCCTCCTAAATCCCAGATATCCTTCATACAACAAAATCTGAGTGTCCCGAGTTTTAAATACCCGTGAGTGGTCAGTTGCCACTTATAAGCTAGTGGTCCCTAGCTATATATAATACTGACGTCATACCACATCATATTAAATGCCCCAACATGGTTTCATAAAGTTCCATTTAATATTTGTTTCCGCACTTTCAGCCCATACAAAACAAGGTTACACTAGCTAGGCCTAAAAACAAGCACCAATAATGATCCACTTTGGAACCATATATGCAGGTAGTTTTCCTCATAAAACCATTAGGTAAAACATTTATTTAATATCCCAATAACGCACTAATATAATGGAGTACGTATACTAACCCTATTCATTGTCTTTTCTTATTCTTTTCTTTTTATTATATATATCCTCCCTACACATTAAACTCTACAATATTGCAAAACAAAACCCTAATCAATCAATTAAAAATGGGTACACCAAAGAGCAAGGAGATGAAGAAAGGGCCTTGGACTCGAGATGAAGACCAAAAGCTGCTTTCTTGTATCAAAGAGCATGGTCATGGAAGCTGGCGTACCCTCCCCGAGAAAGCTGGTATTTTTTTAGAGTTCAGAGTTATGTAGTAGTATATATGCATAAAAAGATGTGTTGTGATGAATTTGATGTAATGTAGGGCTTGAAAGGTGTGGAAAGAGTTGCAGATTGAGATGGACAAACTATCTGAGGCCTGATATCAAGAGAGGAAAATTCAGCACCCACGAAGAGAAGTCCATTATCCGTCTACATGCTCTTTTAGGCAATAGGTATGCATCATATTATACATGGATTTTGATTTTTTATTAACAAGTGGTGAAAATCTATATCCCATATTATATTACAAATTAAGAAGGGCCAACTCTTATATCTGTATTACTTAATTAATTTTATCATTTGAAAAAATCTAATACTCCATCCTTGTCCTAATCATCGGGTCTTTCACTGAAATATATAGCTTCCAAATTTAACAAATATTCCTCTTTCAAATCTTGCAGAATTTAATTCCACAATTTCTTCATATTAAATTCTCTTCTAAAAATTTTCTTATGGACAAAAATTTGAGTGAGTCTGAGTTCTCACGTGAACTCACTAGCACCAGCTATTTATGCATACACACTACGCTGATAGTCTAAAAATCAAGTATCGTTTTATACAGTTATATTTAAAAAGGAAGATCCAGAGACCTTCTCTCTCTTTCTTTCTTTCTTATGTCTAGTTTTTGTTGCAGAGCTCGCTCCTTTTTGTGTGTGTAGTAACTTAATATTACTGGTGAAATAAGTACTCAGAAACGACAAATAAGTTCCCTCCACTGGCTCTTTTTCTGGAAGAATAAGAGTATTTAGATATTTTTGTTTGAGCAAGGTTTTTTTTCCTAAAAAAAAAAAAAAAAAAAATCTACGTACTAGTATGGTTATTAATTTCAATTTGTGTAATTAGGTGGTCCGTAATAGCGGCTCATTTACCGAAGAGAACCGATAACGAAATCAAGAACTACTGGAACACCCGCCTCAAGAAACGGCTAACCCGAATGGGAATCGATCCGGCTACCCACAAGCCGAAGAACAACCCCGCCGGCTTGGCTCACGCCGCCACCCTCAGCCACATGGCTCAGTGGGAAACAACTCGTTTAGAAGCCGAGGCCCGCCTCTCTCGCCAGTCCAATCTCCATCTCCTCCACGGGTCCACCGACGTGCTCAAAGTCCGGGACTCACCTACTTCAACCCTAAACTTCTCCAGTAACAGTCTTACGGTCCCTACA
This sequence comes from Ballota nigra, assembly GCA_947034835.1. Taxonomy (NCBI): domain Eukaryota; kingdom Viridiplantae; phylum Streptophyta; class Magnoliopsida; order Lamiales; family Lamiaceae; genus Ballota; species Ballota nigra. The sequence continues at coordinate 52,673,117 of OX344725.1, forward strand.
GTTTGTTCGGTTAAGGAAAATGACGTCGTGCCCATGAACAACTACGTAGAGTGCTACAGTCGCGTGAAGGGTGAAACGCAGAATTCGCTTAATATTTATCCCGTGGGGTATGATTGTGAGATGATGATGATGGGTTCAATGGACCACACCGAATTTAATCATGACTACTACAACATGATTGGTCCCATTTTCGGGGAGTATGAAGATAACAAGATTAATTACTGGAATGACTTGCTAGATTTGGCGACCTCGACTATGGAGTCGCCCATGTTGTAGGGGTAATTACGGAAATATCTCTGATTGCTTAGAAACTTTTAACATTTTAATGCATTACGTACGTGTGACAATAGATCGATCGACTAGGTTGAATTCAGGATTGACGCAACAACTCTTTTTTTTTTTTTTTTAGGTATCTACTAGAAGTAGAAATTTGATGTCCCGTGTTTATAATATGGCACTGCATGTCAATTGAAGCGTGACAATTAGGATTGTCCTTGAAAGATCAATTGAGTTTATTTTCTTTCAAGCGCCCATCATCAGTGTAGACAAATATTTTGGATCTTATATTATATATATATATATTTGGTGATTCATTTTGTATTTAATTGATTTTAATAGATGTCATATGTGATATAATTATTAAAAATATTATTTAACACGCGTGGCTGGCTCTATATGAACGCCTCAGTCGTATGTATTGAGTATCTTCAGTTACAAGATTAAGGATTTAGGAGTAATTGATAGGTGAAATTAATTCAATTTCACGTCCTTTTGACTTTTAGATTAGGCGGGAATTCTTTCATGGTATCAGAACCAAAAGGCTCACGCCCGGACATGTTAGAAATAGGGTGTGAAAATTTCGAAACACTGGAGTATGGAAGAAGGGAAAACACGAAACGAATTCGTGAAAAACCGAGTCTAGGAATAACCTATTCCCGCAAGATCGAATACGCCCGTACAGTGCTTACGGTATAATGCGTACGGATCCCCAGGTAAAACGGTTTATCTATTCACACTGGTAGCACTACCGAGTATGAATTTTCGGCGAACTAAATCGGAATTATGAGCTAAACGGGATTTTCTGCAGAGAAATGATTTCGGGAAATTCTGGGTTCGTTCGTCATTCTGGAAAAAACTGGACTAAAAGGGGTCCATGGTTAGGGTCCCCATGTCCCAATTTAGAGAACATGAATAATTTTCTACTTATATACAAGACAAACTACTTGTAATTTTCCAATGTGGGATGGAACTTCATTTTCCATTTCCCATGGAATTATTCAACACACATGATTAATACTACAACTTTCCAAATTAATTTCTCACTCACCGGAAATCGGTTTTGAGATATTAAATATAACACGCTCATCTACTCCGCGAGTAAAACAACATTGTTAATTTTATATTCCCAAAAACTAACGTTTTTACTCCTCAAAAAATTGATCAAGGTAAGGGTATGAAACCTTTACAAAACCAATTTCCAACAATCCCCCACATGAGTGAGAATTGCACCTATACAGAGTCAAGCTTCTTCGTTCAGCTCACGTGAGACCTCATTGCTTCCGGATAAGTAACCAATGGTTTTGAACTTTCCGTAGCCCGGCACCATCGGGTATACCGGCGGCTTAGTGGACACGATGCCTTGAACTAATCCTCCTTAGTGTATACCTTACAGATAGTGCAGACACAAGTCAGTCTCGATTCCGATTTGTTCTCACGTTTTTGTCCATTTTGGCCTTGGACGCCCTTTGTATTCATAAATGTTTGGTCGAAGCGGTCCTCACTTCTCATTTATATAGGTGATCTCCTTTCGAGTATCCCGTCATACTCAGTCCCACATGGACTCATAGGAATCATTAAAAGTCAAAGACTTATCCTTTACCACAACTCACGGGTTCACTAACACTTGACACAGTGCTGTCAGGAACGGTCATGATTTTCAAGTGTTGTACAACTAACATTCACAGCTTAGTTTTCCCTTTTGAACCAAGTTCTTGGGATCTCCAGTCATCATGGTTGGGTTACCACTGTTTCAGTTTTATTTGTGGATTTCAGACCCATTCCCTTTATCAGCTTATTCATTTGATCTCTCAAGCTCTTCGTGAGCGGATCCGCTATGTTGTCAACTGATCTTACATAATCAATTGTTATTATACCAGTTGAGATCAAATGTCTAACGGAGTTATGTCGACGACGAATATGTCTCGACTTTCCGTTGTACATACTGTTCAAAGCTCTACCAATAGCAGCTTGACAGTCACAATGTATCATTACAGATGATGCTGGTTTGTTCCAACAAGGAATATCTTCTAAGAAATTGTGAAGCCATTCAGCTTCTTCACCAGCTTGATCCAAAGCGATGAATTCAGATTCCATTGTGGAACGGGCAATACACGTCTGTTTTGTGGATTTCCACGATACTGCAGCTCCTCCAATAGTGAATACATATCCACTAGTCGAGAAAGAGTCTTTACTATCGGATATCCAATTAGCATCACTGTACCCTTCAAGTACAGCTGGATGTCGCGTGTAGTGTAGCCCGAAATCAAGAGTATACTTCAAGTATCTCAAGACCCTTTTCAGAGCTTTCCAATGTTCATGACTTGAATTGCTCGTGTACCTGCTTAGTTTGTTCACAGAACACGCAAGATCTGGACGTGTGCAATTTGTAATGTACATCACGCTTCCAATGATCCTTGCATATTCCAACTGATTCACAGGTTCACCTCTATTTTTCTTCAGATGAACATTTTGTTCAAGTGGAGTTTTAGCAGGTGGATCATCAAATGCATTGAATTTCTTCAAGACTTTCTCAACATAATGAGATTGTGTTAAAGAAATTCCATTTGAGGTTCTTTCGATCCGATTCCTAGAATCACGTCTGCTAAACCCATATCTTTCATGTCAAAATTTCTCTTTAACATGTTTTTCGTATTAACGATCACATTTGAATTGTTACCTATGATTAACATGTCATCAACATATAAGCATACGATAACAAATCCATTTGGTGTATCTTTCACATACACACACTTGTCACATTCGTTAATTCAAAATCCATTTGACAACATAATATTGTCAAATTTCAAATGTCATTGTACAAGAGCTTGTTTAAGTCCATACAACGACCAAACGAGTTTACAAACCTTTTTCTCGCTCCCGGGTACAACATAACCCTCTGGTTGATCCATGTATATTTCAGCATCCATCTCTCCATTAAGAAAAGCAGTCTTTACATCCATTTGATGTATTTCGAGATTATGCAAAGCAGCAATCGCGACAAGTACACGAATGGATGTAATCCTTGTTACCGGAGAGTAGGTGTCAAAGAAATCATGTCCTTCTCTTTGTTTAAAACCCTTTGCAACCAAACGGGCTTTATACTTTTCAATAGATCCATCCGCTTTGTACTTTCTTTTAAGGATCCACTTACATCCTAAGGTCTTGCAACCTTTAGGGAGGTCAACCAACTCCCATGTATGATTTTGCAGAATTGAATCATATTCACTGTTTATTGCTTCTTTCCAGAGAGATGCATCTGGTCTGGAAAGAGCTTCTTTGATAGTCCTAGGTTCATCTTCTAACACATACGTGATGAAGTCTGGACCATAGGTCTTATCAATTCTAGCTCGTTTACTGCGTCTTGGTGCTTCACTCTGCTGAGTGGAAGGACCTGCAGCTCCACTTGATTCCACTTGATTCTTCATGAGTTCGTTTATTTGAACTCACTTCTTCTTTGTCCCTACACGGGAACACATTTTCAAAGAACACAGCATTTCTTGATTCTATGGTAGTACCTACTGTCATATCGGGTATCTCTGATTTATGAATCAAGAACCGATAGGCACTACTGTTGAAGGCGTATCCTATAAAGATCCCATCGACTGTCTTAGGTCCGATTTTCACTTATTTAGGAAGTGGCACTTCAACTTTAGCCAAACACCCCCACACTTTGAGGTATTTGTATGATGGTTTGCGATTTTTCCACAGCTCATAAGGTGTCTTATCTTGAGTCTTAAGTGGGATTTTATTTAAAATGTGGTTAGCTGACAGAATAGCTTCCCCCCACATGTTCTGAGGTAAACCTGAGCTGATTAACATTGCGTTCATCATCTCTTTCAAAGTTTGGTTTTTCCTCTCCGCAATACCATTTGATTGTGGTGAGTAGGGAGCTGTCGTTTGATGTATGATGCCGAATTCGGCACATAATTGTTCAAACGGAGACACATACTCTCCACCTCTATCACTACAAATTGCTTTAATTGTAGTGTTCATTTGATTCTCTACTTCACTTTTAAAAGCTTCAATAGCTTCATCTTTACTTCGAAGTAAGTAAACGTAGCAGAATCTTGTGCTATCATCAATAAAAGTAATAAAATACTTTTTTCCACCTCTAGTTTGCACAAATTTTAAATCACATACATCAGTGTGAATTAATTCTAGATGAGTAGTGTTCCTTTCAACTGACTTAAATGGAAATTTAGTCATCTTTGCTTCTACACAAACTTCACATCTTTTGGATGTATCAACATTCTCAATTTTAAGTAAATCTAAATTTACTAATCGTTTTATAGATTTTAGATTAACATGACCTAATCTAAAATGCCATAAAGAGGAACACTCAACGATATAAGCAGAAGTAGAAGCATTCTCATTAATAATAGTGTTTTTGCCATCATGGCTTACAGTCATCACAGACATCTTGAAAAGGCCCTTCTCGAGGTAACCCTTTCCTAGGAAGATGCCAAACTTGCTAAGTACAACGCCATTTGACTCAAACACTAACTTAAACTGACTACTAACTAAAAGTGACCCCGAAATCAGATTCTTCCGGATGTCCGGGACATGCAGCACGTCCTTCAGTTTCAGCTCCTTTCCCGAAGTCAGTTTGATCACCACCATTTCAACACCAGCCACTTCAGACGAGGCTTGGTTGCCCATGTAGAGCTTTCTCCCTTCAGCAGGAGAATAAGTGGAGAAGGCAGACTTCTCCGAGCAAACGTGGCAAGTGGCACCAGTATCCACGAACCAACTCTTCTTGTTGTCCACCAAGTTGACCTCGGTCACCACAGCGGACATGTCCATCTCCGTAAGCTCACGTTCAGCAACGTTCACGGAGTTCTTCTTCCCTTTGTCTTCTTTCTTGGGCTGACGACAATCAGCTGCCCGATGGTTGGGTTTGCCACAGTTGTAGCACTTCCCGCTGAACTTCTTCGGGGCAGGAGCAGCAGCAACAGCCTTGCCTTTGCCCTTGTCGTCTTGACGCTTCCTTTTCTTTGATGGTTCACCTTTCTCCATCAGGTTAGCTTTGGCCTCGATGGAAGCAATCGAGCCCCTCTCCCTCTTGTCCCTCTTCTTGTTATCCTCCTCGATCCGGAGTCGGGTAACAAGGTCCTCCATCGTCACTTGTTTTCGCTTGTGCTTGAGGTAGGACTTGAACTCCTTCCAAGATGGAGGGAGTCTGTCAATCACAGTTGCTACCTGAAAGGCTTCAGGCAGCTCCATTCCTTGCACTGCAATATTGTGGAAGATCACTTGCAGCTTCTGCACTTGCTCGACAATAGATTTGTTGTCCTCCATCTTGAAGTCATACAAGGTGGAGACGACGAACTTGCTAGTTCCCGCGTCTTCAGTCTTGTACTTCTTCTCCTAGGACTCCCATAGAGCTTTGGAAGTCGGGTACTCATCGTACACATCACAGAGGGCATCAGACAGCCCATTCAGAATGTAGTTCCTGCAGAGATAGTCATCGTGGATCCAAGTGTCATAAGCGATCCTTGTCTCACGAGTAGCATCATCAGCAGGAGCACTCGGACTATCCTCTTTGATGAATTTCACCAAAGAGATGGTGGTCAAATAAAAGTGCATCTTCTTTTGCCACCTTTTAAAGTCACTACCCGAAAACTTTTCTGGTTTTTCTCCTTTTACTACCACCGGCCTAACAGTCCCTTGAAGGGAGGCCTGGTTGGTAGCCAACAGTGGATTGACTCCGGCATTTCCTACAAAAGGATTGCCGCCAACATTTCCCATGAAGGGATTAGCACTAGAGCTTCCCACAAAGGGATTAGTGCTAGAGGTTCCCACAAAGGGATTGGCATTTCCCACGAAAGGATTGCCATTGGTTTGGTTCTTCAACCATTCAGCAAAGTAGTTGCCAAAGTTTCCGAACTCAAAAGGAGGAATCGAATTCGGATTACCTGAGGTGAGTTCCTTGGAAGGATCAGGATTACCAACCTTAGAAGGATCAGAATGATCATCCTTAGCCAGTGAAGACAGGTCCATCTCGTTATCAGAGTTATGGTTCGACATTATTCAGTGTATCGAAATAAGAAAGCTATTCGATCTTGCGATTGTTAGAAATAGGGTGTGAAAATTTCGAAACACTGAAGTATGGAAGAAGGGAAAACACGAAACGAATTCGTGAAAAACCGAGTCTAGGAATAACCTATTCCCGCAAGATCGAATACGCCCGTACAGTGCTTACGGTATAATGCGTACGGATCCCCAAAGGTAAAACGGTTTATCTATTCACACCGGTAGCACTACCGAGTATGAATTTTTGGCGAACTAAATCGGAATTATGAGCTAAACGGGATTTTCTACAGAGAAAGGATTTCGGGAAATTCTGGGTTCGTTCGTCATTCTGGAAAAACTGGACGAAAAGGGGTATATATAGCGGAAATCCGACCCATTTGAGGGCTTCTGGAGTGGAGTACGTGGTGATCATGGATCACCCACGTTCTGTCGTGGAGAGAAACGCAGTTTCTCAGTCATGGGAAGCAAGACGGAATATTCCAGATCCTCTGGAGTGTATTAATCAAAATCGTAGGTGTATTAAACATGTTCGTGGGCCGAACCAATTCTAAGTGGGCCAACTGAAATGGGCCGACCCAATCCCATACGGGTCACCCGATCCGATTGGATCCAAAAGGTATTGGACCATTTTATATTTTTGGTACTCTAAAAATATAGGTATGGCACCAAAGCCCACCCAAAACCCAATTGCCAAGAACCACGAACCCGGACCCGGGCTCGGGCGGGGCGCGCGCGTGCGCGCGTGTGTGGTCCATGGTTAGGGTCCCCATGTCCCAATTTAGAGAACATGAATAATTTTCTACTTATATACAAGACAAACTTCTTGTAATTTTCCAATGTGGGATGAAACTTCATTTTCCATTTCCCATGGAATTATTCAACACACATGATTAATACTACAACTTCCCAAATTAATTTCTCACTCACCGGAAATCGGTTTTGAGATATTAAATATACCACGCTCATCTACTCCGCGAGTAGAACAACATCGTTAATTTTATTTTCCCAAAAACTAACTTTTTTACTCCTAAAAAAATTGATCAAGGTAAGGGTATAAAACCTTTACAAAACCAATTTCCAAAGATTCGATTCCCGTTGAGAGCAACTCCACCCATATTTCGTACTTGAGGCGGGAATTATTTCAGTAATATTTGACGCAATTATATTTTCTAAAGTAGCTAGACTTTTTTAAAAAAAATTAGTCAATAAAAATTTATTTTTCATTCATGCACCTTCATTTCTTTATTGATTTAATTTGTTTAATTCCATTTAAGCTATTGTTCAATTTCAATATTGTTGGATTTCGATAATAAAAAATAAGGAAGTTGGAACGACCAACCTCGTAATTTGCAGCGGAATGAACAAGCCTGGTTGGATTCTTCGTACGTATCCGTGATCCTCACAGTCAGAATTCAATTATGTGAATTTATTCACAAATTAATTCATAATCCACAATATAAATGCCCTTTAGTATTGAGTACATGTATGATATATATGTTTGTGTATGATGAAGAATTCTGTCAGAGAATTCTTCTTTTCTGCATTTTAGGAGACAAAAATCTTTTTCAGGAGAGAGAGAGAGAGAAAATGAATTACTCCTCCTTATTTTTTATCTCTCCTTCTCATTCATATGGGATTGGAAGTCCCGTAACTTCCCTCCCTCTTATCCACTTCATATGTGGATAATATTATTAATAAAATACTAATAAATAACTTTCATCTCTCACTCACATATGAAGTTCGAGCCTCACACTCGTTCACTTCACACATTTATACCATCACATATTACTTATTCATACAGGCAAATATATCGTGTGACCCTCGAGAATATGAGTTTTCTTGCTATACACTTGTTAAGGATATATAGCAACTCAACCAGATTTATATGAAGAATTCAATTCTCGTTATACCCCAGAACGCTTGTCGATTAACACAAGTTTACATATCTCTTTCAATCCCCTGAAATTATTAGAGCATATTCAACCTTTATCAAATCTATTTGTTCATATTCAAGTTCTCAACTCGATTAACCGGCCAATGAACACAATAGAATGTGTTAATAAAGATGTCATTCCTTTCACACAAAATGTCTACTGACTCCCACTATAGCTGCTTTCCTAGACATGCACCGTATCGCCATTATAATTTATAGCTATTGGTAACATGCTAAAGTAGAAACACTAAAGTGAAGACTTAGAAATATTGTAGAAAGTCTTAAGGGTACTTATAAGAGGCTTATCTAAACCTCAAGGCCTCATACAATGAGAAAATAGGGATATCTTTCTCATTTTCTTATGGTCAACTTTGCACATGTGGTATGAAACACATGTCACGATGTCTAAACTTCCAAGAATGGAAGCGTATGTCATAAAAGTCATTTTTCTAACATTGTGTAAATCACAGTTCAAGTGTATCCTCGACACTTAACTTGGATTTCCTCCCACTTTCGTCAAGGAATCCACTGATTTAGCTTTGTAACAAGTCAAATAGATTTGTGGTAAAATCTATTACGATTATCTTTCAAATAATCTCATCTCTTCACATACTCAGATATAAGAGGCGATTACTCGTATGAGAGAGCTAATATTTACTTGTTGACATACTATTATATGAACTTTTCATATAATTCACAATACATAAACTTTTCAGGAACATTAACATCTACATCGTACTATGTTCAAATCCATGCAAGAACTTTAACCATAAATGTCCTAAACATCTCTTGGGAAGTGTTGTCAAGTGGATTTGCTAACATTAAACGAGTAGAGAATCTTTTAGAAAATATTTGTTTCTACTTTGTAACATCCTTACAAAGTCAAACTTTATATTAAGACGCTTGGTTTCCTTGATACTTGAAATACTCATAGTAAGCTTTAGCTGTTTGGTTATCACAATGAATTGGAACAACTCCCACTGGAGTGTATAATTCCATAATGAACAATTACAGCTCCCACTGAAGTGTTCGATTCCACAATGAATCACTACAACTCCCACTCGACTGTTTGATTCTAAAATGAATCATCACAGTTTTCTTTGAAGTGCTTACTATTTCCTAGGATATCCAGAAATCTCTTCAACCAAACTACATATTGGACTGCAAATGCACATGCCACAAACTCAACTTCCTTAGTGGACAATGCTATACAGATCTAGTTCATGGTATGCCTTAAGATTGCTTCTCATTTAAGCAAGAAGGCATAATTGGAATTTTATTTATATCCATCTAAATCACAATTCCAATTGTTGTCTGTATATTCTTTTAATTCTAGATTATCTCCTCGAGATAATAATATGCAGTACCCTTTCAGATATCTCAAAATCTCTCACACTATCTTTCAGTGTGTTTTCCCAGATTAATTTATATCTGCTAACCAAGACAAATAACTCAACAATTATCTCGATGCAAGCACAATTTAGCAAACATCAGACATCCAATTTCAATTTTCATATGGTACTAAATATTTCATATTTAGAGTCTTCAGACACTAATCATAGTTCAATGACTCGCCCTTGATTAATATGAGTATCTACTTTGTTCTCAAAGTTCATTCTGAATCATTCTTAGAAGACTCTTAATGTGTGTCTCTTGAGACAACTCAAGTAACTTCCTTAAATGAATTCAATGAATCTTTTAACCAAGAAACATACTCATTGTTAAAAAATTCTAGCCAATGTATCATCAACTAGTGATAGAATTACAAAAAAAATTGCCTTGGACCGTTCAACATAAATACAGTGGCCTTTGTCTATCATAACAAAGTCAATGAGACAATTATTCATTGAGGATTGTTTAAGTCCGTAAATTGACTTCCTCAATCTACAAACATTATCCTCCTTGAAGAAAAAACTACTGTTTTACATGTAGATTTCTTCTTCTAACTCTCCATTGAGAAAATACAATGTTCAACGTCCATCTTTATGTAATTCAAAATTATAATTTACTTTAGCTAGAGTTGTGACGAATCGAGGTACAACTCACATTATACAGAAAAATTTATACATCCCCTTTTAGAGTATAATCTTTTCTATCATGTGAACTTGGTCACCTCAAGAGATCTATCTTTGACTTTTGAGAATTCACATTCTCAACTATTTTGTGTCTTGATGAAAAATCTACAAGTTTCCAAACTTGATTTGATTTCATCACCTCTATAACTTCTTCTACTGCTTTATTTCATCAATCTTTTACTAGAACAAGATATAACCTCACAAAAGTCTGTAGGTTTCTCATTCCCTAAAGATTTATCATATTTTTTGGAGATCATGATGCTTCTCAAGCACATGTTTCCTAGTATTTGAAGAGATAAAAATGTTGTGAAATTCTTTAGATGATATTTCCTCTAGATAATTACTCTCATCAAGATCCATCTGATCTTTAATGGGTAAACATCTATTAAAATCACATTAAATCACTCCCACTTGGATCTGATAGAGTGATTATTCTAATCTCACAGTGGTTTAACATCCAAATAATGCTGCCCTTACTAGAAAATTCAATTTCCAAGAAAATTAATATCATGTGATTCTATCTAATGTACTATTTTCAACTCAATCATCACGTAACCTTTGGATTTAACGAAGCATCTTACGAAGACACATTTATCATTGGACCCAACTCTCAATACTAACTCGCAGAGTTATATACACAAATTGTTGATCCCAAGATTCCAAGGTTACCTTTTTGAATAAATATTCACGTGTTCTATAGGTTCTTAAAACCTTTAAAGTTATGTCTTCCATTCACATCTCATTTAGGTGGTGTCCAAAAAAACAAACCAATGTCTCGGACTTATGTGAATTTAAAGACAGATATATCAAAAACGTGAAAATTATCGACAAATGTAATGAAGAAACAATAAGCTCCAAGTTTTGTCATTGACATTCATAGAATCACATTTATCAAAAAATAAAATAATTGCAATAAAGAATTAACAATAACTGTTTTATAATGGTTTTCTAGTCACTTATGAGCAAGATATTCCACAACTCGACTTTTACAGAACGAACAGCATAATCCTTCTATCATAAGTCAGTTCACCATATCTTGCACAACATGATCTAATCTAGCAAGTCAAAATGTTATCGTCTACATAAGCATTGCTAGAGGAGCAAACATTTAGTCTACATGAACTTACTTCATATAACTAAAATAATTGCTCACTTATAGTCCATAACCATTAAAAAACATGAAAAAATATGTCTAATACTATAACTTATGTCATATATGCACTACGCGCCGCCGTTCACCCGCTGGTGGCCGGCGCGTAAACCCACACGTAGCAGCCGTCACACACTAATCATAACCATGTCTCTTAGAAAAAAATGTCAATCATATCCCAGCTATGAAAGATCAGATACGATGGTGAGATCCTGAGTGATCTCTCGAGCTAACAAAAGACTATGCGATATAAAATATTGACCATTGTCAATCTCAAGTTTACAAGTCCCAAGACTTCACTCAAGCTTAGTTCCTTTAATTGCATCTCGTCTTAATGCTCAACAGTCTTTAGTCAATGATTTACTATTTCTTCATCTATAATCCACAAGGATAAGATTCAGTTAAGAACGCATTACTAAAGATGACTGTGCTTGAAGCAAAAAATCGGAATGAACTACTTTGTCCCTCCTGAACTTAGTACATTCATGAGAAAAAAAAATGACCTCTTTTCAACTGAAACACGTCATTTTCTCTCTTATCCATTCCAGTCTAGCATTTTTCTTTAATCTTCCTAGCATTAAGATTGACATCAAGATTGATAGCAACTCTCCCAGTTAGAGACTGCTTATCATTTTCACCTTCCTTCCATTTTCTTTTATATTTAGAGCCCGAAGCTCCTATAGAACTAATAAATATAACATGAACACTTAATAAAGACTTTGAAGTTGCAAATTCTTTGTCTTTTAGCTCAACGCTATGAGCTGTATGAGTGAAATTTTCAACTTTTTCACCAAGAGTCATGTTGGCTCTTAAGTGTTCCCTACTGTTAGGAAATGAATGGATAAGATCCTGAATTCGATATTTCTCATAAACGAAATGTCACCATACTTTCCTTTTAAATATTCCCAGATATTATAGGTGGTATGAAGCAATTCACAATCATGGAATATGTTATCATTGACAAAAAAATTACCAATATTTCACTAGCTATGGAATTTTCAATATTCCAAGTCTGGTAACCATCCAGATTATTTTCATTTTGAGTATTATCTCTATTTCAGAATACTTTTCATCATGGTTAATAGTGTCTAACACATCATGTTCTCTAAGAGCATGTATTATATCATACGACGCTACGTGTTATTACTATCGCCTTTTATTTTTCAATTTGGTTTAACTCAGCGATGATCGTTGTTGAAGTCAATGTCTGGTTTTTAATAGAAAAATTCTAAAAGTTAATGTTCATTTATGTATTATATTGTTCTATGTCAAGCTAACTGACATCTGAAAAATTCGATACAAAATTTGATATCGAAAAATAACTTAAAGCTATTAATCATCAATCTCATAAAGTATCCTCATTAAACAGATTCAGTTCCATAAACATGAACAAAAATCTTAAGTTCTAGCATCTAATCCAATAAACAGCTAAAACTCCCACTGAACCACATGATAATAGCATGCTTTAAAGACATTCAATCAACATTAAAGATATAAAGCATAATCATGTCATAAATCAAATAACCAAAATAGTAAGGTAAACATCAAACATTTAAGTCAAAACCAACTACTAACGATATTCTAATTTTAATCCTGTTTTAGCATCACCATCAGACAATTTCATAAAGATTTCACGATAATCTTCGATGCAATTTATACGCTCATAGAGTACTATTATGGTACTCATTATGAAAGATATGACAAAAATAGATTCATCACCCAAAAATTGCTTTGACTTGTCAAGTTAAGAATATTGGATCGTCGAATCATTTTTGTACACAAAAACAAGCTGATTTCACATCTTATTTTCTTGAAATCATATTAATAATATCTTTCATAGTATTCCACAATTTTCATAAGGTTCCAACATAAACAAGCATCTATCCCAGAAAACCATAAGTTCTCCTAGACGTGTCCTAGCTCAAATTTCAACTGTTATTAAATTTGAGCTATAAAGTTGAAACTCTCTTATAAAATAATAAATGAGCTATAAACTATACTTCTTTATAAAATTGACGTAATGTGCCATGTGGGACAATTTCATCTCACAATCTTAAAATTTGCATATCTTAACTTCATCCAATCGAATCCGAAGAACTTTAATTGTTCACTCTATTCGACCTATATCCATAAAATGAGCAACCATTTGAACATTTATATAATTAAAAATTTAACACATGAATTTAAAGCTCACAATTACACTAAGAAAACTTAATTGTTTTAGTGTAATTAGCTAATTCACAAGTGCTATAAATTTAATTATGGTTCTCATTTAAATAGATAAATAAGTAATTAAACATCCCTTATTCAAATACTTTCATACTATGCAAATTCAGATTCTACACTAAAAAACGAGCACACTGGAATTTTCGGCACAAAAAACGGAGTTAAAATGAGCCCAAACGAGCTAAAACAAGATTGCATGAGCGCATATCGCCGGAAATAGCTCCCACCGGCCGGAGCATCGCTGGCCACCACCGGGCCACCGCTGCCGGAAACCACCGTCAGCCGCCGGAAAACCGCCTTTCCCAGCCTGAAAACCGCTTTTCCCCGCCGGAAAACCGCCTGAAAGTTGACGGAAAACCACCTCCGGCAACCGGACCGTTGCCGGACCGCCGCCAGACCGCCGGCCGGTCCTGAATTTGGTTCAGACCGGTTCGGTTTAATGGTTCGGTTCGGTCCGGTTCGGTTCAACCTTTTATTGACCACGTCATGATTGGTCAACGCTAAAGTTTCAAAAATTACAAATAGGTCCTAAGAGAATATCTAATTCTCTTTAAACAACCCACAGAGTTTCTGAAACTTTGCAAATTTGGCCCCAGTACGAAGAAATTTTAAAAAATTCATATCTCACTCGTTTCTTAACCAAAAATTACAAACTAAATATGGATGAAATTCTAATTAAACGTAGAATCATCCAAAAATAAGAACAAATCCTAATCCATTCATTTTCGTCTCGTAACTTTTTGGATCGAAGAACAATCATATAAATTGTAAAAAATCATATCTCACTCCATACTTGACCAAAATTGGCGAACAATATACAGATGGAATACTTATTTAACATAGATTCATCAAAAAACAAGAACAAAAACCAATTTGCTCAATTTCATTTCGAAAAATTCTGATCGAAGTTTTTGTTCACAAAAAAAATCCAGAAAATTACCGAAACTTGCAAAATTCATAACTCACTCAATACTTGACCAAAATTCACGAACTTTATATCAATAGAATCCTCTTTCAAGGTAATTTAATCCAGTAACAAGAAATTATCACGACTCATTATATACAGTTCGTAATTTACAGTCAAAGTTACTGTATTTTCTCAAAGACCGATTTAATTCTCACAAACGGTTTGACCAAAAAATTCGAAACTTTGCAGACATCCATATCATCATATATGCTACTTACAGTAAAAAATTCATAGCCAAATTCCACCGTTTCAAAAAATCCAAAAATTTGAGAAATACAGTACTCAAACAAGTTTTTCATATACGAGAACCCAACGCATTGGCTCTGATACCATTGTTGGATTTCGATAATCAAAAATAAGGAAGTTGGAACGACCAACCTCATAATTTGCAGCGGAATGAATCAAGTCTGGTTGGATTCTTCGTACGTATCCGTGATCCTCACAGTCAGAATTCAATTATGTGAATTTATTCACAAATTGATTCATAATCCACAATATAAATGCCCTTTAGTATTGAGTACATGTATGATATATATGTTTGTGTATGATGAAGAATTCTGTCAGAGAATTCTTCTTTTCTGCGTATTAGGAGACAAAAATCTTTTTCAGGAGAGAGAGAGAAAATGAATTACTCCTCCTTATTTTTTTATCTCTCCTTCTCATATATATGGGATTGGAAGTCCCGTAACTTCCCTCCATCTTATCCACTTCATATGTGGATAATATTATTAATAAAATAATAATAAAATAACTTTCAAATATAAATAAAGAGTATAGGGATTTCAATCAATACATAATTGTCTTTAACTATTTTTACACGACTCATTTTGTAATATCTTTTTTTTTTTTTTTTACAAACATAACTTTTTTTAAGGGGTGAAGATAGTATGTTGTAACTAGATAAATGTGTTTCATTATTGTCAAGACATGCTAATAGTGTCATATAAGGACCTTGTTTACAACCATAGGTACTAACCTACGGTTGAATTAATAGCTTGAGGGGGGGGGGGGGGAGCCATATAGTTTTGCATTTTATGTTTTATAGGGTGTGGAATATTAGACACTACAAAAAAAACAGGTATTAGCGACAACCATGTAATCCGTCGCTAATCTTAGCCATTAGCGACAGAAACAGACCAGTATTCGTAAATGCAAAGAGTTAGTTATAGATTTAGTAAGTCGTCGCTAATTCTTTATATTCGAGACGGAAAATATCGTCGTTAATGGTGAGTTCCACCTAAGTCATTCGTACTGCCAAAATTAGTGACAGAGAAGTTGTCGCTAATTTCAAAGTTAAATTTTGTGATGGACTTTTCTGACGCTAATTCGACCCATTTGACCCCACCTTTTGAGAAGCAGTGCGCATTGAACGCGGCCGCCCATTTAATGATGGACTACCCATCACAAATTTATTATGACAATTAACGACGATCATTCCGTCGCTAATCCATTTAAACGATGTTGTTTTTTAGCAAAATGGGCAGGATTAGCGATGGACCTTTTCCGTCGTTTATTTTTTTTGCCTTTATAAATATCAGTTCGCCATAGAGGAGAAAATGAGAGATGAGAGAAAGAAAATGAAGAAGAGAAAAGAAAGAGAGGAAGAAGAAACGGAGAAGGATCGTGCCATTTGTATTTGGTCAATCTATCCAGGTTAAAGTGTTTGTTTCATCATCCTCTACACAATAAGCGTAAGTTTTTATACCGTTTAAACTTGATTTTCAATCATGTTAATCATATGATTTAGTATAAATGAGTTTTGATAGATTTTTAGTATGATTGAGTATGTTATCGTTTTAGTATGACTAAGTATTATTGAACATGATTGAACATTAGTATGATTAGGTAATATAATACCGGTATTAGTATGATTGAGTTTATATATTGCATGGTTTAGGGTTTATTATTTTAATTGTTCGTTTATTAGATTGCATTTTTTTATAATTGAGTTAATGTATATTTATATTTTAAATAGGATTATAACGGCGAATGAAAAAATAGAGATTACCATTGTGAATGGGCGGTAAAGATATATCATTTATTTTAATTATTAATGATTTGGTGAAGTATTGTCCATATTTTGGCTCCTTCTGAATGCATTTGGTTCTTGATTGTGCAAAGAATCTTACTAAAAATGCTTAGTTTGTAATATTTGTCTAAATTCGTGTTTTCATGACTTTTGTAGGGATTAAGATGGAGATCAAGAAGAGAAACACGAGTTTACATGTCATGCAGGCCGTAGATTCCAGGTTTGGAGGGCCCAGGATGAAGAAACAAGCAAAACGGTGAAAGTATGGAGTGAAAAAGTGAAAAAAACAATTTTATACCTTGCTCGACCAAGCCTTTTGGTCAAGCAAGGTGGCTCTTGCATGTTGTCCGAATTATATAGAAGGTTTGCACATTTTTGGTCTTGCACGACCAAGGTGTTGTCCGACTTTAAAAAGCATAACTTTTTCTCCCGCTAGCGTGCACGGCCGAGTTGGCTTGCAGGACCAAGCACCTTGGTCATGTAGATCGGCTCGATCGTGCAAGAGTTGATGGAAGGTCAACTGCAGTTTTTGAAATCGTACTCGACCAAGCGTCGTGGTCGGGCTAGCCAACAAGGTCGTGCAAGGGGGAAAACAACAGTACTCCAATTTTGACCTAGGGACACGTGCCAAGCATCGGGAGAATGGTATAAAAGGGTGAAATTTGGATTTTGAAGGCATCTTTCATTCCTCCATTGATACCAAGTGATACTTTTTCTCCCATTTATCTTTCTTTTGAGTTTTCTTCCATGGATTAACTAGTTTCTTTCCATAGATTACTTTCATTGTAACTCATTCTCAAGCAAGGAGTAAGGAGTTTTATGCTTTCTTCTCCACTGTGTAATCAACCAAGAGGTGATATCAATTCTATCTTTCAATTTCAATTTAATTCCATTATGTTTTTAATTCAAATGATTTGTTTATCCATGGGTTTGTGTTATTAGCCATGGGCTAATCCCCAAATGCTTTGGGTGTTGAAATTATGATGGAATTTGTGTTATTATGTTAGTTTAACTTGGATTATGCTATTGAATTGGTTTGATGGCTTCTATTTATGTGTTAATCTTGATTAAATTCATTGATTGAGTTTAGTAGCTCTTGTTAGATTGATCCATGCTACAATGAGAGTTGAGTGTGGGTTGATTGATCCTGTAGTGAGGAATTTGATTAGTTAATTGGATCCACATAGTAGTCTATTTTATCGAAAAAGGGTAAACGACTTAGATCACCATAAATAGACACTAGGTGTCTTAATTAACAGGTTTGGGTACTTAGTGAAGGGGAAAACATTGGAGTGCATCGCGTGCTTCGACGAGTTCACTATCTTAGAAACTTTTGTTAATTAATAAGGTGCCAGTTAGTTCTATTGATCACTCAAGCCTCAAAAGGAATCATCATGATAGCTCTTAGTTAGAACCAATGAAATAGCATAAGAAAAACGAAATTGACATAAGTAGCATCGATTTCGTTATAAGGACGACACCCGAAGCATTACTCTCCACTTGCACTTTTAAACGAAATTTTAAATTGTTTTCTAGTTTAATCTGTTTGTCTTTAATTCTAGCTAGTTAATTTGATATTTTACTTTCAATTCAATTAGCTCAAAAATAAAAAAGGTGTAGCTATAATACTATGACAACTCGTAATTCTTGGGATTCACCAGTCTCCTAGGTCTTTGGTTCGATAAATACTTGGTCGTTATACTACAAAAAACTCGCTGATTAGCGACTGAAGTTTTGACCATTAGTCGTAAATTCTAAGAATTGTAGTTTTAACACCTTATCCGTCGCTAATTGTAGTTTTTTGCTACGGATTAGCGATGGATTTTGACCATTAGTCATAATTTCTAAGAATTTGCGACGGACTTGTCCATCCGTCGCTAATTCTTGGGTTTTGCAATAGAAAGTTCGTCGCAAATTTCAACGTTGGAATTAGCGGCGGACATTTACGACGGAATGTCCGTCTCAAATTTCAAAGTTGAAATTTGCAATGGACATAGTCGTCGCAAAATTGACCCATTTGACCGAGACCCATTTGACCAATCGGTTTGCGACGGAATGTCCATTGCAAATTTTAAAGAGTGAATTAGCGACGGACAATTGTGACAGAATGTCTGTCTCAAATTTCAAAATTGAAATTTGCAACGGACATAGTTGTCACAAAATTGACCCGTTTGATCGATCGGTTTGCGACGGAATGTCTGTCGCAAATTTCAAAGAGTGAATTAGCAACGGACATAGCTGTCGCAAGATTGACCCATTTGACCGAGACCCGTTTGGCCCGTTGGACACAAATGACTCAATTTGAATACATATACAAACGAACACATTATAAATTTACTCATTGTCGAAATAAATAATTTTACAAAAATAAAGTTGGGCACAACATTTTATTTTAAACAAGTTAGAAACAATTTTTTTTTTGGTGGATTACGGAAAAAATGAGTACAAATGAAAAAATTATAAATTTACGCGTTATTGAAATAAATTATTTTACAAAATAAAAGGCTGGACACAATATTTTATTTTAAACAAGTTAGAAACAAAAATGAATTAATTTGGTGAATTATGAAAAAAGAATGAGTCAATTTGGATACATATACAATTAATTGCGTACAAATGAACGAATTATAAATTTACGTGTTGTCGAAATAAATAATTTTATAAAATAAAAAAAAATTGGGCACAACATTTATATAAACAAGTTAGAAACAAAAATGAAATAATTTGGTGAATTATTAGAAATAAAATGACTTAATTTAGATACATATATAATTAATTGCGTAAAAAGGAACAAAAGAAGTTTGTGCCCAGCGCCTCCTCCACATGCACAAGAGGTCGCGCATTCGATTTCTCTTGGGCGCGAACTTGGATTAATTATTCAAAGCCCAATAAGGCTAATATAAAAGGTGGGCTGCCTATGAAGACTACAAGGCCTGTGGCTCAGTGGTTCACTCCCGCCCCGAGCTCTCGAAAGGCCCGGGCTCGAACCGCACGAGCCACTTTTTTTTGTGTAGGGTCAGGATTTAAGCGGAAAAATGTCCGTCGCAAAGTCGTTGCAAATATTTTAATTCAATAAATTAATTAAATAATTTGCGACGGACCCGACCAAGTCTTGACCCGACTTATTTGCGACGAATTTATCCGTGGTTAATTAGTGACGGATTCTAAAAATTCGTCGCAAATATTAGCTACGGTTATTTTAACAATGGAACGTGTCTGTCATAAAATCCATTGCAGACAGTGTTTTAAGACGGATTTTCCGTCACAAATTATGTCGCTAATCAGCGTATTTTTTGTAGTATTACTTGCACTTGCATCGATCTCATCCACTTTTCGTTCGTAATAGTTACTTGTTTTGAAAAGTTGCAAAAATACGAAAAAAGTCAATTAGCAAGTTAAGTAATTTGTCATTTTATTATTGATAATTTATTGTGGTGATTAAGCCAATTGAAGAAGTTTCGCGAGTCTTCAATTATATATTAAAGATAAACTCCATGGATGTCGGTGCTGCATCCTGGTCATTGATGAGAAGTCAAATGATCATGATGTACTGGAGGCACTTCAAGGTATTAAATTAAATTGTTATTATTTAAATTTATATGATTATATATATATATGTGTGTGTGATTATATATTACTTAGTAAAAAATTAATTTTTATTTTAGGAAAACTTCACATGGGATCACGCTATTCGTGAAGTGGTATATCTAGTATTTCTTCATATGTTAAGGATCAAATATTCAAACATGTTGAGCAAGTGGAAACATATATATTATTATAAAGTTTATTATGTTTTCATGAGTTGCCACGTGAGGTGTGGTTATCATTTGTCAAGTATTGGGATAACTATTTAGTTGAAGAAAATTTTGATGAAAACTCATTTGATGATTAGTAATTCGAAGTATTTGTATTATTTTCGAACAATCTCAATTATTAAGCTTGCTTTATAGTTTTATTTTTATTTGAATAGTATTTATGTTTTTATAAGATAAATAATGTTTATGAGGTATTTATACAAAAAAATAATTAGTGAATATATTTATATAAAAAAAATAGTCTAAATAAATAATTTTATAAAATAAAAAAAATTGGACACAATATTTATCTAAACAAGTTAGGAATGAAAAGGAATTAATTTGGTGAAGTATAGAAAAAATGAGTCAATTTGGATACATATACAATAAATTGCGTACAAATGAACGAACTATAAATTTATACATTGTCGAAATAAATAATTTTAAAATAAAAAAAAAGTTGGGCACAACATTCTTTTTTAAACAAGTTAGATATGAAAAAGAATTAATTTGGTGAATTATTTAAAAAACTGACTTAATTTGAATACATATACAATTAATTGCGTACAAATAAACAAAATAAGCTCGTGCCCGATAGGCGCACGCCTCCTCCACATGCACTAGAGGTCGGACATTCGATTGGATTAATTTTTCAAGACCCAATAAGACAAATATATAAGGTTGGTCGCCTATAATTTCATTGAGAAAATGAGAGGTAGGGAGAGAACTTTTAGAGAGCGGGGTGAGAGGGTGAGGAATTGGGTAGAGCATAGGTTAATTTATTCCGAGTGTAACCCGGTGAGGCAGAAATTTACCCAGAGTCATAATCTGAGAAGATGGATAAATGGTTACCAGGACGCAAGGCAAATCACAACTAAAGATTGGAGAAATTTGATCTTCGATAATAGATATACCACTTCCTTCCTTCCTTCTTCTTCTTCTTCTTCCGTAATTTCCCTGAAAATTGTAGTATTGCAAGATTGAAGGAGAAGTTTAGCGAGATTGAGGAGGTGGTGGATAATTTTTGTCCAAAGAAGATAGATAAGATAGGGAAAATGTTTGGTTTTGTACGTTATTGGGAGAAAAGAATTCGTAATGTTGAAGACACGCTTCACAAGTACTTAAACAATCTATGAACCGATAGTTACAAACTTCAGGTGTTCAACCCTAAGTTCTCCAGATATAAGGAAGGGCGGAAGGAGTATGGACAGATTTCAAAAATATTTGACAGTAAAAATACAATGGTTGTAGAAGGGAGATCTTACAAAGAGGCAACGTTAAGCAAGAGGCAGTGCAGAGAGGTAGAAGGAGAAGCAAAAGCTGGTGAATCAGAGAAATCCTTCTCTTTTAACTCTACGGAGGATGAAAGAAAATGGTTATAAAGTTGTTGGTTAGGACTTCTACGTAAAGAATTTTCCTGGAAAGAAAATGGTGAAGAAATTCAATCGGAGTGTGGAGTTTGGTTCATTTTGAGATACATTGGAGATGACACAGTTTTGATTCAAAATACAAGAAATAATAATCTCAAGGAGGCCGCAAAGGATATGAGTGGTTGAATTATTGGTTCGAGTGGTACAGACCATGGCAAGCCTCTAACGTTTGCCATAGACGAAGGGTTTGGACAGTTTGGACTGGAGTACCTTTTCAGGTATGGAACAAGAGATTCTTCCAAGTGGCGAGTTCAATAGTAGGAAATTTTAATAAGCTTGATCCTATCACTGAAGATAAGAGAAGATTGGATGTTGCTAGAGTGCTTATTTCAACTTCCTTTCTTGGTGAAATAAATTCCATTTTTTCGGTATGTATCGATAGAAAGCTGTTTAAGATTAAAATTATGGAGGATAGTTCATTTTTTTAGAAGTGCAGTAGGAATTATGTCATTTGAGAGGGGATGGAGGTTTCTTCACTACACAGAGACTCAGTCTACTCCTCTATTGTGGAACCGGTGATGACCGAGCTCTTCAGTAAAAGCCCAGGTGGTGAAGAGCTTTTCGACGATCGTTGAGTACAACGGTGAGGATCTCGAGGCTTGTGGCGGCGATCTGGGCCCCAATCGCTTCCAAATTCTAGGGAATCTGAATAGCCGCGCATGCGAGATTGAGGCAGATATTTTAGACACTGAGAAATTGAATACTTCAACGAACGAGGTGGATTTTGGGGCCCACTTGGTAATGAAATGTGCACATTTTATTAAGTTAAAAAGGAATAATTAAAAGGTGGAGGATTGGACAGTTACGAGAAAAGAAGCCCAACCTTTTTTTAGTGGGGAAAGTGGGCTTTATTCTCCAAAGTCGAGTGCGCCACACATTAATATAATGGATCCAGAAAATTCAGATGTATGTGGGTTGGGCTCCAAGTCTTTACCCAATAATAATTCTGAGAAGAGTGGGCCTGATAATGTAAAAGTTGGGATTTTCAAGTTTAACAAAAGATTTAAGACCAACAACAAGGATAGTTGCTTGAGATCTGATAAGCCTTTACGTTAGGGATTTATACAAGATCCGCCTCAATCGGAATCCATACAGGGTCAACATCAGTGTATTTCGAGCAACCCACTGCGTCTTCAGTGTCCGGAGAGTAACGAGGTTGCTACTGATGCCCAGCCTAACCATATGAATTCCAATCAATTAGGCAGAGTAATCGTAAGAAAGCCTACGAAGCAGAATTTGGGTCCCTCGAAATCTGAGAGAAGAAGAAAATTGGGATGGTGCAATTGAAGGATTTTTTTGTCAGATATGGTCGCGTCTGAAGATTGGGAAGAAGTTATTAAGGAGAAAAAAGAATTCAGCGAGGGAATTGGGGAAATCTCTGGGCCTAGCATCGTGTAGAGAGAAGAATAAGAGATAAATATTTTTGGAGGCGACTCGCAAGGAAGCAGAGAATGGGCAGGACAAAGGCAACGAGATTTTGAGAGTAGACAATCAATGAAGATTTTAACTTACAATATACGAGGCCTTGGGAGAAGAGCTAAAGTAAGGGAGATCAAAGACATAATCAGAAGACAAGGTATTAATTTTTGTTGTATTCAAGTATCTAAGAAAGAGATGGTGGATGAATTTATGTGTAGATCTCTATGGGGTGTGGGCAATTTTGGTTGGTGTTATAGGGAATCAGAGGGAAGGTCTGGGGGGATTATTTCTATCTGGAACGCAGATCTTTTTTCAATTATCAGTTGTTGGCATATGAAGGGAGTTATTGTGGCTAATGGGTACTGGGGTGATGATGACACTAATTGTTGTATTGTGAATGTATATGCCCCTTGCCCCCTGAATGAAAGGATTGCACTGTGGTATTGTCTCCTAATAGTAATTTCCCAAAATCAAAATAGCTACTTGTGCTTAGTAGGCGATTTCAATTCGGTTAGAAGAGATTCAAAGAGAGTAGGGAAGAGGAAGACGACGAGTAGAGCTGATATTTTGGCCTTTGATGAATTTATTTGCAATTATAATCTGGTCGATTTACCTTTGCATGGTAGATCATATACTTGGTATAGACCGAATGGTTCACGTAAGAGCAGACTTGATCGATTTTTAGTCAACAATGAGTGGTTATTAAAGTGGCCAAAACAATTCATAAAGGAATGTCGAGATCTATTTTGGACCACTGCCCGGTGAGAATTGAAGTGGAAGATAGAGACTGAGGACTCAAACCTTTCAGGTTTATCAATGCTTGGATCCATCAGATAGGCTTCGGAGAGGTGGTCGAGGAGAGCTGAAGGAATCGGGATATACAAGGATGGAGTGGGTACATTTTGAAAGAGAAGTTTAAGCATCTAAAAAATATTTTGAAGAAATAGAATAAGGAGTGCTTTGGACTTTATCGATAGAAAGATCGAGAGTCGGAAAGAAGAGATTCTTAGATTGGACATCATTGATGACACTTTGGGGATGTCCGAGCAAGAAATTATTAGAAGAAACGAGGCTAGAGCATGCCTGATGTTTGATATCAGATGGAAGGATAACTTAATGCATCAAAAAGCAAGATACAAGTGGCTGAGAGACGGGGATGCAAACATTGGTTTCTTTCACAAGGTGATAAACAATCGACAAAAGAGAAATGATATTGTTGGGCTGCTCGTTCATGGAGTTTGGAAGGAGGAGGTTTCAGAGGTAAACAAAAGATTTTCTTTAGTTCTTCCGAGATTATTTTAGAGCCGAACAAAGAGATAGACCTTTTCCGGGTGAGAGCTTTGCGAAGAAGAAGATTTCAATGGCTGAAAATCTTATTCTCACTGCACCGTTCTCTGAGGAAGAAGTGATTGAAGCCATCAAGGATTGTGAGAGCTTAAAAAGCCTTGGTCCAGATGGGTTCAACTTTACCTTTTTAAAGAAATTTTGGAATATTTATCGGGTTGATTTTATGAAGTTTTTGGAGGCGTTTCATTCGAATGAAACATTGGTAAAAGAACTCAATTCATCATTTCTAGTCCTTATTCCAAAGAAACAAGGAGCATTGGAGCTACAGACTGATCTCGCTAGTGGGAGGTATTTACAAAATTCTGTTAAAAATTCTCTCGAGGAGGTTAAGCAAGGTGATGGGCTCCATTATTTTCGACCACCAATCAACTTTTGTGGGTGAAAGACAAACCCTTGACTCAGTTGTGATTCTCAATGAAGTTATTGAAGATGTCACGAGAAGAAAGAAGAAAAGTATTCTTTTCAAGATTGGCTTCGCAAAGGCTTACGACTCGGTTGATTGGGGCTATTTGAAAGATATTACGGGGAGCTTTAACTTCTAGAAGAAGTGGATCGCCTGGATCATGGAGTGTGCTTTTTTCAACGTCTGCTTGTGTACTGGTGAATGGGAGTCCCACAGAGACTTTCAAATTTGAATGGGGTTTGAGACAAGGAGATCCTTTATCTCCTTTTTTTATTCCTATTGACTGCTGAAGGTTTATCAATTCTGATGAACAATGTTGTGGAATGTAATCTCTTCTAGCCGATTCAGGTGGGAAATAATGATGTGTTAGTGTCTCATTTGCAATTTGTAGACGATACTATATTTTTTAGGAAAAGCAAAATGTGTTGGGTTTAGTTGGGACGAACATCATGTTCGATGCAACGGAAGTTATAGATTCACCAATAACGAATCAAATACATGGTTGTATAACATAAAATATAAAGGATGAAGAAACAATATAAATTCTTACAGTGCTTCGAAGACAGAAACCTCAACTACGATATCCACACAATTCACGTTCATAGATCCGTACAGATTTATCAGTGTTGAATCTCGAGACGAATTTGCTAGGAAAATTCCAATTGGAGATTTTATGGAGAAACTATGAAGTCGTCGATTAATGAGTCTCTAAAATCTTATATTTATAGGGAAAGTCCAACTTAAATCTTAAACTAAGAAGATTAGGAAATATAATCCCTAATCTTGCAAATCAAACCTCATAGATTTGATTTTCCTATCTATATAAAATCCTACAATAATATTCCATACATTATTCTGGGATTCCTATTTATTTAATTAAATAATAACAATAATTAATTCTAAATTAATATATTATTAATTATTCATAATTTAAATATTAAATTCAATTTAATACTTAATCAACCAACTTTAATCTGCGAAGGGAATTACTTGTTGTGTGACCCATAGACCCTCATATATCGAGTGATTAGTCAAACTAACGGTCTTAATTGAACACTAGACAATAAATTAGACATTCTCAATATATGAGGTACGTTGTGAGGAAATGTGCAACTACTTGTAACTAAACAAGGGCTATTGATATAATGTCCTTTATTCGTGAATACTCGATTAAGTTTTGAACATGATGAAGTGTTTATTCAAATAACTTAATCATAATATTTCTAATCACTAACTGATCGCTCATATCACACTTGGTCACAAAGTCCAAGCTGACGTGCATCGACCGATGACTTAGATCCAATGATGGTCCCAGTTTCGAAGGCCAAAATGGGAATTTAGGAGATTTTTTTTAAACTTTGCATTGCACCCTGTTGATAGGCGAACATAAATTAATAAGTGGCGAACAAGGATTAAAGCTACATCAGTGATTATGAAGAGCCAACCTCAAATCAAGGGTGATCAACAAAGAAAATCAAGTTGGGGTGCATCTACCAATCTGAGAGGTGTATAAAGTGACGAACAACTCCCCCGACGAACAACTAATGGGCGAACAGGTATTAAGACCCGAGACCAAGAATGAGCCAACTGTGAAGTCATCAATGACGAACAACTTGGTCAAACTAGGATACAACAAACAGCCAAGGAAGTGTGTACAAGTGAACAAAGGACAAAGATCCCAAAGCCAAGCTGAACAAAGCCATAAGGCGAACAACTTCCAAAGTACAACCTCAAGAGGGGAACAACTTTCAGTTGAAGGGTCATCAAGATCAGTCAAGCCGACATAGGCGAACAACAATGAGTCCGAGATAAGGCCCAAAAGAAGACTTTGTAACTAAGATTCAGCTTAGATAAGGTCAAACTAAGGTCAAAGGACACATGTCAGGCATGCAAGCTAGGGAGACCAAGAGTCAGTAGCACCTCATGCTTGCTAGCCTCTATAAATAGTTGTTCTCCAGCTTATTGATATAATTTCGATTTTCGGAAAAAAACACACACACAAACACACCCTAACCTACACATACACGAAGTAAGTCCCACTTTAAATTCGATAAATTCACACCCCAATTTACCATTTACGGTGGTAATCAATCACACGATATTGATTGGTGACGTAAAAACGGATTAAAACAGCCACTAATTCTTACAATTAGATTCGTTCATCAACACACCCTAAATGAGTTCAGTGAGGGAACACTCAAGTCACTGCGTTGCTAAGAGTCAGAGCTCTCAAGTCAGTGACATTGACTTGTGAGCTCAGGCTCTTAACAAGGCAGTGACTCGAGAGACTGAACTCTCGAGTGCTAGCTTAAGCCTATCAGTGAGATTGATTCTCCCTGACTAAAATACTTAGTTAATTTTTTTTTTTAACCTTTTCAAGTATACTCAGAGAGCATACACTACAAGTAATTAGAAAGTGCTAAAACAATAAAGACACTCAGTTTAACGTGGTTCAGAGACTCAAGCTCTTACATCCACGGCCTAATTTAACAGGAAATCCACTAACTGGGATTCTTGTTTTTAACGTGCCAAGGTGCACCCAGATCTATAACTCCAGATCTTGCTTACTTCCTAACTCAACAAAACAACTTACTACCAACAAACCTGCCAATGGTTTTGGTTTCAGTTGGGTTTTCTCCAACTAGGTGAGATTTTCCCTTACAATGTGTTAGCCTAAAGCTAAGATTGGAAAAATCTCTCTAAGCTAAGAGTTACAAGTTGAACACTCATTTGTGTATATATGAAGACCCTAATGGTCAGTGAACAAGGTGTGAATCGTGCCTCCTTATATCTCCTATACAATGCACTAACCACTCACACCTTCACAACTCGTAGGTGTTGATTTTTCTTACTCACACACCCTTGAAACGAAGTTATGAGCTTGTATTTATAATGTGGATTCAAATGTAACCGTTGGAGGAAACTATATTAGAATCCAACATTTAATGGTTTCAACCACTTTTCTTGGAATGCGGTCTTGTCAGTGTCAGATATGCTGTCTTGACTTGATTGGTCCACGTGGACTGAATCCAACGGATCTTTGATTCAGTAAGCTTGATCAGGGCGCACTGACTTCAGATAGCTTATCCTCCACTGGTTGATGATCTTCAGTAGACATGAATGTCTTCAGTGTAGTTGTCCTTCAGGGACTCTTTGAAGATCTCTCCAAGAAGTTTGTCATAAGGCTGAATGACAAACTTCCCTGACCACAATAGCCTGACTCCTTCAGGGCCTACTTGGTACAGCACTGATCCTCCTGATCATGCTCTTCACTGAGTAGTCCACTGACTTAGCTTAAATCAACCATGGTTTATACTCAGTGGGACATCCTTCAGGCTTCTCTTCAGGTTCAGGTCTTCTGATAAGGCTTTAGTCAGTTCTCTTGAGATGTCATCTTGACTTCATCAGGCTGTGTCAATGAGTTCCCCCTCAGCTGAGCTTTCCTCCTCTGAGTGCTTCCTTAACTGAGTTCTTCTCAACTGACAACCCGTTCTTCTGAGAAATAACTTAGCCTGACTTGAAACTAAAGGTACTATCCTGACTGCTTTCAAACCTATTACATGTGGTTTTGGAAAATCATCAAAACTAAAACATATCCCAACATCCAATTATGATGAGAAGATGATCATTCTCTCCAAATCCACATTGAGGAATGAATCTTATTCTTGGTTCAACTACCACGCACATGCATTTCGTGATGAACCCAATCCAAGTCATATCTACCCATGGAAGGGTGCAAGCGTCAGTCATGGTCAAAATTCATCACACCACACATGTCGTGCGTATTGACCTCAAGTCAAAGGAATATCACATTGCTACCACTAACCGAGACACTCATAGACACATAAAGTAGAATTACATCAAACAGTTTCTCGGATGAGTATACCAATACCCTCTAAGATATCTGTGCATCCATCATGAGATACCTAGTATCTCGTAGTAAGTGAGATCTTACTATCCTCTCTAAGAGTATGATGAAGATCGCACACCAATTTCAATTGCATCATCAATATCTCATTCTTGATGATCATTGATCGGGAAAATTTGAGAATCATGTTTAAGTCATTTGAGTTCTCACAATCTCGATGACAACAATGACTCATGGGAACACAAATAAGAATAAATGCAAACAATAAAACATAATATTCAAACAAGTGTAATGCCATACATTTAATATTAAATAAACAATAATATTAAAACCAAAACTGTATAATATCTTAGTATTACGTCCTCACAATAGGATTATCTCTAGGACACTAACACTAACACTAACAAAATTAGGTAAAGTGAGATTTATAAGAGATTTTCTCTCTCTCATCGAGGCAATGTCGGGACTCAAAATTAATATAGGAAAGTGTTGTTTGTATGGGGTGAATGTAGAGGAAAATCTACTGAGTGAGTGGGCAGCGTTGTTGCGATGTTCGACGACCTCTTTTCCTTTTATATAACTGGGAGTTAAGGTGGGTTGTGCTCATAGATAGCTCTCGGATTGGACTTATGTGGTGCAGAAAATTAAAAATCGGTTAAGAAAATGAGAGGGAATGAAAATCTCAATTGGAGGGAGAATTACTCTGGTTCAAGTTGTGCTCTCCTCGATACCTGTGTACTTCTTGTTCACCTTCTGGATTCCAAAGATTGTGGTGAGTGAAATTGTCAAATTGATAAGAAATTTCCGCAGGGGGAGGGGGGGGGGGGGGTGGGGAGGTGTGCGAGTGAAAACAAAACACCTTGGGTGAAGTGGTCTACGGTTTGCAAACCGAAACAATTTGGGGGGCTGGGGGTTAAGAATTTAGTGTGTTTTAACAAACCTTTGTTTGGAAAGTAGGTTTGGAGATTCTTTAATGAGAGAGATTGTTTGTGGGCTAAAATGATAGAGTCGAGATAGGGGCTTTCTTGAGGAAAAGGACTAGGTCCGTCGAATTCTAGAAGAGAGTCTTTTCCTGTGGGATGGTGGGGAGAGATTCTTAAAGAGGTTGGTGGGGAGTGAGGACTGGTTCTTTAGTAATTTAGAAAAGGAAATTGGGGATGGGAGGAAGACTTGGTTTTGGGAGGAAGCTTGGGTTGGAGAAGTGTCGCTCAAAGTTAGATTTCCTAGGTTATATTTACTAGCTCAGGACAAAAATGCTAGAATAAGTGAGTTAGTGGAGTGGAGGGGAGGGGAGTGGAGATGGAGTGGAAGTGGAGAAGAAATTTATTTGAGAGAGAGTGTGTCATTCTTAATGAATTGTTAAATATTGTGAGCAGGTATCCGCTAAAAAGGAACGACGAGGATGTGTGGAGATGGCTTCCGGAGGCAAACAAGATGTATACAACAAAGGGGGTGTATGACTAGCTATTTTAGAAGATCCATCCAAGGGTGAAGGAGAAAAGAGAGGAATTCAAGATAATTTGGAACAAATGGGTACCAAATAAAGTCAAGGTGCACGCGTGGAGAACAATTCTAGAAATATTACCTTCGATCTCAGAGTTACAAAAAAGAAATATTTTGACAAGCGATCCCAACTTGAAATACGTCTTTTGCAAGGAAAAGGAAGAAACGGATAGACATGCTCTTTTTGAATGCAATTTTTCTTTAGTGTGTGGATGAAGTGTTGTGAGTGGATAAGGGTAAAAACTATTTTATCGTCTAAACCTTCTACGAATCTCATACACTTTAGCAAACTCATTAAAGGAAAAATAGTGGAACTAGTACTTTGTTGTATCTGGGAATATTTAATTTGGATATTATGGAAAGCTAGGAACAATGCTGTTTTTCAAAATTTAAAAACATCCGTGGACAACGTTGTGGAGGAGCTAAAAAAGTAGGGCCTGGAGCTGGTTACAGACCGATTTCTTGAAATTAAATCTTGTGAACTTTAGGGATTAGTCTAGGAGTTTGAGTTGTACCATTGAGATCTAATTCTGCTTGGTTGTAGCTTCTTTTTTAGCATTTAAAAATTTTGTAATGTGTAAGAGAGGGCGTCCCTTGTTCCCTCAAGTTTTGAGTTAATAAAATAACTCCTTTGCTGATAATAAAAAAATGTGGGCCACCTATGATGACTTTAATGGAAGATGGCCTAGTGATTCGCGCCCACCCCGGGTGCCCAGAAGACCTGGACTTGAACCACCGAGTTTTTTTTTCTATGTAGGCTCAGAATTTGCGATGGACATATTCCGTCGCAAATATTAGATTAGTGACGTATACGTGTCCGTCGCAAATAATTTACGGAACCAATAATTCATTAATTTATTTAAACAATTAATGACTGACAACTAATTTGGGCGACCCGACTAATTTCGATAGATACCAAAAAGTCATCGCTAATATTAGCTGTGATTGTGTTGTCAACGGACATGTGTCCGTCACTAAATCCGTCGCAAAACATCATTTTTTTTTTTAGTGTGAGTGAATTGAAACACCAAATATTAATGTATAATTGGACTTCATAATTTCCTCTCACTGGTGCCCAAATTTATAAGTCTATAGACACTAGTACTCTCTCCGCCCCTTGTTAAGTGTTTTCCCTTTTTTTTTTATCTAAACAAATGTCTCGGATTAATTTTTTTTTCTAATGTCACCACATCCTTTTTATTTTTATCTTTAGGGATGTTAATGGAGTTGGTTAAAAATTAAACCTGCATTGAACCTAGAGCTGACAAAACGGGCGGGCCGGGCTTGGCCGGCCCAGCCCGTCGGGCTAATCGTTATTCGCGGGCCGGGCCAACCCATTTGCAAGTCGGGCCTGTAAAATCCCAGCCCGGCCCAACCATAGCCCGCGGGCTAACGAGCCGGCCCGGCCCGTTTCAACTTTTATTTTTTTCCTAATCTCAAAATAATATTTGGTAGAATTTTTTTATTCCACGGTACTGAAAATTGAGGGGCTTCATTTACAAAATTCTTTATTATGACATCAAGTATCAAGTCAAGTATTTTAAAAAAAAAAAACTAAATATACAACACTAAATATCATTTAAATATCACTAAATATCATTTAAAAACTAAAGATACAACACTAAATTCTTTATTATGGCAGTATCAAGTCAAGTATGTTCATATATTTGTAATTACAACATTGAATATCATTAAAAGAAATAACACTAATTATAATCTTTTAAAAATAAAATTGATAAAAAATAAAAAAAAATCAACCGGGCCAGCCCATTTGGGCCCCGGGCCAGCCGGGCCGGGTAAAAAACGGTCCGATTTTTTCGGGCCTCTATTTTTTGTGCCCAGCCCAGCTCATATGTCGGGCGGACCGGACCCAAATTGCCGACTCTAATTGAACCTACCTTAAGCGGGGCGGGTTTGAACTCGATCAAGCGGATCTCGGACGAGTCATGATTTTTATAGGGCTCGTCCATGAACTTGCCTCATTAAAATATTAATAGTATTTTATGTATATATATACATTTATATGAACTTATATTAAAATTAGCGTATTTAGTTTTGTTAATATATATATTGATTATTTATATTATTTTTAAGTATTAGATGAATATTAAATATTACTTTAAATAAATATATGTATAAATTTGACCTTTATAATGTTAAAATAAAATATTTTACATTTTAAAATTAATATAAAAATAATATAAAATCAAATGGGGCTTGGAGGGTTGAACCCGGTTGGTCCCACGACAGGACGGGTCTATGAAAATTTTGGTGGGGTTGGGTTTGGGATTGGTCAAACCCGCCAGACCCACCTCGTTGTCATCCCTATCTATTCCTCCCCACCTTTATTTCTCTTTTCTATCCCCAATTATCATTTAGAGTTCGTTTGACTAAACTTATTTTAAACATCTTATATGCTCTAAAATCTTATAAGTTGTTTTAAAAGCTTATAAGATATAATTTTTAAGTAACTTATAAGTTGTTAAAGTTTTTGACTCTTACAACTTATAAGATTTTTTAGAATTTATAATAAATATTTTTTAAATTTAATTTTAATATAAAATAATATTTTTTTTACAGTGTATAAACTACTAAGAACTTATTTTATTATCTTATAAGTTGTTAAACATCTTATTTTACCTAACACATTAATAATGCTTATAAATTTTTAAACAGTTCATAAACTCGGATAAACACTCTCTCGAGTAAAGGAGGATCTTACCAAAGGACGGAGAGAGTATATTTATTTAGGTTAATAATACACCATATATTTTGAATTTTTTCTTTGTATGGAAATTATATCGGGCCAAATTAATCAGTTAGGCTTGGGCCTAGGTTATATGCATAGACTATACTACCCTTCCTCTCCCACATTTCCTGCTGGCCGCAAATTAGATGAATGCAACATTCAGAAGTAAAAATCGAGAAAAAAAAAAAAAGGTAAATCCCATATTTTCGACAAAAAAAAAAAAAAAAGCTTGAAAAAGAAACCATATTCTGAAAAAAAAAGTTTAATTTTATGAAATTCTTTTCCGAAAAATAACCAAATTATCAGAATTTTCCCCCGAAAAACTTGCTAAATATCGGATTTTTTTTTTCAAACATCATAAATTTCAGTAAATAATTCAGAAAAACCCCACAATTTTCGTCAAAAAATTCGAGAAAAATTTCAAAGAAAAATACGAATCTGTATAAGAGTTGGGCTTGATGTCGCGGTGGAGCACTGCTGGGTGGCCGGCGACTTCAAAATGGGTGGCGACGTGGTGGCCTAAAACTGAAGATTTGTTGGTATGAAATTATGAAAGGAGAGATTGAGGCTTAGGGGAAAAAGAAAGAAGAAATGGGTGCAGAAAGTGGGGAAAAAAGAAAGGTGAAGGGTGGGTGTGTGAGGGAGAAGGGGAGGAGGGAGGGGAAATTAGGGTATTTTAGAAAGGGGTATAAATGTAAATGTTACTTTTGGGGAGGATGTACTAATCTAAAGTACAAAAGTGGGTGCATATAACCTGGGCCTTAGGCTTGTCGTTTCAGCCCAAAACACCACACAATGGGCTTGATTAGCCCACTCCTTTTCTTTTTCTTTTGGGTCCGGCTATATACCCCTCCAATATTTTGATATACACCTCCTAACCTTTAATTTTACTAATGAAATTCCCATACTATCCTTATTATTTAAAACTTAAATATTCAAGTTCTAACCCTAATTATTATGATCAGCGCCCGTCTTCATCCAACCGCCGGCAGACACCGCCCTGTCACGCCTACAGGTATTTTTTTCCTTTCTTTTAATCTCAATTCAGTTTTTTTAATCTAAAATTATCGAAATTAAATGCATTTTTGGACAAAAAATATCGAAAATAACCATATTTTGCAACAAAATATGATTGAACACCATATTGTTTGAAAAATATCACAATTTTTCGTAAAAATAATCGAGAACCACCTCATTTTTCAGCAAAAATGGGGAAAAATAGGGAAAAAAAAAACCTGAAAAAGGTCGAAGAGAGAAGATTTCTACTTAAGAAAAAATGAATTTTTATTAAGAAAACTCCAGCGTTTGATTTCATATTGAGAAAGTACCGGAAATAAATGTTGCAGCATTTTTTTTTCTGGTCTTGATTCCGAAGTAAACGTTGCAGCGTTCAATTTCGTTGTACACATTGCAACATTCAATTTTTCTTTTCTTTTGGTGAGGCGGCGTTAGTGGAGGAAATTTTGGTGGATTGAATACCTTGTTACGTGAAAAAATAATTGCAAAGAAGCCACAATGTGTTCCCTGTTTTTAA
Organism: Ballota nigra; assembly: GCA_947034835.1. NCBI lineage: Eukaryota > Viridiplantae > Streptophyta > Magnoliopsida > Lamiales > Lamiaceae > Ballota > Ballota nigra. The sequence goes on from OX344725.1 coordinate 52,707,856, forward strand.
GGAAAACGTGTATTGAGTGAGAATTTGATTTATGATAGAGAGTATATAGGGTAAATTAAATTAGATTGGGGTGTATATATTAATGTTGGAGGGGTATATAGCTAGGCCCTTTCTTTTTTTTTAATTAATCAAGTCTCAGTTTCTTTTTGAAGGCCCAATTTCGAGCCTCGCCAGTCGCCATCAGGATAACAGCTATCCAATACGACACAGTTGTCTGGTAACGCCGGAAGATGGACGCCGCCGATCGCGACTTAAGGAAGATCATGCTGACGTCAGTGTCTGCAATGGTGGCGGAGACGACGACGTTTCCCATCGACCTACTGAAAACTCGGCTCCAGCTCCACGGCGAGTCAAAGCAGTCTGTCCGCCCAGCGTCCGCTTTCAGAATGGGTTTCCATATAGTCCGGAACGACGGCGTTTATGGAATGTACAGAGGATTGTCCCCGGCAATTTTCCGGCACATGTTCTACACTCCGACTCGTATTGTTGGCTACGAGCATTTGCGCAACACATTTCTGCAATCACCCAATCATTCGCCCTCATTTTACAGCAAAGCAGTAATCGGTGGAATTTCTGGCGCAATTGCTCAGGTACTTATACATGAGTTTGATTTTGCGGTTGAATAGTTCTTTATACTTGATTTTGTTTCGATTATTTCGTATTCTCTGGTAAATGTGAGTGTATAGCAAATAAATCAAACGCAATAGTGCCCTATGAACTCAAACTACCTTATGCACAAACACTTGCATCAGTAATTCTTGATTTATTCTGGCATAACTTCGCTTTTATTCTCGAAGGAAATGGAAGAGAAATGGTCAAATCAGTGAATACTAAACCTTATCATTATACTCTTTGATGAACGTGGTTTGGAAACTCATGGAGTTCCAGTTTCATTGATTATAAAATTGTTGATTTTTTAGGTACGGAGATGTATGACAAAGATTTACTTCTTATACATAACCTTTGAAAGAGAATGAAGCCGTGTACTTCAAAAATATGGAAAAATTATATGTTACTCTAACTTGGTAGCTAGTCAACATAAAAGGCTGTTTAATTCAGGCAAATGCCAAATAGTTAGAGGATACAGTTTTTGCCCAATTAATAGGCAATTGAGTTATTTATTGCATTGCGTTGGGCTGATACAGTGTTTGTAGGCAGTGTTAAGTTGTTAACTGTTGTTATATGCACATGAAATAGTTTATTGATGAATAGATGATAATGCTAATATATTGGCAAGTAAAATGATCTCTATACAATAAAAAAAGTCTGCAGTGATGGTAAGAGCGGTTGAGAAGTAATTCTAACATGAACATAATATCTATACCATTGCTTATTTTTCAATAATGAGCACATCAAATGCTCTGGCAGTCATCTCCAATGTTTAGTTAGATAAGTTGCAAATTATCTCCGGCAGCTTCCTTTGTTTCTGTGATTCAGGTATTTGTTGTTAGTTAAAAAAATATAATCTTAATCATGGCTTATATACCTGTCGGATATTGGGGTGCATAGTCTTTGATTAAACACAGCTTCAAACTTAGTTTGGAAAAAATTGTAACACCTTAGATAATTATCTAATGTAAAGGCAACCAGTCATATCTTAGCCTTTTTGTTATTTTTAAACCTTTGCAAAATAAGGCACTACGCAGTACATAGTGAATGAATCCAAATCTATATCTTCATTTCCAAAAACTCAATTTTTTTCGTCTTTCTAACTTTCTTATACAGACACTGTCATCTGATCTCAACCCCCCACAAACTACTTTACCACACAAATTCACATTGCTTTCCATTTTCAGCATATGCAAGTGCTATCTTATCATGAATCAAGCAGTGTTATACATCACTTTTGCTGCTTTTTATGGCTATGCTTCTCACTATCTTTTAGAAATTTAATTTCTTTGCCATGGTTTTCTGATCCAACATCTGATGCCCTTTGAGTTTGATTAGTTTAATCATGTATTCTGAACTGCATAACTTTTCTACAGTGCTTTCTCAAACATATTATCATAGGCTGTGCGAGTCATATTCTGAAAAACCTGTTTTCATTGATGTCAAAATACTGATGATGGTAATCATGATCGAGATGTGCCCAGAGCTTAAGGTGAACCTGTCGCAACTGTTTGCACCTTAACCTAGGGTATGAATAAAACCCATGATAGACCTAACCACAACTACAACGAAAGGTAAAATAGTAAGATTAAAACAAAAACAAGGACCTCGGACTAAAAGAACTGAAGAAGTCAACACAAGAAAACAAAAGGAAAATGAAGAATAGAATAGATTGGGGAGAGAAGTCACATGTTGATATGGCACCTTCTCATATGCGAGCCGACTCTCCTCTAATACTTAGAGATGATGAAGAAATTGATATGGAGGAATATGATGAAGATGAGGAAATTGGGAATGATCAACTTGATGAGGACAATATTTAGCTTGGTGATTGATTAATTGACTAATTGTATGGTCAGAACTGTTGCAATAGTTTTATTAAGCTTAGGTTCTTGTTGCCTTATTAACATTTTGGGTGTGTGTGTTTGTGTCTTTTTTCACAACTCATGTTTAAGTATTGTGCATTTCTTAATTTCTGTGAAGGCGCCTGCCCTGTGCCCAGGCTCGAAGACTCCTTTGCGCTTTTTATAACTTTGACGAAAATAATGTCGAATCATGCTCCTATTTCAGTTTATCTAGTTAGTTTTTGCCTTTTATATAGTTTTTCTTTTCAGCGTAGGTAATTGCAAGCCCTGCTGATCTCATCAAAGTAAGAATGCAAGCGGATGGTCTTATTTCAAGCCAAGGTCTCCAGCCTCGATATACTGGGCTCTTTGATGCCTTAACAAAAATTATTCATGCTGAAGGATTTTTAGGCCTTTGGAAAGGTGTTTCTGCAAATGTCCAAAGAGCATTTCTAGTAAACATGGGAGAATTAGCATGTTATGATCATGCCAAACGATTCATAATCAAGAATCGGATTTGTAATGACAATATTTATGCTCACACTCTGTCTTCCATTGTGTCTGGTCTATCAGCTACTGCTTTGAGCTGTCCAGCAGATGTGGTTAAGACTAGAATGATGAATCAGGCTGCTGCTGTGGAGGAAAACAAGATAAAATATAGAAACTCATATGATTGCCTTGTGAGGACTGTAAGGATTGAGGGGTTGAGGGCATTGTGGAAGGGTTTCCTCCCAACTTGGGCTAGGCTTGGTCCTTGGCAATTTGTATTCTGGGTTTCCTATGAGAAATTCCGACAAATTTCTGGCCTACAATCCTTTTAATTACTCCTCTAGATGATCTCCTGAACATTCTTAGTAAACTACTGCATTCTGTTTCTAGTTTAATTAGTCCTCTTTCACTCATTTTGCCCAGATTATATAAATTGTCAATCACTTGTTTCTAGTTTAATTAGTAAATGTATAGAAAACTGGCATTGTTAAGATTGATAGAAAAACAATATGTGATTCCAATTACATTCTTATTATCTTCGCCTTTGCTCGAATTATCCGCATAGCTATACTTGTTGGCCATAAGGTGTCATCTTTGTAGGTTATCTGAGTTGTGAATTGGTGCTCAGAAAGATTTCCTTAGTTAACTCGTTTTTACCTGTCACGTTTAGCACTAATCATCAGGTAATAGCTGTGGGGCTGCTTGTGACCCAACTTCGTTTATAGCCCTAAAGTTAGCATGTTCCATGACTTAAAGCTCCTTGTTATGTGCAACAGGGTTTCTGATTGACGTGTGACAAAATTTAAAATGAGGCAAACTTTACTGGTAAGATATTTATTAGCAACATTATGCAGATTAAATGCTATTTTCACTTCGTCGTATTTCTCTTTCTGAGTTAAAAAACGCTTTCATTTTGCTGACTCTGTCAAAATAATATATGGCTTCTTCACTAGGTTGTTATATTTGGAGCATAATTTTCACCATGTAATTATTTTGAGATTGCTATTTGAATCATTCATATGTACTACTTCCTCTGCTCATTTAACTGTGTAAAGATAGGTTTAATACATTAAGGCTTAATTGTGGCGTGAGCAGCATGCAACATTAACCATGTGTAACGTTGACTTACGTCAACTCGAAGTCCAAAACCATTTTCATAATTAATCTGCCACTCGTGGTTGCTAAATCTACATGTCTAAAAACGAATTTCCTTGGATACACAATATGTGCTATTTGTTATGCTAAACTCAGGTGTGTTCAATCTATCTGCTTGACATAATTAATAATGTCCTGTTTTAGTGCTAGGTGCATGAAAAGAAGATTCTTTTTTTTACTCATTTATTGTGGAATGAAATATGATGCTACGCGACTATCTACAACCAGATTTTTTCTCAATATACCCATATGTACAACATTTTTTAGCACTCTGTATGATCACATAGAGCAGTAAAATGGGTATATTGAGCAAATAATCGGGTGTTGAAATTGTTTGGAGATATTATGCACTTCATTACCAGGACATACAGGAATTGGTGACTCACTTTAATGCCTTTGGTGTTCTTTCTCGGTACGAGACAAGTACTAAGCTACACTAATACGTTACACCTAACGAACAAGTCTACTTTAGGGTTTCAGTTAGCATTTCCTTAGGGATGACTGAACATGTCCTTATGGCTTCCATAGTCTAAATTGTGGGCCACTTTCAGAAAGTTTTTACTGTGATTACAGTAGTGAAGAATAGTAATCGTAAGTAAGTCATAAATGGCGAGAACGATTTATGTAAGCGTAAGTATGGAGAGCCATTCAGTGGGTGAGGAATGAAGGAACAGAAAAATGTGGACACCAACCATGTTTATGGGAGATTGCTTATCCTCATTTCCCCTTGAACCTTAGCATTACCTGAGAGCAATTAAGGCTCTTGTGTTGTATAACTCAGACTATTGATGACTGTGTGCCCATGCAAGTGGCCACCCTGTTTTGCACTCATTATGCTAATGACTTTTCATGTGCAGTAAATTCCTGTAAACCTTTTTCTGTTCTTTCCTTCAACTTCGATGCTGATTTTTCCTTCTCTTATTTCATTTTCTTTTTCAGAAAATAATAACTTTGGTGTTAAGTCGATCTGGTTGTTTCTACATTCTTCTAGCAGGCTTTGTCGTATCTCATGGCATAATTAGCACAGGTTCAGTGACCAAGTTTCATGAAATTATTGTGCAATTTTGAAATATTGTATTCAGCAATATTTTAGATGTAAATAGCTGCGTCATTATCTCTACCTATTGTCCTCTAGAGGTTTATGGTGATATGCAGATGTTTCCCTATATTTGGTGTAATAATAGCATAGTACCCAGTATTGTTGTAATGCTCAACTTTATAAAATGTTACACCTGTCTATATATGTTTGGTTATGTACACGATAATAAGGTTATTAATGTTGCATTCTGTAGTACGGAGATTACCGTTGCATCTGTAGTGTACTTTTTACTTTTTTGTTTAAATCTGGCTTCTACAGTTTAATCAAAGTGAAAAATGGTTAAAGTATCCATTTTAATAAAATAAAAAGTTTTCTACCTACTACTATAAGATTTTTTTTTTTTATACCCATCACCTATTTTTCTTTCTAAAATGCCCTTAAATGTTGAAATGATCTCACACTCAACCCCACCATATAATAAATATATGTTTAAGCGTACCATTCACTTTGGTTAATTCGAATTATATGAATTTTAGTTTAATTATGTTTGATTTCTCTTAATACACGACACATAACAATTGATGAGTAAAAAATTCCCAAATTAAATTTTAGTATTATCATTTAATATAATTTAATTATGATTGTATATAGTGAAACTTTAGTATTTAATTATATATTATTTAATTAATAGTTTTGTAATTAAGGTGAGAGTAAGTTGGGGTAAGGAGGTGGGTCATATAAATAAAATTTTTTTTTTAATAAGGGTATATGTGTCTTTTTATACCAAAGTTGGTAGAAAACTTTTTTTCTAATAGGAAGTGGGTAAAAAACTTTTATTTTTATTTTTTTCTAACACGAAAATGTACTGTATACAGATTTTACATTTACAAAATGAAAGAATAAAGAAAATAAATACTAGTAGAAGTTAAGATCCATAAATGTGTAATTATGTTTGGTTTACGTGGGAATCAATTTATAATGCACTTAATGCCTCGTGCACAACGTGGATACATAATGATCACTTGTACCCACATTAAAATACATTACTTTATACTCTGAGAAAATCCCATCATATCTAAAAGTTCGAACGTGTAGAAAGATTTCAGCAGGAATCAAATCCAAAAATTTTAGTTTTTGGCATGGGTCTTTTAACTTTAATACCATAAAAAAAAGTCATCTCATCTATTTAAAAAAAAAAAAAAGAAAAAAGAAAAATTACGTTTACATATTTTAAGTGAATAGTAATAAATGTAGAATTTATAATCCGTTTTAATTATCTGTCAAGTGGGTTGGAAAATTTCTTCTTTTCATTAACTTATACTAATAAATATGGCTCTGAATTGTGGTACCCTTCTGAACTGGAAAATATTCACTCTCACAACTGCCAAACACACTACATTAACTATTATTCGTATTTAAATAGTGCACATTAAAAAAAATTAATTTCATTTATTCGTGCGCGTAAACCCCACGATTTAAACCATTAGAATATTTCTATTTTCAAAACCAAATCATTCATTCACACTAAGCTACTAACTCTCAATGCATATCATTAATGTCCTATCATTCGTACCTTTTGGAATTCTTACACGAAATAGTATACAGGACATTATCGTTTCATCAAAGGAAAAAAAAACAAAAAACTACTCTAGAATTTTTACTGAATATATATACAAACTTTATAAGTATATATGATGGTGCGTGGTGCTACAATATTTCGTACATATAAGTGTATTAACCAAAAAATCGAATGTCAATATATAGTCGAACTCTTTCTAAAATAAAATCAATGTCGACTTCACCGATTATTGTTATTATTATTTCTATGTAACTGTGCACCTGCAGACTAAACAAAAAATGCTTAGAGACAAACTTTAATGCATGAGAATATAATCAGGTCTTGGAATTTGAGCTCGTTGATTGTAAATTTTATAGTGATTTCTTATTCAAATTATTCATGATTGATGTATATGATGGGTATCGGGGGAAGGGACAACCTTTTTACCATTCAAACATGCATTTTAACTGTCAAATTCGACGATGTTGTGTAATTTTTGCAAGATGTTTTTTTTCTTCTTCTGTGTATTTTTAAGGGAAAGTATTATTGTACTATTTGAGTATTTTTTTTAGATAATAGTAATTGTTTGTAAAAATTAATTTGATAATAATATTATGTAATGGAAACAATTAATATTGTAAAATTTTAGAGATCTATACACAAGACCAAGTCTTTGGGCTAAAACTAGAACTTCTTCAAACCAATCTTCAAGAAATAGAGAATTATACCAAGAGACAACGAATTTGAAACTTTAAAGCTCTTTTGGTGGATAAGAACACCCCACACTAAGATATTTTCACCATTTTTATCTCCATCACATCTAACTCTTCTTCACATCCAACTATCCAAGTAGACTGAGGAATCTGTAAGAACTAAGAACATTTGACACACCACCAGAACTAAAAGAAACCAGTCTACCCAAAAAATGGGACAAAATAAACGGAAAAACAGAAAATCAAATAACAAAAATATAGAACAAAATAGAACAAATAAATCTTCATATTGTTAGTTATATGTATGTTCCATCCGTCTCAAAGTTAATTGCTAGTTTACTGTTTGCCACCCTAAACTAAATTGAATTTAATTAATAAATGTGAATTAGTATGTGTAAAATAATAACATAAGGAGTAAGTATACTAGTGTAAGGATTTATATTTGTAAAACTAATGTTGTTTTCACTAGTACAAATAAGGTTTTATATAGCGGTTATTTTCCCACTTAGAAAGCGGTTAAAAACGCTTTGTAAGTGGCAGCTGTATAAGGTCACACAACGGTTGGAAACCGCTATATAATATATTGGGCTTATACAGCGGTTATGAACCGCTATATATTGTATTTTTAAATTATTTTAATATATTTGTATTTCATGCATTTATATTAATGAATAGCGGTTATTAACCGCTATTTAAACCATTTTTTTTATATTTCATTTATTGTATATTTTTTTTATAAACCTGTTATATAATTTATACTATATATATATATATATATATATATATATATATTCAACACCAAAACAACAATTAAATAAACATTCAAACCAATTAAATATACCAAAAACATGAAATATATATATCATCAAAGAGTAATAATTAAGTTACATGTTTGCTACCAAAAGTTATGTTGTTTACCAATAAAAGTGTGCTGGAAATTTATGGCTAATTAAAGAAACTTGGTAAAAAAATCAAAATGTGGAAGATTGTAAATGCTTCATAAATGCAAGTGTTTATGAATGATGATGATGGAGATATAAATGCAAGAACACAAAGATTTGCTAGGGGTTCTTAATCCCTGGACTTGAATGCTTGTATAGCTTTTTGTATTGAATAGTGAACTTGTTATTTTGGTACAAGGATTGTCCTATATATAGTTTTCTTCTACAGGGGTATTTTTGTCTTTTTCGACCTCCGTGGGGGACAACCGCATTTAATGACTGGAGTCCTTGGAGGAGTGCAGGAGCCCGTTCGTCCCAGTTGACAGGAAGCCGGCCACTAGCGTGTTGACACGTGTACCAAAAGGACGATTCTCTGAGACCTTTCCTTATTTGGAGGGAATATTCCATCTGTCACTAAGTACGGAGGTGGCTCTTTTCCTCTTATGGGAAGATCTTACCAGATTCTATCACGTGCTCCTCGAGCCGTCCCCATAGGTCGGAGGCTTGTTGAGGTCGGAGATCGAACTCCGACTCTTTAGGGGGTCGGAAGACTTCCCTGGGCTTAACCGTTCAGAGGAGATCCTTAATCGCTTTCTTGGCTATGGACGGACCGGTCCGGTCACTGTCTTCTTGGCATACATCTGTTGCGTGACAAACATATTCTGGAGTCTGATGCCGACCTCGATGGCGAGGTCGAAAGAGAGAGATTGGAGACCGCGGTGGCCGGAGAGTATCGGGCCTGGCTGGCCCACCGTGGCTGCGGTGCTCTGTCGCTTTTGGTCGTATGGAGGTCGGTGCCGACCTGTGGTGGAAAATGGCCACAACAATTGCCCCCCAACTCGGCTCTCAAGGGTAGTGGGAGGCGAGATGGTCGTTTATCATCGATCATCGGCGCCGGCCTCGTCTGGCTTCGCATGGTCGGAGGCCGGTCCTCTTGCAACTGACGTTTGAGTGGATGTACGTGGATAAGTGTGCCTAAAAAGGCGTGCGTGACATCATGCGATGCCTTAAATCCCGCGCATTAATTATTGGCGTGCGCAGCTGTTTTGGTGTGGGGTCCTTGGTGTTACGGCTTCTTGCACTTAGGCCCCTAGGCCTAGAAATTCGTTTGCAAATTAGACCCTCTCCATCTCTTATAAGTAGCTGAGATATCTTCCATTTTAGGTTTTTCACTTTTGCGCCTTCAATCATCCATAACAAGTTCCGAGTTTTCCGGCGATTTCTACGACTTGAGTTCGAAGCGGCGTTCGAGTTTTCACGGCGGCGACAAGGCGGCTAGAGAGGTAATTAGCCCTTTTTAAGTTTCAAATTTTTCTTTCCCCTCATTTTTCTGGAAATGGTACGGCGGTGGATGGGTCCTCCGCCAGGGCAGAGGGGTGGCGCCTCCTCGAGTGGTGGTGGCGGAGCCAGCCACAGGCTTTTTCGATGAGGAAGAAAGTTTTATCGGCGGAGGAGGAGCCTCTCCGTTGCGTTTTAGTGCGAGTTTGATTTGGGCCCCGGACAACGATGGGCTAGATGCGCTCTTTCCGAATCCGGGCCGGTCGTTCTTGGGCGAGGGTGCGAGAGAAAGCGGTCCCACTATGCCGGGGAGTTCAGGGTCCGCTCCGATGGCCCATCCGGTCGAGAGCCGGGATCCCTTGGACGATCTCCTCGAGGATGATGACGAAGGTGGGTGCGACGAGGGCGACGACCTGGCCAACAATTTGCTCTTTCAAAACCTTGCTGCTGAGCAAATCAAAGAAAGGCTCGGGATGACGAATGAGGCCTCGGGGTCAGAGGCTGAGGAGGTCGGGGGGTCGCCTGCTGCGAGCTGAAGCGTAGGTCAAGTTCGTCGGGACGAGATAAGGAAAGCTTTCCTGTTGTGGTCAGAATATGTGGAGGAGAAGGACGAGATCGAGCCCCTTTCCTTCGACTTTGATGGGTACCAGGAACATTTTCCCCGGGACCCGACAGTTCGCGATCCGAGGACGATTCAGATAGCCGACCTGGACAAATCCAACAAATGGACGATCGGCCAGGTTTAGAGTAAGATGACGCAGAGCCTCCTCGACGAAGCCCGGACGAAATGGGATATCCCCTACGACGTTCACCTCTATGCCCCTGAGCCTAACGAGTGGGCCGATCAGCCTCCTCCCGGGATGGTGGCCGTTACCCAAGACATCATGGAGGTCGGTCTCTGCTTTCCCCTCCATCCGGCGATCTCATACTTGTTTAATCACTGGAATCAGTCTCCGATCCAGCTTCTGCCAAATGCGTGGATGATCATTTTGAGCGCCATGGTGCTCTTCGGCCAAAACCGTCTGCACCAGATGCCGACCCCGGGGGAGATGACCTATCTGTCCGGGTTCAGAGTGAAAAAAACGGGATCGGAGAGGTCTTCATCCAAACCAAGGGACCGAAGCTGGTGACCGGTCTCCTGAGCAAAGCTCACAACGATTGAAGGAAATGGTTCTTCGTTGGAGGAGCTTGGTGGATCGGATATCCGGATGGGACAGAAGTTGGGGTTCCGACCGACATCCGCCCAAAACTCCCTGGTAAGAGATTTGTGTTTGTTTAGTGGATTAGTCGTACTGATCTAATTTTTTATTTTTCCTTGCAGGCTATCTCTCCCCCACCGATCGTGAGTTGAACTTTGACTTTGCGGTCGTCCGAGAGCGGATCCTGTCTCTTCCGGCCTCCGAGAGAAATCAAGTCATCCTCCGGACTCGTCAGGCGCGGCTTGCCAGTCATTTTTTTCAATTTCCCCGACACTTGAACTTGACGGGTAAGTTCTTGGGTGAGCTCGGGTCTTAAGTTACTTCTATTTTTTTAACGCTGCTTGTATATGCAGTGCCTGAGTTCCCCATTGTGCGCCGGTGCCCCGACCACCTACTTGATCAGTGCCCGAAGATATTTTCCAGAATGGGAGGTGCTTTTACCCCGCCGGCCGAGGTGAGGACAACCAAGAAGAAAAAGAAAGCCAATAATTCCCGTCAGCCCGTGACCGCGTGCAAGCCGATCGTAGCTGAGCCCGTGAGCCAGGTGTCCGACCATGAGTCGGGTAGGGAGACTGTCTCCCCGATCACTGGGAAAAGGAGAGGAGTCGGGAGGAGACGGAAGAGACTGGCCATCCAGAGACGCGAAGCCTGACCCCTATTGATCTGACTGAGAGCTCCCCCTCCGACCCCAACCAGCTTGGGGTGACTCTTCCAGCCGCGTCGGTGTCTGTTGCTCGCGACCCCTCCGACCGGACCTTCTTCGGGCGAGATCCGATCAAGTTCCAAGACATTTAATTCCAAAACTGGTTTGACTTTTGTTTATTTAATCTTTGGTTCCTAACTTGGTGTGAATATCTCGCAGGTTGAGCCGGGATGATCTGCGGCCGCCCCCGTTGGTGCTTAACTACCTCTCGTTCCGCATTCCAAGCTCTTACTTCGAAATGCTAGACTACCTGCGGCGGGCTGTGAATTCCATTCCCCCGACCCTGACCCTTGAGCTGGACGAAATAGTCCGAGGTCGGGCTCATAACCTTGCTCGTGCCCAGGTCGTTCTGGCGGGTCAAGAGGCTATCCTGGCCTCGCAGATGGAGACCGAGCTGAATGCTGCACTGACATCACTCCGCCGGACCGAGGCATCACTGACCCGGGAGAAGGAGGCGAAGGCCTCACTCGAGAGCTTGCTGGACGGCCTTGAGAGGGAGAAGGAGAACGCCCTTGGCCAGGTAGCGGTGGTGGTGCGGGAGAGGGAGGAGGCCCGTGCCCGTGCCGAGGCTGCTGCAAAAGCGAGGGACGGGGCCGACGCCCGGGCCTCGGGCTTGGCTGCCGAGATGGAGAGGCTAAGGTTGGAGGTCGAGGGTGCCCGGGCCGCTGCGGAGAACGAGCGGAAACTGTGGGAAGAGATTTCCGACCGGCTTCAAGCGAAGATGGAAGAGCTTGCCGCCGCCCAGACCTATCCGACCTATGATCCCAACGACCCCAAGACCAGCCCGTTCCTCTTCTCCGAGTACTGCTACTATATGGCAGTGGCTGACGTAATCCGTGAGGGCCGGAAGGTTGGTGCTGATATAAAATTCGCCGAAGACCACTTCCGAGCCTATGTAGCCGGGACCCCGATCCACGAGAGCTATTACCTTCACTTTCTCGATCTCGAGACTGTTTATGGGGTGGATCTGTCCTGGTATCCGCGGAGGGATAGGCTGTTGGAGCCTGGCGTGCCTCCACCGGCCCCTGTGATCGAAGCCGAGGAGGAAGACGAGGAGGAGGACGGGGGAGAAGAAGAAGCAGCTGACATGCCTGCCTAAGGTGGGAGCCTGAAGGCGTGTGTGGACGAGGTCGCACATTTCATGGCCGGCGGAGGGGAGGCAACCGAGGTCGGGGATGCCGGTGCCGGGAATGAAGCCCCCCAGACTTAGTATTTTTATATTTTTCATTTGCTCTTAAGTATGGAACCGGCTTATGACTGGGTTTTGAATAATTATGACTCTGTAACCGGCTCGTGTCCGGGTTTCCAACTTCGCTTTAATCTATTGCTATTTCGAATGGAATTCTGATCTTATTGTCTTTGTCAAATTGTTGCTTCTTTCTTGTTGCTTAAAAAATACATGCTAAAATGTTTGAAATTTAGAAAGTATGTGAGCTTTTTCTCCCGGGCTCAAGTGAGATATGCCGACTTTGATATGGTCAGCGTATGCTTTGAACTGAGCCCGGTTTTTGAATGACCTTAATGGTCTTCCCGAGCTCAAGTGAGGTGTGCCGACCTCGATACGGTCGGCATATGCTTTTGAACTGAGTTCGGTTTTTGGGTGGCCTTGATAGCCTTCCCGAGCTCAAGTGTGATAGGCCGACCTCAATACGGTCGGCATATGCTTTTGAACTGAGCTCAGTTTTTGAACGGCCTTGATGGCCTTCCCGAGCTCAAGTGTGATATGCCGACCTCGATACGGTCGGCATATGCTTTTGAACTGAGCTCGGTTTTTGAACGGCCTTGATGGCCTTCCCGAGCTCAAGTGTGATATGCCGACCTCGATACGGTCGGCATATCCTTTTAAACTGAGCTCGGTTTTTGACCGGCCTTGATGGTCTTCCCGAGCTCAAGTGTGATATGCCGACCTCGATACGGTCGGCATATGCTTTTGAACTGAGCTTGGTTTTTGAATGGCCTTGATGGCCTTCCCGAGCTTAAGTGTGATATGCCGACCTCGATACGGTCGACATATGCTTTTGAACTGGGCTCGATTTTTTAATGGGAAATTGAGCCGTGTGTAAAGCTTTCTATTGATACGAACTTGGTTACATAGTACAACTTAGTTATTGATAATATTTCTTCAAGTGAATCACGTTCCAGGGGTACTGGTCCGGAGTGCCATCCATGAGTTCGAGCTCGTAGGCTCCCTTGGAGAGCCACTTGGACACCCTAAACGAGCCCTTCCAGTTTGGGCCAAATACCCCTTTGGGGCCTTGAATCTTTTTGAGGACGAGGTCGCCGACCTTGAATTGTCTGGCCTTCTCTTTCGAGTTGAATTTTTTTTCAGATTTTTTCTTGTAGGCCGCATTCCGGAGATCGGAATTAAGTCTCCTTTCCTCTAGCATGTCCAAGTCGATTCTTCGGACGGTGTCGTTGTCTTCGGTGATCGTCTGGGCTGTCCGGTGGCTAGGGAGGGAGACCTCCGATGGGATGACGGCCTCGGTCCCAAAAGCCAAAGCGAAAGGAGTTTCGCCCGTTGAGTTTCTTGTAGTTGTCCGGTACCACCAGAGTACGTCGGGGAGCTCGGCTGACCATTTCCCCTTCTTGTCCTCGAGCTTTGCCTTGATGGTGTGCTTGAGGATCTTATTTACGGCCTACACCTGGCCGTTTGTCTATGGGTGGTAGGGGGTGGAGAAGACTTTCTTGATTTTCCATTTTTCACAAAACTGGATCATCTGGAGGGCGTCAAACTGTTTCCCATTGTCGGAGATGATCACTTGTGGTAGGCCGAAACGGCATAAGATGTTCCTCCAAATGAACCTTATGATCTGGGCCTGGTCGATTTTGTTGAGCGGCTCGGCCTCCGCCCATTTTGTAAAATAATCGATGGCTACTACGGCGAATTTGTGGCCCCCGGGCGCAGTGGGCATTGGTCCGATCAGGTCGATGCCCCACTGAGCAAAAGGCCATGGGCTGTACATGGAGGAGAGCTGCTCAGGAGATAGCTTGATATTAGGTCCTAGGACTTGACACTTGTGGCATGATCTCGCGAAGTTGACGGCGTACTTATTCAAAGTTGGCCATAAATATCCTTGCCTGATCACTTTGTGGGCTAGGGCCCGGCCTCCGGCGTGATTCCCACACACTCCTTCATGGATTTCGGCCAGGATGTTCTGGCCTTGCTCCGGGTTTATACATTTTAGGAGTGAGAGGGTGAAACTTCTTTTATATAAAAGGTCGTCAATAAGAGTGTAACTCGATGACCGGAGCTGTAGCTGCCGGGCTCGGACCCTGTCTTCCGGGAGTGCGCCGGTCTTTAAGTATTTCACGATTGAAGTCATCCAATTTTCATTGGCGTTTAGAACGGTTGACACTTTTGCCCAGCTTATTGTGGGGGTTCCTAACGTGGAGAGCTGGATGTTAGCGAGGTCGGCGGATCCTTCCGCAGTTGCAAGCTTGGACAGGGCGTCGGCCTGGGTGTTGTGTTCCCTTGGGATTTATTCTATGAAAACTTGGTGAAATTTTTCACACAAGGTCATGACCAGGTCGAGATATTTCACCATCTGCTCTCCCCGGGCATCGTATTCTCCTTTTATCTGGTTTACTACGAGTAGGGAGTCCATGAAAATGTGAAGACGACATACCCCAATGGCGATTGCGAGCTCGAGGCCTCCGACCAGGGCTTCATACTCAGCTTCATTGTTTGTTGCAGTGAAACTGAAACGGACTGCGTGAGTGAAACTCTGGCCCTCCGGCCCGACCAGAACGATGCCGGCCCCGACGCATGTGCTTGTTGACGATCCGTCCATGTAGAGTTTCCATGGGGGGTGGTCGATTCTTGTAAATTTTGGGGGGAGCGTAAGTTCCACAATGAAGTCGGCAAGAGCCTGGCCCTTGATGACCGTCCTTGGGGCATAGGTGACACCGTACTGGGCTATCTCTAGCGACCACTGGTGTCCGGTCGGTGTAGGACCTGCCTTAGGGGTAGAGTGGTAAGGACCTCTACTTGGTGGTCGAAAAAGTAAGACCTTAGCTTCCTCACGCTCATGACCAGAGCGTAAGCCAGCTTTTCGAGTGGGGTGTATCTGAGCTCGGCGTCGTGCAATGCTTGACTTACGAAGTAGATCGGAAGGTGGTTCTGGCCGTTCGCCCGGACGAGTACCGCGCTCAGAGCGACCTCAGAAGCAGCCAGATATAAGAAGAACTTCTCCCCCAGGACCGGCTTGACCAGAATTTGGGGGTTCGCCAAGTATTCTTTTAGCTTTGAAAAGGCCACTTGACTTTCCTATTCCAGGAAAATTTGTCGTTCTTAATGGTCGAGAAAAAAGGCTTGCTTTTATCTCCGAGCTGGGCTATGAACCTGTTCAATGAAGCCAGGCAGTTGGTCAAGCACTGGACTTGCTTGATCGTCCTCGGCTCCTGCATGTCGAGGACGTCTTTGATTTTGGCCGGGTTGGCCTAAATTTCCCTCTGGCTAACGATATGCCCAAGGAACTTGCCGGCCTCTACCCCGAAGTTGCATTTCTTCGGGTTCAGCTTCATATTGTACGTTTTAAGGATTTTGAAGGTCTCTAAGATGGTCTTCCTTTTTCAAGCTCTTCACGACAATGTCGTCAATGTAGACGTCCATGGTTTTTCTGATCTGGTCCGCAAATATTTTGTTGACCAGTCGTTGGTAGGTCGCTCCGGCATTGATTAGGCCGAAGGGCATTCGTAACCATGAAAATATGTCCTTTTCTGTATGAAAAAAGGTATGCTTGATGTCTTCGACGGCCATCGGGATCTGGTGGTAGCTGGCAAAAGCGTCCATGAAGGACATCATTTCGTGACCGGCCGTGCTGTCCACCAAGTGGTCGATATGCGGCATCGAAAAGTGATCTTTTCGGTATGCAGCGTTGAGGTCGGTGAAGTCGATGCACAGTCTCCAGGTGTTTTTTGTTTTCTTAACTAGGACGACATTGGCGTCCCACTGGGGCTCGTCTTTAGCTTGTTCAATGAGCTTGTTGTCCAACAGCTTCTTGACTTCCTGGGCCAATGCCTCGTACTTCTCCGGGCCGAATTTTCTTCTCTTCTGGTGGACCGGCCTCTTGTTAGGGTTGATCTTCAGCCGATGGCAGGCGTGCTTGTGGTCGATTCTGACCATGCCTTGGTGAGACCAAGCGAAGACTTCTATGTTGGCCTTGAGAAAATCAATCACCTCCCCCCACATTTCAGTCGGTATGTGAGAGTCGATCAGGACTTCCAGTTCTGGCCTCGAAGGATCGACTGGAATGTGTTCCAAGTCCTCCAAGGCCGTGGCTTGCTCATAACTTCGCCGGTCACTTGTGTCGAATCTCGGGTTGAGGTCGAGCTCGGAAGGCTCAATATCCTTGGCTCGGGATCGTCGATTTGCATCGATTGCGGATCGGCCTCGTTTGGGAGACCGTGATCGGTTGAGGTGGACCCGACCTCAATCACATTTTCAGTGGTTGGAAGAGTCACCTTGAGGTCGGTTTGCGATATATCTAACATTTGATTATCACAAACTGGAAATAAAGAAGAATCGAGGTAGTCCAAACATTTTCTAGCCATTGATTGATCACCCCTAACGGTGCCGACCACCTCCTCAGGGGTGGGAAATTAAATACAGTAGTAATAAGAAGAGGCAACGGCCTCAAAAACATCTAGGAAAGGCCTACCTAAGAAGCCGTTACAAGAACTCGGCTGGTCTACAATAATAAAGTCCAGTGGCCTAGTGATCCTAACCTTCTCGTCATACAATAGATGAGTTCCACAACGAGCATTATCCTTCCGTATGCAGCAATCGTAGCATCCCCAAATCCCTTCAGCTGGAGGTCGATTGGCTTGATGAAGCTGACGAGGTCGCCGAGTTGATCTAGGGCCATTTTGAATATGATGTTGCAGAAACACCCATTGTCGATCAGAACGCGTTGGACCTCCTTGCCCAAAATGTTGACCGCGATCACCAACGCATCCCCCTTGGGGTACAACACCCCACTCCGATCCCGCTTGGAGAAAGTGATCTCCAGGTGTCTGTGGATCTTAGGCTCGGGCGGGGTGACCAGGTTTATGTTAGTCACTGCCCGAATTTTGGCCTTGCACTTTCTGTTCGAAAGCGTGGAGACGGGGGTTAGGCCGCCCAGGTTTCCCCTACCGGCTTGGATCATGTTGACCCGACCGCCAGGGTTCATTGGGGGGAGGTCGTCGTCGTCGTCCTCCAGAGCTGCGACGGGCCTGAGAGGCCGACCTCCTTCCTCGTTTCTGTGGAGGGGACGCTGCTGTTCCTACCGACCGACTGGCCTCTGTATGAGGTCGTTCATGTGCCCTTCGTCAAACAGTTTCCATAACTGTTTTAGGAGATTATGACACTGGCTTGTATTATGGCATATTGAGTCGTGATAGGCACAAAACTTTTTAGGGTCCAGCCGGGACCGATCCCCCATGAATGGCCTAGGCCTTGGGAGCACATCCTTGTGTTGGATGGCATTGAAGATGTGAGCAGGGGATTGTCTCAGCGCCTGGGTGAGATGTACCTCGACGTCCTCAAAGGACTTGAAGTTTTCGGGCGGCTTAGCAATCTTTTTGGCCTTGGGGCCACCTTTGGGGGGAGGCCTGAGTGATGACCTCCGACTCCTTTGCTGCCGGCTCGGATTCCCCTAGCCTGAGAGCAAGCAGCTTCCTCCGAGCCAGGTAGTCGCCTGCCCGGGCTCGGAAGTCAGCGTATGTCTTTGGGAAATCCTTGGTGAGGTGCTTGAACATAGGAGATCGGCCGTGAAAACCCCCAAGGGTGGCGTGTAGAGCCAACTGGTCGCTGACCGGTTCCCCGGTCAGAATGACCTAATCCACCCGGGCAACGTAGTCCTCGTCAGACTCCTCCTTCTCCTGGCGGATGCGCATCAGGGGGTGCCAGTTCTTCAGCCGAGTAATTTTGGCCGCAAAGTATAAGGTGAACTGGGTGCTCAGAGTGGAGAAGGAGTCGATCGAGCGGGCCGGGAGTGAGACATACCACCTATGGGCGAGATCGCCTAGAGTGAGTGGGAAGAGTCTGCACTTCGTGACGTCGGTTGCGCCCCGCCCGGTCATGAAAATCCAGAATTTGCTCAGGTGAGTCTCCGGGTCCGTCTTCCCCTCGTAGAGAGGGGTCGGTGGCAGAGTAATTTTGAGCTGGACAGGGACGAGCTCGATGTCAACGGACAGAGGCTCGTTTGCGACTGGCCGGGCCTTGGGTTAGCCTTGTGCCTCCATGAGCGCTCTCATCTCGTCAAGTTGCTTCTGTATCTTGATGATCTCCGGGTTTGGCGGCTCGACCTGCTGGTCGTCCCCATCGGCCAAGGGGCCAATCCGGTAAAAAACGGCCTCCCTCGGGGTACCACGCCCCAGGAGGCCGCTTTGGGCGAAACTGAGTTTCCGTCTGGCGGAGTTGGCGGGGGCCAAGCTGACCTCGGCTGCCCTTTTGTGGGGCATCTGCACTGTGCTCCAAGTGTTGGAGACAGACTCTGTATCCCTGTACCCGGTGTCGTAGCTGGGGAGCCGGCTTGGATACAACGAGGGGTTGCTAGTGCCCAGGCGACCAAAGACTGGGTGGGCGGAGCCACGGGACCGAGTGGGAGTTGGGTCGGCCTGGCATTGACTTTTCCCCTGGTGTTCCCGAGCCTTTGCCTTCCCCTTGAGGGCACGCACTTGCGACCTCCTTTTCGAGGCCGAGGGGGTGCTTTGGCAAGCCTTGGCCTCCTCGGCACGGCGGTGTCGCCCCGACTCCGCTTGGTCGGGGGTGAAGAAGTTCCACGCCTGCGATGGGCGAGGCTCTTCCGGGTACCGGATCGGTGAGGCCACGCGGGTGGCCTTTCCGGGATTGATGGGGGTAGGTTCCCCTGAGACCCGGGCTGTAGGATCCTGGGGCGTGGCTGGACCCCCGGCGGCCCTGAGGGCCTGAGATGGCCTTTGGGTTGTCATCGTTTAGAGGAGGAAAGACAGAAAAGCTTTGAAGGTTTGAAGATTTGGAGAAAGAGCTTTGAAGAACAGTAAGTGTTCTTCAAAGAGATGAGAAGAAGAAACTGGGTTTAAAGGGTTTGGATGTCCTCCTTCTAGCGCCAAATGTTGTTTACCAATAAAAGTGTGCTGGGAATTTATGGCTAATTAAAGGAACTTGGTAAAAACATCAAAATGTGGAAGATTGTAAATGCTTCATAAATGCAAGTGTTTATGAATGATGATGATGAAGATATAAATGCAAGAACACAAAGATTTGCCAGGAGTTCTTAATCCCTGGACTTGAATGCTTATATAGCTTTTTGTATTGAATAATGAACTTGTTATTTTGGTACAAGGATTGTCCTATATATAGTTTTCTTCTACAGGGGTATTTTCGTCTTTTCCGACCTCCGTGGGGGACATCAGCATTTAATGATTGGAGTCCTTGGAGGAGTGCAAGAGCCCGTTCATCCCAGTTGACAGGAGGTCGGCCACTAGCGTGTTGACACATGTTCCAAAAGGATGATTCTCTAAGACGTTTCCTTATTTGGAGGGAATATTCCCTCTGTCACTAAGTACGGAGGCGACTCTTTTCCTCTTATGGGAAGATCTTGCCAGATTCTATCACGTGCTCCTCGAGCCGTCCCCATAGGTTGGAGGCTTGTTGAGGTCGGAGATCAAACTCCAACTCTTCAGGGGGTCGGAAGACTTCCCTGGGCTTGACCATTCAGAGGAGATCCTTAATCACTTTCTTTGGCTGTGGACGGACCGGTCCGGTCACTATTTTCTTGGCATACAGCTGTCGCGTGGCAAACATATTCTGGAGTCTGATGCCGACCTCGATGGCGAGGTCGGAAGAAAGAGATCGGAGACCGCGGTGGCCGGAGAGTATCCGACCTGGCTGGCCCACCGTGGTCGCGGTGCTCTGTCGCTTTTGGTTGTATGGAGGTCGGTGCCGACCTGTGGTGGAAAATAACCACAACAAGTTATACTACAATGATATATAAATCAAGAATCGTTTGAACAAATACCCCGTCCAATCTAATTTCTATTTCTCCATTCTACTAGTGAGGTAACAAGCGAGCGGACGTTCATATACAAACTACAAACATTAAAAATATAATTAGATATATTGTACAAAATTTTATTCAATCAATAATAATTTAAATAAATCAATAAATCAACTTACATTGTTGGGAATGGTCGTACGGGAAGTGATGATTATATCTTTAATGTAGCAGCACACAAAATGTCCACAGTGGACGCTATCTTGCTGCCTCGGAACCTATTGATTAACAATTATATATAGTCACATACTACAATTACGATTGTTTTCTATTAATTTGATAAAAAAAATTAGTAAATTTACCTTAATGTTTTTCCAATCCACTTTTTCAAGGGTCTTTGGGTCTTGAGTACCCGGAAGCCGACTCCGATACATCTTCATCACACTATTATTATGCATAAAAAATAAAAATAGATTATATATATATACATAATTCTAAAATTCCAAAGCAAATCATTATATTAAAAATTAACTTACGCGTTCATATAATTCTTGAGATCAGGACGATTTGATATTACCCCATTCCTAGCTGGATCCATAAAATACACATCTAGTGTACTCATGTTTATGGCGACCAACACCCAATGTCTCCTACATTATATTAAGAATATTAAATGTAATTGCCTGTTTATATGAACATAAATTTTAATGAAATGTTTATTGTACTCACCCCATATTTGTTGGCCAAAAAATGAGATGATCACTATCAGTATGTTTTAGCATATGTGCTACAACCTCCCCTATCTCATTTGTATCATTTGCTAAGCAACACACATGGGGAAACGAAAGAATACATTGTACTCGCCTTGACATCTTTGGAGAGATATACCTCACCCAAATATCTAATTAACCAACATACGCTAATTAATATTTGACAAGAAAATTAAACTATATAGGAAGTAAATACTGAGAATTACTATACACGTACCTGAGGTAAAAAGTCATGGTAGTTGCACTCAGCACCTTATCGTACAAGGCTTCTTCCACTTCCTCCCGATTGATGAAATCATTAAAACCATCTCTTCTATCACCATGAGATGTCCAAACGGTATATATTTTATCAATACCGTGACACATCAAGTGGTCCAACAAACTTTCTCGACCACTAACAGTTTTTTCATTCATACATTTCCAACACAGACATGGAATGTATCGATGGTCGGTGAAGTATCTAATTGCATGATTACAAAATTCTTCCACCCCATTCCTATACTCCTCTGATAATCGATCTGCTAGAACCCACTTTCGATCCATATAGAACTAGAGATGCCTATATAGATTGAACCAAAAACCACACGAGTAGAGTCTACATATAACTAGTTCAACTCAATTTACAACTACTACTGCATTCTAAAACATTAAAACCTCTAACTAGGGCATACTAGAAAGAAGAAACCAAAGCATATATAGTACCATGTTATCATCATCCAAATCCCACTACATCTTATATCACTTAGCCCAAAGCATTGTACACGATCAAAATATTCTACACATGAAAATCTAAACATGTGTATATGTATAAATAAATTTCCAAATCAAAATTATGAATGTAGTGTGATTTGAAAATACACTATATAATTTCCAAATCAAAACTATTAATACATACATGAAAATCTAAACATGTGTATTGTATTGTAGTGTATTATTATTCACACATCACCATAAAACACCATCTTTCCCCCCTTATAATCCCTTAATTTTACATCACTATCACAAAATATATTCTGAGACCATCAACTCACAATCGTTTCAATCCTTTACAATAAAATAAAACTCAACCCCTTTGACAAATTCAATAAAAACTGCCCAACACACCAATTAATAGTAATGTCCATCTGGGCTAAAACATACCAAATATTGTTAACAAAGGGGGAAAAACACCTAGACTAATACATGAATTCTGGAAGTCAATACACAACATGCATGAGTTATGTAAAAAACATGTATTAATCAATAATAAATCCTCTTACAACAAAAAATCCTCAAGTAATATCTCAAGTAGAAATCTGAGTTCAAGCAATCTTAATAAAACCTCAAAAATTAGGGTAAATAAATTTACAAGGGATCATCAACTAAAGAAAATCTACATATGAAGTGAAGAAAATTAAGAAAAAATTGTACTAACCTGGCCTATAGAGCGTCGACGGCGGCCGTGGAGAGGAGAGGCGTCGACGGCGGCCTTGGAGAGAAGTGGCGTCGACGGCGGCGGCGATGGAAGAATCCCCGGTGGAGATGCGCGGTCGGCGTTCGTTCAAACAGAAGGGTGCGCTGCGCGGCGCGACGGCGCTAGGGGGCTGCATGGTGGGGGCGGACGGCAAAGACGGTGAGGACGGCAGCAATGGAGGACATTGGCGCTAGGTCAATTTAATTTTGGGAGATATTGAATTGGGGGAAAATCGATCGCGCGTAGCGTATATACGATATTTAAAAAAAAAATATATACAGCGGTTAAGAACCGCTATATAAGATCCGTCTTATAATGCGGCTCATAACCGCTATATAAGGCCCATCATCAGCGGTTATTAACCGCTATATAAGATTTATCTAATATAGCAGTTAAAAACCGCTGTATAAGAATTTTTTTAAAAAAATTTATTTTATAACCGCTTTATAAAGCTTCACTTTAAAAGGGTTGTATAAGTGCAGCTGTGTAAGTTCAATTTTAGTAATAGTGTTTATTGATTGAACAAGGGAAATGACAGTTTCGGTAAGTAGCAGCAGAGGGAACAATTGTTTTATTTGACGGTATTACCATCAAATTAATGTATTTTTCAATGAAATAAAAAAAAATATACATATATATTTTAATGCACAAAAAAACGATAAAACTGAGTTAGAGTATTTTTACCTGCTTTGCCAATTTATTTTTGGACAGGTAACGTTCAGTTACACAAGATACTCATAATTTGAGGCGCTATTCTTAATACCAAATTAGCAATAAATATTTTATTGTTTTCAACTCTGTATATCAACCTTACATGTTTATGAAAATAAAATTAGTTTTATAATATCAAAGGCACACAATTCAAATTATAGTGCTAGTCGTTATATAAGCACACTTGAAAATTAATTTGAAGTGATTTTAACATTGTATTCATTCACGTTTTTGTGATATTGGGAATGAAAATTTATTTTCATCTGTACCCTCATAATAATAATGATATGTTAGAGGAAAAAGTGTTCCAATGGTGACACCATTGTTAGTGTCATGCCCCAATTTTGGAATAGAAGTTGACAACAAATGATTGTTGGTGGAGGAATGGAAAAATGATTGAGGAGGATGATTGTAGGAAAAGAATAGGGTAATCAAAATGGAGTAGTGATTACCTTATTTAGGAGGAGAGACAGTGATTTTGTTCTCATGAACCATGCTAATTACACTAATTTTCAATTTCATTCCTATTACCATTGAAGAGTTGCTGACCAAGCGCCCTTAACATGAGTTCCTAATGATGAAACAACAACACTAAGACAATTGAACAATCAAATTGATAAAATCTAAACATTTATTTAAAATAAAAATATGGATAGTAAAAATCAAATATAATCATTCTACATTAATTCACACGTGTAAATGACAATTTCTGGGTAGTTAAAAATTTATTGACATTAATATTATCCCTTAAATGTTTTTTTTACATCTTACCAATTCTTAACAAATTAAAGGTGGATACTTGCGATTGTATTTTCTTCTGAGATATACTCTTTTTAACATTAATGTTCTTTCCCCACATTTACAAGATAATCAATATCCAAACTGTGTGATCCAACAGAAATCTACTTTGTAATAAATGATGTATTCATTATAATATAAAAATTCTGGTAATAACAATCACTCCAATTTAAGCCACATGTCTCTAAAATTATTAATTTCACACACAAACTCAAACCAAAAACTTCTAATACTTGTCCTCAATTCTCATCCTAAATTCATGGCATTTATAACTACTACTGTGTTCATGTGGCTATAAATATACTTATAGTCTGATTTTTCATTATATTAAATATTTTAGTGGTCCCTCATTTTTTATTTCAGCATAAATATTAAATACGACATTTCTGCTCGAAAAGACGTAAAAACTGATTTCCAATAAAGAAATCAACAGCATATAGAGCTTGTTAAAAACAGAATTTAAAAAAAAAATATATATATATATAATTTCACGTAATCGAGTACTCCTTCAGCGAGCGAAATACATCAAATTAATCTATTTTAATTACTTAAAAGAAAACCTTCACCAATTAAAATATGAAAATTAAATAAACGGCCGGTAAATTTGGAAGTTTAATCGTATTTTTTACCTATTGGAAATTGCAAATATGGAGTTACACTTGTGCACGATTAATATTGCTTAGTAAAAATATTTAGAATTATTCAGTATATATATTACCTATTACAGCTAGTGTATATAAAAAATTGGCATAAAAATGCTGGCTTACTTGAGAGCAATAAAAGTTTTATTGAATTGACATTTAATTTATATGATACCAGAAGTATATAGGTTATTAAGGCAATAAAAATAAGACAAACGAATAGAATATCAAAGTTATTTGAATCCTCTATTTTTATTTATAATTTTCTTTAAATTTCTAAAGTCTTTACCAAGATTTAAAAACAAAAAGTGCGTTGACTTTCATTACATTTCTTCATTTCCCCTGATTACTTATTTGAAGTAAATCTTCATTCTCTTCTAATAAGATACATTATATACAATGTGAGTTACGTAATTATACATCAAATTTATTTGCACTTCTTCTTTGTTATCCGGCATGTAAATTTGTAATTTAATAAAAAAAAAAATCTTGAAACTTCTTTTTAATTATCAACGATTCCCTAATCGAGTTTATATATATATATATATATACATATATATATATATATATATTAATATAAGAGTAAACTTTGTGTTAAACAGTATGTTACGTAAAGTTTCTATGCCGTAAAAAGTAAAAATAAAAATAAAAATGTAACTTTTCACAAATAAAAACATTCTCTATGAAAAATAAGTAATGATACTCCATCTTTTTGCTATTGCATTAAACACATTAGTGAGGCACTCTTAACATAATTTTTATGTAAATATGGAGTTTGATTATTATTTCTATAATTAATACCCGCTTTAAGTATACATTCCAAACTTGGATTCGTTAGGAGAAAATGATTAGAAGAACTCGTTAGAGCAAACAAATTTTTTTGAATCTGAAGGATAACTTGTTATGACCATATTTTATTTTTTTATATATTTTAATGGCAAAGTATAAGGTAATCAGTTTTATCATGAAATTTGTTTGTATTTTGTATGTATTTCTTAAATAATATGAATTGTTTCATTGAAAAAAAAAATTGATATCTGATAGTAGTACTCCCTACGTCTCAAATTTAACTTTTATTTTATTGGTTGTCATCTTAATTTATATTGAATTTAATTAATAAATATAAATTAGTATGTGTAAAATAATTTTACTCCCATCCTTAAAAAATGGTTCTGGTTGCCTTATTAAGCCGTCCCAAAAAAATGGTCATATTGCCTAAAATGAAAATAATAAACTTTATCTACACTTTCAATATACACACATAACATTTTTAAAATAATTCATTTTGTACTTAATGTGACACAATATTCTTACGTTTTACATATTATATCAATTTTCTTAATGGCCATGCAAAAAATAACAAGACCAAATTTTGGGGACGGATGGAGTAACATATATGATGTGTAAGTATACTAGTGTATGAAAAATAAAATTGTAAAAAAACAATGTTGTTTTATTGTCATTTATGAAAATATCGACTGAACAAGAGGAAATGTAGTTTCATTATGTAACAATTAAGTTTGGGATAAAGAGAGTACTGTATAATAAAAACAATAAATATCATTTTAAGTTACACGGTGAAACTGGTTTACAAGATTTTTTTTTTTTTTTTTAACTTTCATTTTACACTTCTTAATTTTAGGTTCGCCGTCTACAACTCCCTTGGCCGAAATACTCTGAGGTTGTGTGGATTTATGAATCCATTATTAAATTTGTTATGTTGTTTATATACAAATTAAAATAAGTAAAGCTATAAATCCACCTTTTCAAATTCATGCATTTTAAAATTCTAAATTTTATATATGGTGGATCCCACCTCCCTAATCTCATTCTCTCTCTCCCATCAAATCAAATATCATTGCATCCAATTGACTAGGAGTGAAGAGAGAAGAGCGAAGATATTATAATTTATTAGATGATGATTAAACAAATTAGTTTTGTAATTTTTTTTTTCAAACAATGAATTTGACAAATTCTTTCATAAATTCATTTTATATCCAACAAAGAATTTGAAACTAATGAGTTTTCAAATCCATGAATTTAAAATCCATTGTCAAATCCAATCCTTCCATCCAAACGTAACCTTAGACAAGTTACACTCCTATTAAAGGATTAAACTGCCCCTAATGCCAAAAATGTTCCTTAGGCTGCATTTATCAATGGGTTATCACGCCCGATTACCGCTATAGGAAAAAAAAAAAGAAAAAAAAAAATACAGTTCCACAATCCGTTCGCTGAACTGATCCAGATTGTGAGTCATTCCTTTCCAATCAACATGCCACGTGTATGCATTCTATTGGTCAATATAAATTCTATTAAATATGTTTTAAATTATTAATTATATGTTATTATAAATAAAAAATAATGACAATAATTATATTAAAATTTTTAGTTTTTTATTCTCTATAAATAAAAACCAATGTTGATATAATTTGAATCACAATCTCATATTCTATCTTTTCTACATATTAGTATTAATTTTATAATTTTATTTTTGAGATTGTATTTTATTTATAAAGGAATTCTTTTTTTATTATACTTACAAATTTTGGATAACAAATAATTTAAATTTTATTATTAAGATTATAACTTATTTTAAGTGTATAGTACATATTTTAATAAAGTTACAAATTTTGAATATAAAATAATTTAATAATCACTTTATAAATATAATAAAAGTTGATTATAAATAAATGTAATTATTAAATAATATAAAAGAAAAGTTATTTTAGTTTGGGTTGGATTGTTGATAAAATATGAAAAAATTAGATTGTATTGAGTTGTAGATTGTGTATGTGGAAAGAGAAAGAAATTAATTATTTATTGAAAGATTGGATTATAGGAGATTGTTGATAAATATAATTTTAGGGGACATTACAAGATACAGAATTAATTACAAAAACTTGAAAAATGATTATGGCACATTGCCCTACATTATTTTTTAAGGTGAACTCCTATGTGATATGACAATGCCATAATAGCAAATGCTGTTGCCACATTAATAGATGAACAGGCTACGTGTGCAGTATTACCTTCTCAATCCAACGTGTGAAAATGATTATTACTTTGAGTAGCACTTGTGTACTTAAATTACTATTTAATAGAAATAATTAATATTGTTAAATGAAAATAATTAATATTGATAAATTAATAATGCTTAATAATAACAATTAATATTGTACAATCAAATTAGATAAAAAAAAAATCAAATGATGACCCAAACCCATGGTATAAATAGTAGTACTCTAACTACTTGAACTATTCCACCTCATTACAATGTCTTTAGATAATACTGTCAAAAATAACTTATACTACTATTTAGTGAAGACAAACCAGGTGGCTTAGTCCACATAGCCATTGGGTTCCTCACTGTAGTGAGTGACCCGGTCCGATTCCCTTTGAAATCGAATTAAGGGAGTTATAAGGTGACTTGAAGATTTCTTAGAGTACTTGGAAGTTTGGTGAACTAACTTCTAACTATTAACAACTAACATTTATCAATAAAAAAAAAAAACTATTCAGTGAAAACAACTACCCATATTGTTTAATAAATAATTAATATTATTGAAAAAAACACACCAACTTCATGTGCAATTGTTGTATACAAGAATATGTCTTAAAATTTAGATGACAAAAATTTAATCATCTTTGTCTCAAAATAAGTATTTAGGTTTACTAGGATTTTTTTAAATTTTTTTAACTACTCTTCTATTGATACATTTTCCGTTTGCATTCATATATATCTTTCTTCTTTATCAATAAGAATAAGAATAAGAATGGACTGTCTCTTCGAAAACAAACAAAATTTCTCGGTAAATATAACAAGTAAATTTTACCTGTAAAAATAATTTAGAATTAAGAAATTATACTTACTCAATAAAGATAACGATAATGTATCTAAGCAGTGACCTAGATTGCATGGGTGGTGGGATAATATGATACAGATATGTGGATATGGATTTAAAATAATCTATTTATTTATTTATATTTTATTATATATATAATACTAAAATACACACACACACATATATATATATATATATATATATATATATATATATATATATATATATATATATATATAATAAAAGTTCGTAAACTTAATGTATGTGTTCATAGTTTTCTCTCACTCAAAATTTAAGTGTATTCAATATTTTAATCTAATTAAATAGCAAAACAACAATTCAAATACCGTTACCCTAATAAATAAGTCATAATAATGAATTCGATAAGTCGAAAAAAAAGAGTGCCAAATTATAAATTTAGGTTTCATTATAATATAAAGTTCAATTAAAATAACATATCCAATTTTTAATAACATAATCATGTTGTGGGCTCAAAACCCTATCAACGTCCGACATCAGGAATGAACCTCGATGTCTATTATAATTCACTTTTACTTTTGCACTTAAATTCAAACCTCACATAAACCTTGGTACATTGTAACACTTGACTATCGTTGGTTTAATGGATTGACGTTGGTCACGAAATAGTCCTCAATTTTTTCCTTAGTTGAAAAGAGTTTTATGTGTCATCATATTGTGTTGCACTTGTTTACTTGTGTTACTTTTCGTACGTGTTATTTATTCGGTTACCTTGTATTACATTCTACTTAGTGTAAACATCACGTTGGCATCATTTGTCTATTTTGCATATTCCTTGGGATCATTTGTTAATCCACGCCGTAGTTCATATAATACTTACATATTTGATATTTCACTATTTAGATTGTTTAAGCCAAAATAAGTTGTCTATTTTGCATTCTACTTAGCGTAATTTAGATTTGTTCGACGACGACCAAGGTCCCCATCTTTTTACGTCGAACATTCTCAATTTCTCACCATGCTTCCAACTACATACATTCACTTCTTTGTCGAATCATCTAGTCGTCGACATCCCAACCAAAGCAATTTTTGCCATAAACACGTCTAATCACCAAACTGGATTCACACATTAGATTCACGAGTTTATTAATTTTTATTATTTTATTATTTATCCATTCACTAAGTATCGCAAAGCGCTTCTCTTGAGGGATGAATGTGAATTCAACACGACACCATTGTATATATTTTTCAAAAGAATCAATGGCCAGTTGTAATTAAAAGTGCACAAATTATTGTATGTATTCAAGTATTTAGCATGCACTTGAATTTTGAGTTCAATTTTAAATTAACTTTAACTTTTTAAAATTTATTTAATAAAATTAATTTAAAATTAAACTCTAGATCCAAATGCACAGGGTGCACATAAAAATCGCTCTTGACGTTAAATAAGTAGGGGCTTGTGTGGTGGGATAAAGTCGGGTATATGCACGTGGGACCGTTTGGATGATACAATCTCTGTTAATTTCTTGGGCCATACTCTCATAAACAAATCACCACCTAACCTAACGTACTAGTCCTGTGCTATTAAATTAAATACGTTTATTATACATACATTTTTAATATTGTAATAAGTCTCTGTTAAATGTTAATATTTGATAACGCGTATTGGATAGTGGATACACTCTATCTTCTTGCTATAGCTCGTAAATCACATTATGCTGCATATTGGGAAATGAGTAATTTTTTGGTACACTTGGTATATAATGCATTCACTAAATAACTGAAACTATTTATACCAAAAAGTATAATTTAATTATACTAAAAAGTGCGGTTGGATTATATTGAAAAATTTACACTGAAAATTTTACTCTTTAATTTTCAGTGTAATCTAACCACATTTTTCAATGTAATCAACCTATACTTTTCAGTGTAAACATTCTCAACTGTTGAGTAAATGTACCGTGCACCAAGAGCATATGAGAGTGTCCACTGGTAAAGTTTGTTTGGCTGGTTCAAAAAAAAAAATATAGATAAAAAAAAATTGAGTTCATGATCTTTGATAGTCACACTTAATATGAACACTCCAAAATTAGAATTTGCAAAAATTCTTATGCCTTAATATCATTAATATTTTTAAAGGCTTGTATTTAGGTTTGCTGTGGACAAAATAGCTGTTGCTTGCACTCTACACCACCAAAAAAAAAAAAAAAGATCTATAAGATTTTTCAATAAAAAAATTCATAATGAGATTACCTATGACTACTCCATAAAATTTTCTAATCATATAGACACTTTCATTCTTCAACTTACAAACAACTTGCTTAAGAGATCAATTTGTCTTCGAAGTGAAATTCCTAGTTAATTAATTACCTACAAGAAATTTGTTGACAAAAAATTACCCACAAACAATTTGTCTACGAAGATTTTGTAGGTAAATTCTTCGTACGTAAGGAATGAAGATGTCTATATAATGAAAAAAATTTGTAGGCAATTCTCACTGCAAATTTTTTTGTTAGAAATCTTGTAATCATATTGACAATTTTTGTAGACAATTTCATATTTTTTTGTAGTGCTTGTTCAGGGCATGTGTGAAACTGTTTCGGATAATACAAATTATTATGTGCATTTTGTGCAAGATTTTTGCTAGTAAAAACTAATATTATTACTCTAAAAATAATATTATAATTTATAAGAATTAATACTATTAACTAGTAATGCATGATGCATACAACTATACATGATACTTTCTCTTAAGGTAATACTACCTCCGCCCCAAGAAGTATTTGACACTTGGGATGAACACATTTTTTAAGAAAAATAAGAGTATGTGAGTGTGGAGTTGAATAAAATAATGACAACTTTATGTTTTATTGACTTTTGTGAGAGATAATTATTTTCTCTTTTGGGGTGTGAAAAAAATGTTGGGACGTCCATTTAAGACAAATGTGAAGAAAATGTTGGGACGGAAGGAGTATACTCTATTTAAATTTAGTGAAAGTACAAATGAACGGTTATGTACACAATTATGAATGGAATAAGACGGGTTTCACACAAATCTCAACGTGGAGTATTATTATTTGAGTAATATTTTTAAAAATCAATTTTACCATGTAAATTAAGATAATATTAATTTTTTTATTAAAAGATATTTCAATTAAAATAATATATTTTTATAAAAACAACAAAATATTATTAAATATATAAATATAATGAAAATATGATTCGCAGTGAAATTTGCTCTTTATATACTTTGTGTTGTTAGTTATGTTTATCCTATGTTCGTTATGTAATGTACTCAGTGTGTGAGAGAGAAAAAGATCCAAAAAATATATTTTAATTACTGAGAAAGAAACGTGTAGAAGCCCTCGAAGGTTTAATACAAATAAATATGTAGGCACAGTCCTGGAAAATAAATTTTGCCAGAAGGCCCGGAATCCGTCCACATATATAAGTTTGGAATATTTAATGTACATATCTTACTATTTACTTAGTCCCCGATTAACTCACGCGTTTGTATGGATACACTATTTTTAAAAGAATCACTTTTTAAATAAATCAATAACATATAAATATATATGTATATATATTTTTGTGAGTTTGCATGTAAACCGACACTTTATTTTTTGAATTGTGCAAGTTATTCTGGGACTTTTCGAAAAAATAAATGTGTAAATTCTTTTGGGATGAAGGTAATACATGTTATTATGCATAAATATTCTCAACTTATAAATGATTCTTTTTATTATTTTATTTTAATGCAAAAAAAGTATTTTTATTTTAACGCTCGAATTTATAGAGTCTTAATTCTCAATTAGTTTTTTATTAATATATTTGAAGAAAGGTAGGATCGATATTAAATCAATAATACCAATTAATTTATTAAGATTTTTGTATGTATAAACAGTAAAATTATGAACTTTGTCAGACAGTGTAGCAGAAAATCAGAAATCTTTTCGTACATAAGAATCTTATTAAATATTGTTTACCGTTTTCACTTTAGTGATATTTTTCTACATTTGACTTTTGAATAGAAAATAGATATTGGGTGGTGGACCTTGCCTAAAGCCCACGGGGAATTTGTCAAATATAAATATAGTATTTAAAAATTGTGGTGTAATTTGTGAATTATTCTATTAAGATAGAATTTATTTAGTAGTATTATGGAGTACTTTTGTTAATGATTGCAAGTTCCTTATTGAACGAAATACTACCGGTTATTATAGAGAAGATATGCCAAATATTTTTCCGGAATCAAATCTGGAGTCTTTTCTAGGAATTGGAATATTGGTTAACTCTATTTTGATATATATAGAGAAGTAAATATTGAATTTCAAAGAATATATATTTAAGTAAGTAAACTTTTGCAGAATTTAAAATATATACAAGTACGAACCATTTTATTGTGATTATATGCAATTGACAGACATTTTGATATTATTATTTATAAAAAACAACCAGTAGTCCCCAAGATTTAAGTTGATCCAAAAATTTAAAGACAAAATTTATTGTAGTCATATCGCCTCCAATATGCATGTTCTAAAAAATAAATTAATAATTGTTCATTCCTCACTTTTTAACTGTTTCTGTAGTTTTGACAGTTAACTTTTGTACGACAATTATACTGTTTGACAATTCCTTTCTTTTTGAAATACTGTTTAATGCGACATGAGTTAATCCGTGCTGCGAGTGAGTAATTTCCATGACGTATATCTAATTTATCATTTCTTATTGCAACACTAAATAAATTGGGGGACTTATTATTTTATTCCGGATATTATCTAAAGTTAGTAACGGTATAACTAGTTGCATCTCGTATGAATGATTTCTTTCAATTTTTATTTTTTATTAGGAAACAAGATTTTATTACTCAAATATCAGGAGGATGGATATGAGAAGTACCCTTGAAAGAATATCAAATATACCAAAGGAAAACTTAACCTAAACAATCCAGAATACAATTTTGGTATGCACTTAAGTGTATAATACTCCCTCCGATTCAAAATGTTCGATGTTTTAGATTTTTTTTTTGTTTCAAAATGTTTGATGTTTTAAGGTATTTTGCACCTTATTTTCCTATTATGCCCCTATTTAAATCCCCCTAAAATATCACTCATAATTTTTCCTTACCTTTTATTAATGTTACGCCATAAATAAACTACTTGACCTTCCATAAATCTCTTTTTCAATCAATATAGTATAAGGGTATAATAGTCAATATATACCACTTCTTAATTCTCAAAACAAATCCTAAAACATCAAACATTTTGAATCGGAGGGAGTATACAATTTAATTTAAAATTAATTTTAATTTTTCAAAACTCATTAAATAAATTGGTTAAAAAAAATCAAAATCAATTTAAATTTAAAATCCAACTTGAGTGTACACAAGAATCACTCTTATTATATGAATTACAAGCCAATTTTATAAGAGAAGGTGACTAAGGAAGCTTAATTGAGCACCAATTCCAAAACCTCCCTTTAATTTCCTCAACAATCTTTCACTTCTAATGGAGTTTCTTCAAAAATCAATTTATTTATCCTCTCCACATCATCCAAATTATACACACCCACGAATCAATTGCAACTGTTCTCCCTTTCTTTCCATAGAGAATCCCAACAATCATATTAAAATGAATTCTAGTTCGATTATATAAAGCTACAATAATGTCAAACCTATTATACACAGATTTTCACACTTCCATCCACTTCGGACAATAAAAAAAGGGTAATCTGTTGTCTCCAAAGAAGAGTTACAAAATGGACAGCTTCCATCAATTTCTTTCAATTTTATATTATAAAATGTCAAAATTAATGTATTTAGGCTAATTACTTGTTTATATATATATATATATATATGTTGGGTTACATGAACTTTTGACTTAATTAAAATAATAATACGTTTTTTTTTTTTAAATTAATAAATACACCACTTTTTAAATTGTGATAATTTGGAACACTCATGATTTTCCATGTCACGCACCAGACAATTTTGTTATTCTTGCTAAGATGTTACCATCCATTTAGAGATCTAATATTCAAGCAATAATGCTCCCTCATGCATCGAAAAATTTATGGTGATATAATTAGATTGCAACAACTTAAATGGCCTTATATTTTTAAAAGAAAATAAAGTTATGGTGTAATTGAGATTAAACCAAAATTCGGAGCATTATTATTTTTAATTAACCCATCTATATTTATAGTTCGCCTATGACTATCACATAACTCACACTAATGCTGTGAAATGCGACATCAAATACTAGTTTAAAGAAACATAACAGAGAATGTTTCTCAATAACGGTTCCCAGTGTTTAGCGAATACAAAAGAGTTGTTACGCAATTCCACGATTAATATGCAACTCAAAAGATTTGCTCCTAAATTTGAAGACCAATTTAAATAAAAAGGTACTTGAATGGACAATTCATATGTCAAATATTGATGATGTACAAAACCTGTACCAAAAGGAAGTTGGGGCCGTCGGGCCCCCATTACAACTTTTTCCATTAGTACAATACTTACATAAATTTAGTAAAGTATGTGGGAAAACTTACATTCCTTAATTTCTTGATTTTTTAAAGAAAAATTTCACCCATCGTTCTCAAAGCGGACCGGCAAGTGATTTTTCCATTGAAGAATTAAGGGGCCATTAAACGTACTGTATATATCTTGTTGACATTTTTTTCAAAATTGAGCAGACATGAGTAACGACACTTCCAAAAATCATCATTCCGTAAATTTTCTAAAGAGTGCCACAAAGTCATCGCAAGTCATACAGTAACCCGCACCACCCATATGTGGATAGATGAATCCCCCAATATTAATAGAAAGTTTAGAATGATAATGTGTTGTTTATGGTTAATACTCCTTCTGTCCCATAGTAAAATTTCCATTTTCCTTTTCGAGTATTTCACAATAAATTTATCTTTCCATAAATAGCAAAAAAATTATTTTATATATTAATAAATAAATACTTCTTAAACAATTAACCTTTAACTTTTCACCACTACCCACAACTTTTTATAAAAGTCAACATATTGATCCACCATATATTAATAAATAATTATTTTTTAATTAACAAAACAATAAAAAAGAAGGAGATGTTTACTCCGGAAACGGAGGGAGTTTAACTTAATTATGTATCGTCTTTTGCTAAATTTAAATTTTATGTGATTATATATTGAGTTTAATTTTTTTTTAATATTTTGAGATGTCAAATTTTTATTAATTTATGTTTAACATGTGACAATGTATTTATATATTAATAATGAGTATAATTAAAAAAATGCCATCACATAATATTGTATCTAGCACATTATTTTTGTTAACTAGTCAATATATAAATTTGTGTCGGACCAGGAGGTTGGGGCCATGGGGCGAGGGCTTCGCCTTTTGCTACAAAGTCAATATATAAATATTATATATTTTGAATATCTATCTTGTAAGTACTTTTTAAACTAATAATTAATGCATATATTAATGAGCGTATTTCCGGTTTCTATTAATATTTTACCTTCAACTATTAATTAATTTTTTATATAACTTTAAATAAAATATATAGTAGTTACATATTGAGTAGATTTACTATAGATTACATATTACTATCATATAATGTATTATTTGAAAAAAATATAAATGTAATGTATTTAAAATATGTGCATAAGAAAATTATTATACTCATATATTATTTTAATTTTTTTATTGTATAGTATAACATAATATATTATTTTATTCGATGAGCAAATTAGTGTGTGCGCGCGCATTGTGTTGTGTAAAATAACTTCCTTTACCTTAACCAAAAAAAAAAACAAAAAGAACAAATTAGTCATCTATATTTCTTTTATAACTTTATTCACTTGCATATTAAAACCAGAGGACCGCTAATTTAAATAATACTTTGTATATTTTTAAGTACTGTGCATATATTTTTTACCTTCTTTATAAAACAAAAACTTATATCAAAAGATCATATGTATGTTGATTTATGGAGTATTTTCTCAGGCAAATAAAATTCAAATATAACATTACAAATTGAGTATTCAACTATTAATGGAAAGTTTTTAAACATGAACTACCAAACATATAGAGTAAATTCTAACCCAAAAAAAAAAAACCGGTTACATTATCTTTGTAAAATTGAAAGAGGGGCCTAGGGTATACGTGGCAGAAATAAGGTTACCTTTCTTTTCTTATTGTTTTGTTTTTTTAGGGTAATTAACCTAGATTTTTCCAAACGAATCGGCACAGTTAATTCTAATCGGCGGTTTATCGATTATAATTGAAATTGAAATTGGCGATTTTGGAACAATCACTAAATTGGAATCAAAATCGTGTATTGTAAAGTTTGATTTCGATTTCATTAAATCGAGAATTGGAATCACTAATTGGAACTGACGGATTATATATAACCTTTTTTTTTTATTATTATTTTTTGAACCGTTATCTACAATAATTTAAATTATTTTTTAAATGAGTTTTTCATCATTTTTAACTTTTTTTAATTGTAATATAGGTTGTAATACTAGGTTATAAGTTGTTTGTAACTTGTAATTTATAATATTTGTAAGTTATTTTCATGTAATTTATTTTAATTATTATTTGAAAACTTTGTATTCATGTTTTAAAATTTATAAACCATAGTTATGCTTTATTTGTATTTTAATAATATTATGTATGTTGAAAGTTGAATACAATATTATTATATTTTTATATTAATTTTTCTTTTATTTTTTTTCACTTGAATTAAGAATTATTTTTACATGTTATTCATTAAAAAAAATCAGGACTGTAAACCAAAGTTCAAAATCGAAACCTTTACGGTGGAAGTGAAATCACCCAATAATATTTTACGACTCAATTTCGATCCCAATAATTTGAAATCGAAAATCGTCAAATCATTGGACAACTCAAACTATATATTAACCCTTGAAATATACCAAATTGATCCCCTCATGCAAATAAATAGATATGTTAAAGTTATGAGTGAAATATAAATAAGTGGAACTCAAATCCTCCCTCGTTCTCGAGTAACATTTGCGTGAATTAATTGTATTATATGTGTATTTGGTTTTTGCGTAATACTTTTCATGAAACAATTGATACCATCCAATAGTTGTGCACAATGCAATTATAAGAAAATAAAGAATTGCCTAGATTTTTTTTTTTTTTCAATATGGCTACGAAATTTCAAAATAAAAAATTATACAGTAGGGATTTGCCTTCGACTTCATTATAAAATTTTCTAGTTATATAGACATCTTCATTCTTTCCATAGACATTGTTTGTAGCTAATTATTTTTCTATGAATTTTATTTTCTAGGAAAATTGATTTTTTAGTCAAATTGTTTGTAAGGTGAGAAAGGAAAATGCCTACATGATTATAAAATTTTGTAGGCAAGTCGTAAGCAATCCACACTCCCCAATTTTTTGTTGAAAATTTCATTGTCATATTGAAAAAAATTATGGACATTTCCTTATATTTTTGTGGTGCTAGTTTCCCAGTAATACCATTGAGTAAAACGAGTAATACTATTTATAAAACAAAAAATATAATTCAAAGGTAGTGCACGGTGCAAATAGTGTGTATACAAGAATTTGCCCTTGTTTTCTTATATATTTCTCTCTTAATTTACACAAAATAAAAAAAGAAAATTTACCCCGTTTTCTTATCTATTAATTTCTCCCTTAATTTACACAGATTAAAACGGGGATGATCCACGTTTATCTCTTTGTTGGTTGGTTGGGGTGTCCTTAAAAGTTATTGTCTAGCTCCCATTTGCATGATTGCGACGGTAATATAGACTCCGGTGAGTTCGGGACGGGGATTGGGAACAGTGATCTATGGTCCGATTTTAATTAATCTCTCTATCTTTAAAAAATGGTCCCCGAAAATTATAAAAACCACGACATTGTTAAACTTTTGGTTTCTCTCACACGCGCCGGTCATTTTCCGATGTACTATTATTTATAAATTTAATATGCAATATTATCTTAAATTTTAAGAAAATTAGAAGAGTGCACAATGCATATAGATTTAGCGTACTGTGCACCAACTGCATTGTGCAATTCAAGTTCATTTAAAGTTTTTTTTATTGAACAGTTAGAGTTGTTTATACTGAATAATTATGGTTAGACAACTATAATAATTTAGTATAAACAATCATAAATATTTAAAAATACACTTAAATTGCATGAATCACGTGATACATATAAGACATTCATGCAAATATTTTCCTACAAATGTTTAATTATCAAAAGCTATTCCACGTCAACAATTTTATTAATATAAAAAAGTTGGTCCCCCATGCCACAAGTGCTTTGTTATTGCTTCCTCCTAAAGTAATTTGCATTTATAAGTGTACATATAAAATAAAATAAAAAACTTTTTATACTTGATTTGATTGCTTTGTTAAGGACATGATATAAAATGTATTTTTTGTTGTAATGGATTGCGTTATAGTACATTTTGTGTAAATATGAGGATATTGTAAAAATAGAGTTTATAAGTAATTTTCCATTAATGAAATGTTCAAATTCAGAGGAAACGTTCTAATAAGACAAGCATGCAATTTCTATGAAACAGAGAATTTTTTTTTTTAATGAAACAACTAATATTTACATATACTAATATTCTTTTAAAACACAATTATTTTGCCAAGAAAATTAGGCTAATACCCACTACAAAAAAGACGGCGATTAACGACAGAAATTTTGCGACGGACAACTATCCGTCGCAAATTTCTTGTATTTGCGATGGATTTTCGACAGTCGTTGGAAAAAAAAAAGAATATTTGCGACGCCTTTGTACAGCCGTCGCAAAATGTAGTGTTTTGCGACGGGCTTGTCCATCGCAAAGTCTAGGGCCCACCACCTTCGTTGCACACCGACAAAATTTGCGACAGATAAGTCGTCGCAAAGTCAAAATTGAAATTTGTGACGACCTTCTCCGTCGCAAAATGACCCGTTTAAAAGTGACCGTTCGGGAAACAGACCATTTGACTGATTTTGCGACGGAGGTGTCCGTTGCAAATTTTAACTTCGAATTTGCGACGGACTATCCGTCGCAAATCAGACCCGGTTTTGCGTGACTTTTTGGAAAACGTCGCGTTTGACTGTTTTGCGACGGACTAGCTGTCGCAAACCTGACCCGGTTCTGCGTGACTTTTCGGGAAACATCGCGTTTGACTGATTTGCGACGGACTGTCCGTCGCAAAAATTTAATTTTCAAGTTTGTGACGGCTTGTCCGTCGCAAATCCGCAAAAACGACACCGTTTAGGAGTTTAATGGTCGCAATTTGCGACGGACACCTGTCCATCGCAAATTTTTCCCCCTTGGCGGAGAAATAGAGAGGAGAAGAAGAAGGAGAAGGAGAAGCAGAAGGAGAGGGAGAGGGAGAGGGAGAGGGAGAGGGAGAGGGAGAGGAGGAAGAGGAGGAAGAAGAAGAAGAAGAAGAAGAAGAAGAAGAAGAAGAAGAAGAAGAAGAAGAAGAAGAAGAAGAAGAAGAAGAAGAAGAAGAAGAAGAAGAAGAAGAAGAAGAAGAAGAGGAGGAGGAAGAAGAAGAGGAGAGGAAGAAGAAGAGAGGAAGAGGAAGGAGAAGTCGGGTGCAGTCGCTGTAGAGTCAATCCGTCCCCACCGAGTGCTCGTTTCTTCATTTAATCGTAAGTTTTTTTCATTTTTACCGTTTAAAATTTAATTTCAAACCATGTTTAGAATTTGTTAAGTTTAGAATTGATTTTAGTTGAATTGTTAAGTTTATACTATATTTTTAATTTTAGTTTAATAGTTTTACAAAATAATATTAGTTGATTGATTTTAATTTAGTTGATTGAATTTAGTTGAGTAGCTAGTTTGAATTATATTAGTTGTTTGATTTTAGTTTAATGATTTTAAATAATATTAGTTGCTTGATTTAAGTTTAATAATTTTACAAAATAATATTAGTTGATTGATTTTAATTTAGTTGAGTAGGTAGTTTGAATTATATTAGTTGTTTGATTTTAGTTTAATGATTTTAAATAATATTAGTTGCTTGATTTAAGTTTAATAATTTTACAAAATAATATTATAAGTTGATTTATTTTAGTTGAGTAATTTGAATAATATTAGTTGTTTGATTTTAGTTTAGTAATATTAGTGAATAATATTAGTTGTTTGATTTTAGTTTAGTAATATTAGTGAATAATATATAAGTATTTCGAATAATATTCGTGAATTTTGTTATAGATGAGCGGACAAGGCAGTAGCAATGACAGTCAGCAGCCTCCGAGGGATTAGGAGGCGAGTCAAGGAGGGCGAGGAATGCTACCTTGAATTGTTTCATTATACTATAAAATATTGCTCCCTCAGAAAAAAAAAGTATATAAGTATGGAATTGAAACACTTACGAAAAAAAAAAGAGTGACAAGTTCTCTAGCCGGAGGGGTAGTTGCAAAGTTACACAAGAACAACATGATCTAAAATTATGTATATGTTTGCTACAAGTAATTAATTAATTAACACTGAATTAGTAATATCTTTGTTGAAATACTATTTTGTAGCACCATTCCCGGTCACAAGGTTTCCGCCATTATTAAAGAGATAATGAGGGATAATCTAGAGGAGAACGCAATGAAGTTCAAACTCGTCTCGTCGCAGCGGAAGCAGTATGTACTACTTGGATGAGTTTCGGGTATATATATGCAAATATTTTTATATATACCCGAAATTCATCCAAGTAGTACGTACTGCTTCCGCTGCGACGAGACAAGTTTGAACTTTATTGCGTTCTCCTCTAGATTATCCCTCATTATCTCTGTAATAATGGCGGAAACCTTGTGACCGGGAATGGTGCTACAAAATAGTATTTCAACAAATATATTACTAATTCAGTGTTAATTAATTAATTACTTGTAGCAAACATATACATGATTTTAGATCATGTTGTTCTTGTGTAACTTTGCAACTACCCCTCCGGCTAGAGAACTTTTCACTCTTTTTTTTTTCGTAAGTGTTTCAATTCCATACTTATATACTTTTTGGTTTTGTTTTTCTGAGGGAGCAATATTTTATAGTATAATGAAACAATTCAAGGTAGCCCTTGTGAGTTTCATTTATATACCTCGTGAGTTTCTATTATTAATAGAAATAAATAATATTTCATTTAAAAATATACATGTATAAAAGAATTCGCCTAATATATATGTGTAGCAATGACAGTCAGCAGCCTCCGAGGGATGAGGAGGCGAGTCGAGGAGGGTGAGGAGGGAGGAGACGACGGGAGTCGAAATAAATAATTTTACAAAAAAAAAATTAAATGGCCACAACATTTATAAAAACAAGTTAGAAACGAAAATGAATTAATTTGATGAATTTTGGAAAAAAATGAGTCAATTTGGATATATATACAATTAATTGTGTACAAATGAACGAATTGTAAATTTAAACGGGAGTCGAAATAAATAATTTTACCAAAAAAAAATTAAATGGCCACAACATTTATAAAAATAAGTAAGAAACGAAAATGAATTAATTTGGTGAATTTTGAAAAAAAAAATGAGTCAATTTGGATACATATACAATTAATTGTGTACAAATGAACAAATTATAAATTTAAACGGGAGTCGAAATAAATAATTTTATCAAAAAAAAAAAAATTAAATGGCCACAACATTTATAAAAACAAGTGAGAAACTAAAATGAATTAATTTGGTGAATTTTGAAAACAAAATGAGTCAATTTGGATACATATACAATTAATTGTATACAAATGAACGAATTATAAATTTAAACGGGAGTTGAAATAAATAATTTTACCAAAAAAAAAATTAAATGGCCACAACATTTATAAAAACAAGTGAGAAACGAAAATGAATTAATTTGGTGAATTTTGAAAAAAAAAAGAGTCAATTTGGATACATATACAATTAATTGTGTACAAATGAACGAATTGTAAAATTACGCAATGTCGAAATAAATAATTTTACGAAAAAAAATTGTTGGGCAAAATATTTTTATAAACAAGTTAGATACGAAAAGAAATTAATTTGGTGAATTATAAAAAAAAAATACTTAATTTGAATACATATACAATTAATTGCATAAAAACGAACGAAAGTAGCAAGTGCCCTAGTGGCGCGCGCCCCCTCCTTAAGGGTCACGTGTTCGATTCCTCTTGGGCGCAAATTTGGATTAACTGTTCAAGGCCTAATAAGACTAATATAAAAGGTGGACCGCATATAATAAGCAATGGGCCGGGTGGCCCAGTGGTCCGCGCCCGCCCCGGGTGCCCGGGCTTGAACTACGCGAGCCACTTTTTTTTTTTTTTTTTTTGTATAGGCTAGGTATTTTGCGATGGCAATAGTCCGTCGTAAATTATAACAGAAAAAAATAATAAAAAAATATATAAACATTTGCGACGGACAACGGCCGTCGCAAATTCTGTGCGACCCGGCCGGGTCTGACCCGAATGATTTGCGACGGACTACTGTCCATCGCAAATTCTTTGCGATCCGGCCGGGTCTGTCGCAAATTCCGTCGCAAAACAATGTTTTTTTTGTAGTGACCATACATGGTTTAGAATTTTGATAAATACTTGTCACACCAAGTAAACCGTTTATTAATTGTTTTACTAAAAAATATTACTTTTTTTTACAGCATACTAAAAAATATTACTTGTTTCCACTTAAAAATATACTCCCTCCATCCCAAGATAATTTGTACCTTATTAAAAAAACAGAATCTTTTGGGTAAATAATTGACATATGGATAAATATGTGTATATTTTTGTGAGCACACAAATCAATAGTTTTTTATTTTGAGTGTGTAAATTATTCTAGGAATGAGTAATTAGTTGTGTATGTATGTACAATTGCTCTATATAACTAGTTTACAAAAATGTTACTGTGGAATTTTTACATTAAT
Organism: Ballota nigra; assembly: GCA_947034835.1. Classification (NCBI taxonomy): domain Eukaryota; kingdom Viridiplantae; phylum Streptophyta; class Magnoliopsida; order Lamiales; family Lamiaceae; genus Ballota; species Ballota nigra. Next base: position 52,751,438 of record OX344725.1, read on the forward strand.
TCGTTTTGCTGAAAAATATGTTGTCTTCTCGTTTTGAGGTTTTGCAAGTATGATTCATTGACACGCTGATTTAGGTAATGTCTCATCAAGGCTGGGTTTCTGATTTATAAATGTGAAATTCATGGAGTTTGCGGGGTACCAACAATTCTTACCATTTCGGTTAGATTTTGTTTAAACAGTGCTCCTTCTTTTTTCCCAGAGCAGTAAAAATATGCGTAGTAGGCACATTGAAACCAAATCCTATAAACGCAGCATTTGTGCGCATTAAATAGTTTGATCGTTATATATATTCAACGACAGCATAGACTTTTGAGCACACACAAATTCCCTCTCTCCTCTCTCTCTCTCCCTTGCAACTCAAACCCCCCTACCTAGCTACAACCTATAAGCACTTACATATAAAAGATTATATTTTTAACTTTTGAACTAAAGAGTGAAAAAAAATGGGAAGGTCCCCATGCTGCGATAAGGTGGGCTTGAAGAAAGGGCCATGGACACCTGAGGAAGACCAAAAGCTTTTGGCTTTTATTCAAGAGCATGGCCACGGAAGCTGGAGAGCTCTCCCTCCAAAAGCTGGTACGTGTTTAAAACAGTATAAGTTGTTTTCAGCAAACAATATTACTGTCAAACTAATATTATATTATAATGAAACTACTAATATTGTTAAAAAATTCAAATAAAATGCAAATAAATTTCAGGTGAACTGTCCCATACTTGTTTTTTTATGTACATTGCCAAAAAATTTGTCTCATACTTGATTGCTACATCCATTTTTTGAGAAAAAAAATAACAATGCGTTTTGATATTATATTTTTCATACACTTCTAACCAAAAGAATCTACTTTATTATTTAAAATATATTTAAACAATTGTGTTCTTAAAAGTAGCAAACAAGTATATTGGAGGGAGGGAGTATAAGATTATTGTCCAATGGGGTTTTACTGTGCATGCAAACTTATTAAATTAAATGATGAGGTTTATGATTAATATTTACGAGTAGAATGTTTATTTTGGAATTATGTAGGACTTCAGAGATGTGGGAAAAGCTGCAGGTTGAGATGGACTAATTATTTGAGGCCGGATATTAAGAGGGGAAAGTTCAGCTTACAGGAGGAGCAGACCATCATTCAGCTTCATGCCCTTCTTGGAAACAGGTAGTTGCTTAATTAGCTAAAATTAATTAATCGACAATAGTTAGTCAACTAGGGTTGGGACCATGGTACAACAGATTAACCCATGTAGATGTAGGGTTCTTGAACAGAATTAATGCTATCCATGTGACCTGAAGTAAAGGCCAATGTACAAGCATTTAGCGCACGTAACGCTTGCACTTAGTTAGTTGAGGTAGCCGTGATCTTTATCAAATGGGATTTTGTTTCCACGTACTCGTCTGTCTTTTTCTTGGGCCTTTTTATCTATATCTATAACTGGCTTGTGCAACATAGATATTTAATAAATTTTTGGTCACGTTGATTGTAGGTGGTCTGCTATAGCAAGCCACTTGTCCAAAAGGACGGACAACGAAATCAAAAACTACTGGAACACGCATTTGAAAAAAAGATTGGTCAAAATGGGGATCGATCCAACAACACACAAACCCAAGAACCACGCCCTCGGCTCGAGCCAGCCCAAGGACATAGCCAACCTGAGCCACATGGCTCAGTGGGAGAGCGCTCGACTCGAAGCCGAGGCTAGGATCGTGCGCGAGTCCAAGCTCGTCTCCAACTCCTACCCCTCTCACTTGATCACCAATTCCATCGCGGCCCCACCACCGGCGTCGCGGCCCCCGTGCCTCGACATACTAAAAGTATGGCAAGGGACATGGGCGAGGCCTGGAAAAGACCTGCCCACCAGACCCCCATTCTTCACATCCAATGGAACCCTTGAATCCCCTACCTCCATACTAAACTTCTCGGATAACATTGGATTGGTCCAAGAAAACTCGTACGTGGCGGATCATCATAAATATTACGTTGCCGCATGTTCGATCCAAGAGGAACAAGCGAAGGGCATAATGGAGAATTCGCTACATGACATAAACACCTCTGCCTACATACCCGATCATTCCCTAAAGTTCCCAAGCTTCTTGGAAGGTTTCACGGAGCTTCCACCTACTACTATTGCTTGCACCAGTACCGACAACGTTGATTTCGAAGACAACAAGATGAACTATTGGAGCAATATTCTCAACGTCGTAAACTCTCCCATGGGTTCCCCCGTCTTCTAGAGCCAACGAACCAAATCATTTGGTGGTATGGATTATTGACACGTACGTAAAGGCTGAAAAAATAATCGGCAAATAATATACACCACACCGATATGTGTACGCCAGGTGGAATCCAAATACCTCCAAAAAAAAACATCCCTCCGTAAACTAGGTTTAATTATATTTTAATACGAATTAGTACACGTGCCATGCACGTGCTAGGGTTTAAACATCGGGAACTGATGTGGAATAAGTTGCTAACAGGAGTTGGATTAGGTTAATTTAATTTCTATTAAGAGTGTTTTTTTATTTGTTATTTTAGTGCATCAAATGTAACGATTAGTTATTGTATTATTAGTTCAAATGATTTTGCTTTAAAAATGGTATGCAGCTTTCTTTCTTAGAATATCAAGTGTTTTAAATGTTCGACCGTATTAATTTTTGCCAGGTTTGTGGTCCGCTTGCAATGTCCATATCAAAAAAATACGATGTCAGAAATCTTTTATCTTTTCCATGTAAAAGACGGGGAGAGGGTATTTTATAATAATATTATTAATTAGCACCTATGGGAAGTTAAATGAAACGCATCCAATGATAATCGCGAAAACAGACAATATGAATAACTCCTCATTTATAATGTTTTTCTATATTAGTTGGAGAATATTTAATGTCTTTTTAATATATTTAATTGTTTTATATAATAAATGTTAATTTTAAGATAAAATATCGTGGTTGTTTCGTCTCATGGCATGAGACAACATAAATTAACACACACTCCTACTTAAGTGTTAATAATGAATCAATGACATAGTTATACTCATCTATTATCTCCTGTTATAAGACAGTCTAATACAAAAACCTACTTAAATATAAACTAGTGTGCTCAATAGCTATATGTGTAGTTGTATAATTATATCTTAGCAACATTAATTGATTTTGAAAAGTATATTGAAAAGTATTGAAAAGTATGATTTGATTACACTGAAAATTGTGATTAGATTACACTGAAAAATTTACATTGACAATCGATTTTCATGGTAAACTTTATAGCGTAATCTAACCACACTTTTCAGTGTAATCATCCTATAGTTTTAAGTGTAAACATCAACTTTTGAATTAATATATCGTGCACCAGGTGCATATGAAAGCGTGTTTTTTTTTTTTTCAATCTAAGTACCTTGAATAATTTCACAATGTGGCCAGGATAGTTAAGAGCCATATATATTTTCATTCATATATGTTATTTAATATATGGAAAAAAAAATTGTTCAATTTTTTTCATTAATTGTCTTTATATAACTACTATATATTTTCAGTTAATCATATAATTTTTTCATTCCAAAGAAAAAAAAATCCTTGAAATTAACAAAGTTCACTTGAAATGTTTATTAGATTATTTTTTAAGTCTAGAAGACTGGAATATTGGTACAATTTTTTATCTGATTAAATAAAAAAAAAAAAAAAAAAAAACCCTCCACACTCACACATATTTATATTTTTAGTATTAATCTTCAATTATCTATATTTCGTACTCATTTATTTAATACATGGATATGGCATGCATATATATTATAGACAAAGTATAGAGTGAAAATAGTTCATATATGAACTAATGATAGGTATTAGTTATTTTCACTAAAAAATATTAGTTGTTTTCATTGAAGGGTATTAGTTGTTTCAATTGAAGAGTATTAGTTGTTTACTGAAAACAAACTTATTAAGACTCTTCAGTGAAAACAACTAATACCCTTCAGTGAAAATAATTAATATTTTTTAGTGAAAACAACTAACACCCTTTAATAATTCATAACATATTCTATTTTCACATGATAATAAGATCACTACAAAAATAGCGGATTAGCGACAGACTTAGCGATCGATTTTTTTATCGCAAAACGTGATTAGTGATCGATTTATGATCGATAAAAGTCGGTCGTTAAAATGAGGGTAACTAATATTAGCGACCGCATTTTGAAATCGGTCGCTAATCTGAGACCGCCTTGACGGTTGTTAACTTTTAGCGACCGCCACCTGACTATCGCTGAACTGATCGGGTCTGACCCGGTCGGGTCAGGATTTAGTGACCTTTTCCAAGGCGGTCGTCGGTCGCTAATTTGCGAACCTGCGAAAAAAATGGCTCAGTGGGTTCGAACCCACGCCCATCGGGATGCGGGCGGGGCGCGAACCACTGAGCCACTAACCCACTATCTCATATTAGGCGAGCCACATAATATATAAGCCCTTATGAGGCTTGTAGAAATAAATGGGTAAATATGCGCCCAAGGAGAATCGAACACACGACCTACGGGTGACCCGGAGGAGACGTGAACTACTAGAACACATGCTATTATATTGTTCTTTATTTGCATTTAATTGTATATAACCTCAAATTGACTCCTTTTTTTTTAAATTCATCAAATTAATACATTTTTGTTTCTAATTCGTTTATATATATATTTACTATTTTTTTTTTATTTTGTAAATTTAATATTTTAGACTATTATAAATTATTAATTCATTTGTTTTTGTGCATTTAATTGTATATAATCTCAAATTGACTCCCATTTTTTTTAAATTCATCAAATTAATTTCTTTTGGTTTCTAATTCGTTTATATATATATATTTACTAACTTTTTTTTAATTTTGTAAATTTAATATTTTAGACTATTATAAATTATTAATTCATTCGTTTTTATCTATTTAATTGTATATAAATTCAAATTAACTCCCATATTTTTTAAATTCATCAAATTAATTCATTTTTTTTTCTAATTTATATATATATATATATATATATATATATATATATATATATATATATATAATTCATTCATCAAATTGAGTCCCTTTTTTTTTTTAAATTCATCATTTATATAGATTCATTAAATATATGCAAATCTATAATATTCAACAAAAATATAAAATATTCAACAAAAATATAAAATATTCAACAAAAAATAAAATAAAATATTCAACAAAGAATTAAAACTTCCTCTCTCTCTCTCTCTCCCTCTCCCTCTCCCTCTCCCTCCCCCTCCCTCTCCCTCTCCCTCTCTCTCTCTCCCCCCACCTAAGTATCATCATCAGAGAGGAAGCAGTTCAACTCGTCATCGTCATCCTCACCACCTGCCCCTCCGTGCCCGCTCTCTCCGGCACCCCCGACACCGCTCCCCCCGATATCAAAATTTAGTGGGGGTGGGGGTGGGGGTGGAGCGTTGAATCCCATCCGTTGCGTGATGTTGGAGAACCAGTCACGAAGACTCTCGTTGTAGCTTGTCAAGGCCTCCATCTGCTTCCGGACGTCTCTCATCTCATGCTCTAACTGTGAGGGAGCAGAGTCGATCGAGGAGGATGACCCACTGGAGCGACTGTGGACTGCAGGATGGCCTTACTGTAACCGTCCTGCCCCACGACCTTCCGGACGTCTCTCAGCTCACGCTCCAACTGAGAGTGCTCATAGATGGATCGGGATCCAGCCCAATGTCTGGCGACGCCGTGCCCGGTGGGGTCCTTCAATTGGTTCTCCCTGGACTTCGTGGACTTGGCTTTGAATGCATCATTATTCCAGTGAGCAACCAAAGCGTCCCAGACGAAACATCTGTCTGGCCCTCGACCCAGCTCCAACTACTTTCCCTCATCAAACTGCTTCTTCAGCCCGTAGATAATATTTTTGTACCGCTCCGGCACTTTCGCGCAGAACAAGCCGTACATAACACTATCATGGGCAGGGTCCCAGGCGCACAGCTTCTGTAATTAAATTAAAAATAAATTCAAAATAAAATATTAAAAATTAAAATCATAGTAAATATACCTTGAACTCCTCGAAGTAGTCTCTCCTCTTTCGCTCGGATACCATGGACCACGAGGAGACACCAACCTCGAACGGGAGCTTCTTAATGGCCTCTGAGACGCGAGAACTAGTCTCATGGCCTGGAAGCATACTGTGACATAAATTTTTTTTTTAAGTTAATATTAATGAATTAAAATTATTTAATTCGTTATCTAAGAATACTTACATGTTGTCGCGAGGGACAACAATGAGACGGCTATCCAACCTAGGATGTTGCCGTGAAGTCGAAGATCCGACAACTGAAGTAAAGCCAACAACACTGGACTGCTGTGAGGAGGATGGTGTCATCTCCTGGGCCCGTCTAACCTTTGGGATCTCCGTTCTCAATGACCCCGACCTCCTCTTCCCCATCCCCCTCCCCCAACCCTGTCCCCCATTCCGATCAGGGTTATCTCGAGAGTTCATCTGTAATAGTTATAAATTCAACAGGTTAGCATATCATATTATATTTATACACATTCAACTAAATTCATACCTACGTATATCAATCAAATAAATTCATATATACCTACGTATATCAATCAAATAAATTCATATATACTTACATATATCAATCAACTAAATCCATACATATGTATACCAATCAACTAAATTTATACCTGCACATATCAATCAACTAAATTCATACCTACACATATCAATAACTAAATTCATAACTACACATATCAATCAACTAAATTCATAACTATACATACGTATTTCAATCAACTAAATTAAAACATATATCAATCAACTAATGCAATACCTATCAATCAACTAAATATATATCAATCAACTAACATACCAATCAACATGTAAAGATGTATATTCCTCAACTAACATACCAACTAATTAAATATATCAACTAACATACCAACTAAAAATATATATACAAACATATAAAATCATACATATACATATATATAAATCATATAAACAAACATGCATGTATAAACGGTTAAAATTTTAAAAAAATGATATACAAACATAATAAATGGTTAAAATTTAAAAAACGTATGGTTATTATATAGACGGAGAAGCAACAAATGATTTTACCAGAACGGATTGCTCAATGGAGGCGGCGACGGCGGTGGTTTTTAAAGGGTGATTGGTGAAAGTGAGTACGACCCCGCCTAAAAAGGGTAAAAAAATTAGCAACCGCTAATCACAGATTTTAATGGTCCCGATTGACCAAATTTGTGATTAGCGACCGCCTCAGGCGGTCGCTAAGTAACAATCATTAATGACCATTGCCGGTTTCTAAGAATGGGTCAAACTGGCCAGTTTGCGACTGCCTTTGGCGGTCGCTAAATACAAAATTAAATTTAGCGACCGCCCTTGCGGTCGCTGATCATGCGGCAAAAAGTGTTGGTCAATTTTGACCGATCTTTGAGTTTAGCGACCGCTCTGGCGGTCGTAGACGGTCGCTAATCTTTCGATTTAGAGACCGATTTTTCTGGCGATCGTAATTTTTTTTAATTTGAGACCGGTGGTCTTTCTCGGTTGTTGATCGGTTGCTAATACATTATTTAGAGATAAATTTCTAGGTGGTCGCTAATTTCGATCGTAAAAATGTGAGTTTTTTTTATAGTGGATCTCAAAATTAAATCTTAATGCATAAATTCGGGGATATTCCATTATTACTTTAAGTTGATGCATGCTAACGCAACAACTATTTTATTTATTAATTTTCTAATTTAGAGTGATCCTACTCTAATATGCAACCTCAATATAGTTAACTTATATTAGGTATTGCAAGACAGTCTCATGATGCGACGGAGTATAAATTACGCATGACATATTAACAAATTTTTTCCTTACTTATATTATGATTTGTTAAAAAAAAAAGTTAGTTAGCATGTATGAGTGAGCCTAATTCACAATTACAAAACTTACTCTGTTGATTTTATGTAAACAATTTTATCGTACAGCTAGTTCGTAACTAATTATTTTATAGTATAAAAATTAAAACTTATGAATGTTGCAGCTAATATCGACAAGCTTATACTTTTTAACAAAAAAACAAATATGGTTTAAAAATTCACATAAAATAAAAATCAACTTGTACAATAAAACTAATTTACACTTTACATGACTTTGCCATAATTAAAAGTGCAAGTTGATAACTCGGGTTAGTTGCAAAATCAATCCACGAAAAATTTCTTAATGTACATTTGGTACCTTTTCAATGTTTATAAGTATTTTAATTGCAAAATTTATACCATAAGAAAATTTTATTTTATGTTAGTGTGTTGTCGCGGGCATCAAAAAATAAATAAATCACCTTAACGAATCTACTAATGCAATAGGATAAATAAGGGGTAGAACGCAGGAGAAATAGTGAAATTCAATTAAATAAATCGCATATAAAAGCAATTGGGGGAGGAGATGTTGGAAGATTGTTTCTATAAATACTAATATGCAAGAAAATGAAAGGAACAATAAATAAAAAGGTTTTGTCGGATAGCCTTCCCCTAAATAATTTTTCACTCAATAAAAAACTTACAGTATTCTTGACTCTACTCGAAACTTGCCCTTAAACTAGTGGTACAACCAAACTAGTTCGAATGATTTCTTAAATTTAATTAATCCAAAGGTACGTATGACCCCCAATTAACATATTATAATGAATAACCTCAAAACATGTATTCGAAATTCAATTCATAGAATGCATTAACGCAACAAAATAATAAAGCAAACTCGATTATGAAATTGAAATGTCTGAATCGTACAACCTACACTTTCTTACTGTTCTGCGCTAGTTGCTACTATGATCACACAAATATAATAATTGCATATTATATCATGCAATCTAGCTAAAAATAATTAACAAATAAATGTGGATGGTCAAACTAAATAAATCTATTAACTAAACATACATAGCATAAAATCAAATAATGAAGAAACCAAGATAGAGTAAAAAAAATCGTAAACAATTAAAGGAGTCTCAAAACATCCCAGGTTTTGCAACTCCTCGAACTAGAATAATAAATTATCTAATCCAAAAACTGGAAAAAAAAAAAACTAAGAAATCTAGGTAAAAGAGAATTGAGAGGTATAAAAAATTTAGAGACCAGAGTATTCATAAATTCTAGAATGCACACAAGTGTTTGACATGCACATGGATTTTAAGCTTAATATTGACTTCAATTTTAAATTTTTTTCAAAACACACACTAACACGCCGAACTCTGTGTGTGTGTTTTTTTTTTTTTGTTTACAATTAGAGTATTACTGATTACTTCTTGAGGTATTACTGATTATTTTTTGGGGTAACATTAATTACTTCTTGGGGTATTATTGATTTCTGTTTAGGTATTTTTTTCAAAATTCAAATGCATATTATGCACTCAAGTGCACACTAGAATTACTTAGAGTATTTATGTAGATGTAGGAAACTTCATGGATCGGGCTTTAAATCTTCTCAAAAGATATGGGATTTAAACCAAATTAGTCCTCTATCTTTTCACCTTTATTGAAATGATCCTCTATTTTTTTTATCAATTTAGTCATTTATCTCTTAAAATTTTGTCAATTAGGTCCTAATTGGCCAAAAAAAATGCATAAAATGTTACTATTTTGATTTTCTTTTTATTTTCTTTATCAATTTAGTCCTATACCTTTTCAAATTTCGCCAATTAGGTTCTAATTTGCAAGAAAATGCACGTAATCACCACCTGCTAGAAAACACAAGCACGTGACTAAAACGGTGATGTTTTGTGTATTTTCCGGCCAATTAGGACCTAATTGATGAAATTTGATTAGATATTAGACAAAATTGATAAACGAATAAATAGTGGACCGAAACAACGACGTTTCGTGCATTTTTCCGCCAATTAGGACCTAATTGGTAAAATTTAAATAAATACAAGACTAAATTAATAAAGCAAATAAATAAAGGACCATTTCAATAAAGGTGAAAAGATAGATGATGAATTTGGTTTAAATCCCAAAAGATATGATTTGATATTCACAAAATCTTTGAAAAATCTAATTTTCCAAATCTCCCAAGACATGATACTCTGCATCTAAATCTTGTTTCTTATTGACCAAGAATTGTTGGAGTTGTGCTACTGATTTAATTAATTTAGAACTTGGGCCAAATTTTTGCACATTTCCGTGAGTATAATCCAGATGCTGCAAGCTATTTTATTTTGTTCATAACAGTAGCTCTTGAACTCCAATTAATTCAATTTTTTGTTGCGATCCTCTTTTCGCTACGCTTCATATGGTCATCATAAAAAGGTTTCAAAATAATCTGAATTAAATAAAAAAATTTAAATATCAAAGTATATGAAAAATAAAATAAGTATGAGTGAAAATATAAAAGTGCACTACAAAATACTGTTAATTTAAAGAGTGATTTAAAGAAGGGCACAGGGTTAAAGATGGGGAGATGCCCTCGACAAAATAGGTCTCACCAGGATACCCCTTTGCTCGCCCCTCGTCAATTAACGAGGGGAAAGACCTCGTCTGGTACAAAAAGATGCCCCTCGCCTAAACCCTCTGCAACTAACGAGGGGGCTGCCCTTGTGCATTTTAACGTGGGGCTAGCCCTCGCCTCGCGCATCTGGGAGTTAACGAGGGGACATGCCCTCGTCTGGTACCTGCCCGCGTTGCCCTCGTGTCGCCCCTCAGCAACTCACGATGGGGTCGCCCTCGTCAACATTATTTTATAAAAAAAATTTAACGGGTCTGACCTGCGAGCCCGAAGCGACCTGCAAGCGAGGCCGCAACCAGGGAGTTTCAAACCCAAGACCTACCAAGCATGGGAGGACTTATGCATTTTGCCTCCCATTTGGGCAAGACTTATTAGTCGAAACCATTTCTACTGTAATAGTATATGTATGATTTCATATTTTGATTTCTTTGTTAAAACTTTTAATTATTCTAATATTGTAATAATTCCTATTATGTTTACACTTTTAATTAATTATTATTATTATAAATCATTTTAATTATGGTAACACCTTCAAAATTAAATTATTTTCATATTTTAATTTCTTTGTTAAAACTTTGAATTATTCTAATAATTTAATAATTTCTATTATGATTAAACTTTTAATTAATTATTATATATCATTACAATTATGGTAACAACTTCAAAATGAAATTTATATTGTTCTCACACATAAAATGAAATTAACACTTGCAAAATTACATTTTCACTTATGTATATAATATTTTTAAATATCAATAAATTAACGCCCCCGTGCATACATATATATATATATATATATATATATATATATATATTATTTTAATTAAAAGATTTTGAATATATTATGGATAAATTAATCAAATATTACTTATAATTAAGGCACATACATAAATTAACCTAAATAATTCATTAAAAATCTTATTAAACACGATAGCTCCCGATTTCACATGCATAAAAATTCAAACATTCATGAAAATAAATATCTCAAGCATAATAAAGATGATGCACAATAATTCATACTCCACGCAATACTCTCAAACATTCATGAAAATAGTTAATCATTCTTCAAAAGATTCAACTTCAAGATGATCGGGATCTCGGTCCCTAGCCACGGCTCGAACCCGGTCCTCGGGGTGGGGGATAACTATCAGATGGAGGCGGGGGTGGTGGGGGATAACCACCAGCTTGTGGTGATTAGGCGTGAAATTGTCATGATTCGTAGCTAGAAACGCCCTAGTTTTGGTCGAGTTTATAGAGTATTTAGAATCAATTGAGCATTATTTCTATACATTGATAAATTTGTCTCTTTGATGCTCATAGGTGAATAGAGGACGAAAAACGGAGTTCGTAGGAGTTTGAATCGACTCAAACGGATGCCCGGATGAGAAGATATTGAAGAAATACGATTGGTATTAGTGCGGACGAGGAAAAGTATCACTTGGGAGGAGTTAGAAGTCACTCGAGTGACTAGGTCGAGCGCACGCGCTCGAGCGTACGCGCTCGAGCGCATTGCTCGAGCGCTTAAACTTACAGAACTATTCCTGCGCTCGAGCAGCTCGAGCGCCACCGCTCGAGCGAATCGCTCGAGTGCCCAAAACATACAGTGAGATTTCAGCGCTCGACCGGCTCGAGCGGAACCGCTCGAGCGATTGTGTCATTCGAGCTACACTGCTCGAGCGGGACCGCTCGAGCATTTTGCTCGAGCGCCCATGGATTTTTGCCTCCGGATGCGTATTTTCGGCCCATTAACTCCCGTTTCGACCCGTGCCTATATATACCTCTTCCAAACACGTTTTGAATAGACCCGAACTTTAGAAATAATTTTAGACTTAGTTTTTGGAGAGGAAGGAGACGAGCAAGCTTTATTTACGTTTTGTTGAGGTTTTTCATACGAATTCTAGTTTCTTTTCAATTCTTAGTTGCTTTTAATTAGCTCGATTACTTTTAACGCTTTAAACTTCGTTTTTATTAATTCAATTTCAGTTCTTCGTATTTATTTTCTTTTAAAACCCTAGTTCATGTTTCTTATTTTCTTCGTTCAATTCAATATGTTTATGTTCGTTGTTTCTTTAATTGCTTTTAGTTTTGTTAAAACCATGTCCAGCTAAAACCCTTGCATGCTTAGGTTAGGATGAACTTGTAGAAGTAGGATGTGGGTACGTAATTAGAGTAATTCGTGACGTTAGTTTTAATTCTCTTAATTAATGAATTTTTATAATTAATCTGAACTTTACCTTTAAATTTAGTACGAAAGTGTTAGAGAGAGGACGACCGCATCACTCAATAACAATTAGTAGTCTTAACGAGAAGGTTTAGGAAAGGTTAATTCATCTACCGGTTTAGCGAAGGAGGACGACCGCATCACCTTAGTTAAATTAGGGTCTCATTAATTGAGCACAATCCATTAACTTGTTAGTGGATTAGTGAAGTCGAGTGTTAGGGTAAAGTATTAGGGTTTAGAATCTTGAGCTTTCACCTGACATTCTTTTACTTAGGTTAATTCTTGTTTGTCACAGTTATTTTGATTATGTACCTGCTCCGTTAGTATACGTAGGGATTCCTATCTTAAGCATCACCATCTCTCATTAGAACACAACCCTTAGTTAATTTTATTTATTTAGTATTTTAGTTTACTTAGTTTATTTTCGTCTTTTAATTAATCTTTCCAAAAATCCAAAAACAATACACTCATATTAACTACGACGCGTAGATCTTCAGGGATCTATTCGCATATACACCATCCCTTGGGTTCGATATTACTTGGTCCCTATACTTGCCCATACTTGGTTCGATAATACTTGGTCACTCAATAACAATTAGTTAGTGTAGTTCGCTTCAAGTTAATGGCGCCGTTGCCGGGGATGGCGTTATATGCCTTTTGAATAGGACTTGTAGATAGCTTAGTAGTTAGTAGTGGGTGATTTATTTTCTATTTTTATTTTTTTATTTGTATTAAATCGGCAGTTGCGTTTTGACCCTTCTGCTAGTGTGTCAGGTTTATGAAAACACGCTCACAAGGCAATACGAGCGAAGAGAGAATACCGTTGGACCCTGAGACAATAGCCAGAAGGAACCGAGCCTTCTTGAGAAGGATGAACGCTGCCGACTTAGGAAAGGAACCAATGGATATCAATAATGAGTTGGACGATGCTGCCAACGATTTCAATCAGGCAGTAGACCGAGTTGAAGGCACTGGAGTTAGTGGTAGCCAAAATCAATTTCCATTAGGGGATAGCCAGAGCCTAAACCCGGATACACGAAACGTAGGGAATCCAGCTCAGAACCTTGTCCATAATCCTCATAACCAAAACCCTGCTTACCCACAAAACCCAAATAACCCTTTCAACAACCCAGTATACCAACATTACCCATACCCACCTTATCCTTACCCACCATACCCGTATCATCCACCTCCTGTCTACAACCAACCACCTGTTTACCAACCACCACCCCAACAAGTACCCGTACCAGCTGCTAATCCTCAACACGTTCCTCAGAACGTAGATCATAATATGGCGATTAGAGGGAGGTTTGCAGCGCAGCCACAACGGTACTATGATGGAGTGGCTTTGCCTCCTGTTGAGGCGAACAACTTCTCGATATCACCGGGGATTTTAAAGCTGCTGACCGAGAATCAGTTCAAAGGGGTGATCGGGAAGGAGAATCCTCACACACATCTGAGGAGCTTTCTCATGATAGCCTCAACATTCAATTACAATGGCATGTCTGAAGATGCCAAGAGGCTTAGGCTGTTCCCATTCTCATTGACGGGAATAGCCAATGAGTGGTACGATAATACGCTCCCGCGGGGAGGTATTACCACTTGGGCCGAGCTCGAGCGTCTGTTCCTCGAGCGATTTTACCCTCCATCTAGGACGATCAAGGCTAGAATTGAGATCTCGTCCTTTCGCCAGAAGTCTGGAGAGGATTTACGCCAAGCGTGGGAGAGATACTCAAACATGCTGATTGAGTGCCCGCAGCACGGGTACAATGAGGGAGACATTATGGCGTTCTTCTATAGTGGTGCCAACAAGATGGGGCAAGACCATTTAGACGCTTGTGCGGGCGGAGCATTTTTGAACCAAGGCATAGAGAGGTGTAGGGAGATCGTGGACAACATTGTCACGAATGTCGGTGCTTGGAGTGGAGATGCAGATTTTCAGAGGGTGCATCAGGTTGAAGAGGGAGAAGGAACGAGAAGGCTATTGATGGCCATGATGGAGAAGATAAACAACCTCGAGTTGGGGAAGAATTTGGTTGGAGAGCATGCAGTAGAGAATGAGAGAGTAGACCAACCAAGTGGACAGCAAGAGGTAGCCAATTACATGGGAGGTCCGTATTACAATCAGAATGGCTACCAAGGTGGTAATCAGTATGGAAGACCTTCTTATGGCCAACCATTTGTACTTCCAGGCCCACAGCCGCCTCAAAATCAATGGAGGAACACACAAGGAGTTCAAGGAGGCCAGCAACCTCCTCAAAACACTTGGAGGAAGAATGATAATTTTTCTTATGCTAACCCAAAAGCTGGTGTTACTGTTCCTGCAGGTGTTGATCCGGGGTCCAAACCTCCTGGTGGAGAAGGCGGTGCCTCAACCGAAGAGATGTTGAGAGCGATCCTTCAGAAGGTGGAGGAAGGGAGCAAGCGGTTGTCATCCTTGGAGTACGATGTGAAGGAGCTGCACAAGAAGGGCGATCATCGAGATCAAGAGCTCCAGAAGATGAATGTTGAGTGGACTAGAACTCAACAAGAGAACAATCGAAGGTTCACCTCTTTAGAGCTCCAGATGAGCCAGATTGCAAAATCAGTGAATAAAATGCCGGAGGGGAACCCGAAAGAGCATTGCAAGGCGATCCAGCTGAGAAGTGGAATGAACTACGAAGGTCCTCAGATGCCTGCTGATTCTGAGACGCCCCAAGAAGAGATTGAGCCTAAAGGAGATGAAGTTGAGAAGGAGATTGAAAGTGAAGGGATTGAGAAGCATAGAGATATGGATGAGTCCCACAAAGAGGAAGGGGTTGAGAAGGGTGAGAGAGTTCCTAAGTGGAAGAAGGCAAAGGAAGCAAGGGAGAAAGTGAAAGAAACAGAAAGAGATGAATGGGGGGTACCCAAATCTGTGATACCCGTCCCATATCCACAACGCTTCATGAAAAAGAAGCTTGATGAGAAATTTGCTAAATTTCTTGATGTTTTTAAACAATTGCATATTAATATTCCTTTTTATGATGCTTTGGAACAGATGCCGCACTATGCAAAGTTTTTGAAGGACTTGATCGCGAAAAGACGGCGAGTGGATGAGCCGAAGTTGGTGCAGCTGAACCACGAGGTGAGTGCATTAGTGCACAAGGCGCTTCCACCAAAGCTGAAGGATCCCGGTAGTTTCACGATCCTATGTGACATTGGGAACGGGATCAAGAAGGGAGCATTGTGCGACCTCGGGGCGAGCATTAATTTGATGCCGTTGTCGCTTTTCAAGAAGTTGGAAGGTGGTGAACTTCAACCCACAATGATGACGCTTCAACTAGCCGACCGATCTATTACTCGACCTCAAGGTGTTGTTGAAGACGTTCTAGTGAGAGTTGGAGATCACATTTTTCCAGCTGAGTTTGTAGTGCTAGAGATGGAGGAAGATGAGCATGTTCCCCTGATCTTGGGAAGACCGTTCTTAGCTACGGCAGGGATGGTGCTAGATGTGGCAAATGGGAAGATTACATTGAAGGTTGATGATCAAGAAGTGAAGATCTCCCTATATGAAGCCATGAAACACCCGAGGGAGGATGAGAGCTTGTATTGCATGGATGCAATTGATCCTCGTGTTGAAGACACGCCTTCTATCCCTAATCCTTCTGATATTCATGATTTTGTTAGTCCTTCACTTGATTATTTAACCCATGAGCATTATGATCTTGATTATGTTGATAGGGATAAAGTGAAGAAGTTGAAGGATGAAGAGGCGAAGAAAGTGGACGTGGTCCAGTTAGAAGGGAAAGGAGGAGTTAAGAAGAAGAAGTCAAAATTCAAGAAATTGTTTAGTAAGACTCCTCCAGATAGAGGCAAGAAGGAGTTGAGACCCATAACACTTGGGGATGAGAAAAAAGCAAAAGAGCTCATGATGGTGGGGCATCAAGGAAAGGAGTTCAAACACCACTCTTATGAGAGTGGGGGAGGTAAATTTGAGTATGATGTCCCATAAGCTCCTTTGAGCTCGGTCCGGCATGAGGACCTTAAAAATAGCGCTGAATGGGAGGCAACCCATTTTTATTTGCTTTCATTTATTTTTAGTGTCTTTTTATATTATTAGGGAGTTATTCTGAGTCGTATGTTTAACCTCATAGTTGAGTGAGTTGCTCGTAGGCTTGTCTCTAAAGGAGTAAAGGTATCATGGAGTTACTCAGATTGAAGGAACCAACTTGAGACAAGGAAGTGTGCAAAGCTATTGAGAGAAATTGAATTATTTGGTTGAGGTAACCCACAACCCCAAACTTAGACCTCTAGCAAGGTCGAAGTTTGGGGGGGTGGAGTCTTTTATTTGTTTTATGATTACATTGCACATGCATGCACACCCTTATCTTTGAGTTGAGTTTGATTGATTATTGATTGTTGAGATACTCCTTGGGGTGATTTTGAGTTGACTCGTTATTGCATATTTTATGTCTATCAATCATCTTATGCTTGTTGATTGCTATCTTTGAGTATGATTTGATGAGTAGAGTGAGTTGTAAGGGTGAGTTAGAAATTCTTTTGTGTGAGTGTTTGAGTTTGAGCTGATTTGAGAAAGAACTTGTATGCTTGTGAATTTTCTTTTGAGTACTTGTGTGATGAGAGTGAGAATGCACTAGGACTAGCATGGATGTGAAAGCTGTGAGATTTGAGCCTTATGAGATTTAAATGCATGAATTAATCTCTTCGTTTGTGAGTGAATCATCACCTTAGAGGATGCTAGAACTTGCATGTGCTCTTGCTTCTTGATTGTGTCTAGTTTGATATGCCGAAAAAGATCTTAGGCCATCTTTGATTTGATTAAGTCACTTAGCCAAAATTTTCCTTACCAATGACATTGAATCCCTTGTTAGCCCCTTTGAGCCTAAAGCCTATTTTATTTGCTAACACATATGAACACTATTCCAATTCCTAAGCCTTTTTGTCCAAATTTGAGTGGAGAATAGGAAAAGTGTGAATGTGAAGGGAGTGAATTGAGTTGAAAAAGGAAAATGTTGTTTGTTGAGTGAATATGAGAAGAAGGTGTGATGAAGTTATGAGATGTGGGAAAAAGAGAAAAAAAATTTGAAAATGAGCAAAAGAAAAAATGAGCTCATGTGTTTGTGCGAAAAAGAAAAAAAAGTGAAGTGATTGAAAAAAAAAAGTGAAAAGAGAAAGAAAAAAAATTGAAGTGTTGAGAGAAGTGGAATTGAAAGAGTGTTGAGTGAATATGTTTGAAGTAGTCTGTTCCTAATCTCGAAGTGCCAAAGTTGATTTTCTATTCTCCATTCACTTTAGTCACTTTACCTTATATTGTTATCCCACCTGTCCAAAGAGCCTACATTACAACCTTGAGAAAAGTCCTTTTTGATTCGGCATTGATTTCTAGAGTATGGGCGGAGTTGAGAGCACTTACAAGCCTATGGCTGCCAATTTGTGTGATTGATTGTTTGAGTGAGTCCCATGATCATTGATATACACTTGTGAGGGAGTGAAACACATCGTTGAGTGCACATCCATGCTTGACCTTGGTGTTTCTTATTATTGTTGCATGAGTACGATAAAAGAAAGTGAGTGAGTATACGGGTGATTGACTTTTGAAGCTTGAGTTCATTAGCTTGCATAATTGATTTTTTTGATTCATTCCTAACAATTTCACTTGACTTATTATTTCATTGCTTGGGGACAAGCAATATGGTAAGTTTGGGGGGGTTGATTAGGCGTGAAATTGTCATGATTCGTAGCTAGAAACGCCCTAGTTTTGGTCGAGTTTATAGAGTATTTAGAGTCAATTGAGCATTATTTCTATACATTGATAAATTTGTCTCTTTGATGCTCATAGGTGAATAGAGGACGAAAAACGGAGTTCGTAGGACTTTGAATCGACTCAAACGGATGCCCGGATGAGAAGATATTGAAGAAATACGATTGGTATTAGTGCGGACGAGGAAAAGTATCACTTGGGAGGAGTTAGAAGTCACTCGAGTGACTAGGTCGAGCGCATTGCTCGAGCGCTTAAACTTACAGAACTATTCTTGCGCTCGAGCGCCCAAAACATACAGTGAGATTTCAGCGCTCAACCGGCTCGAGCGGAACCGCTCGAGCGATTGTGTCATTCGAGCTACACTGCTCGAGCGGGACCGCTCGAGCGTTTTGCTCGAGCGCCCATGGATTTTTGCCTCCGGATGCGTATTTTCGGCCCATTAACTCCCGTTTCGACCCGTGCCTATATATACCTCTTCCAAACACGTTTTGAATAGACCCGAACTTTAGAAATAATTTTAGACTTAGTTTTTGGAGAGGAAGGAGACGAGCAAGCTTTATTTACGTTTTGTTGAGGTTTTTCATACGAATTCTAGTTTCTTTTCAATTCTTAGTTGCTTTTAATTAGCTCGATTACTTTTAACGCTTTAAACTTCGTTTTTATTAATTCAATTTCAGTTCTTCGTATTTATTTTCTTTTAAAACCCTAGTTCATGTTTCTTATTTTCTTCGTTCAATTCAATATGTTTATGTTCGTTGTTTCTTTAATTGCTTTTAGTTTTGTTAAAACCATGTCCAGCTAAAACCCTTGCATGCTTAGGTTAGGATGAACTCGTAGAAGTAGGATGTGGGTACGTAATTAGAGTAATTCGTGACGTTAGTTTTAATTCTCTTAATTAATGAATTCTTATAATTAATCTGAACTTTACCTTTAAATTTAGTACGAAAGTGTTAGAGAGAGGACGACCGCATCACTCAATAACAATTAGTAGTCTTAACGAGAAGGTTTAGGAAAGGTTAATTCATCTACCGGTTTAGCGAAGGAGGACGACCGCATCACCTTAGTTAAATTAGGGTCTCATTAATTGAGCACAATCCATTAACTTGTTAGTGGATTAGTGAAGTCGAGTGTTAGGGTAAAGTATTAGGGTTTAGAATCTTGAGCTTTCACCTGACATTCTTTTACTTAGGTTAATTCTTGTTTGTCACAGTTATTTTGATTATGTACCTGCTCCGTTAGTATACGTAGGGATTCCTATCTTAAGCATCACCATCTCTCATTAGAACACAACCCTTAGTTAATTTTATTTCTTTAGTATTTCAGTTTACTTAGTTTATTTTCGTCTTTTAATTAATCTTTCCAAAAATCCAAAAACAATACACTCATATTAACTACGATGCGTAGATCTTCAGGGATGGGACGCTGGGTTCGGATCCCTGCTATGATGTCCGCAACCACTCGGTAAACTGGTTTTTGAAGGTCTGGGTCAAGTGCTCGCAAATTCTGTTGTCTCTCTTCCACTTGCTCCAACAATATCCGATGCTCATCAGTCGTCTCTCTGCATGTTCTCTCACGCTCCCCAGCGAGTACGTCCACATCAATTTGACCATAGGCTCCAAAATGAGTCACAACTGATGTCCCGCCTGGGCCGGAGACTATGCTCCAGGATTTTCCCAATTATCCAAGCCCACAAACTTTATCGTGCTTTTTTCCAACAATCTTGACGTACATCTGAGATAACTCTGAAGACTAAGTTCAGGAGCTTGCTCGTCAGAGTCAGAGGTCGGGTGCAGTTGGGAGACTCTCGCTTGTACATCAGCCTGCACATTTTTTCAGAGAATAATTTTTCTAGATATTTAAATATTCATATTATTATAAAATGTAACAAGAATACTTACCAGTGTATCAGATATAAGGCCGTATGTATACTGTGCTGGACCACAGTAGTGGATGTGCTCCACAATTTCCCAGTCTGTGGTGGGGCGTCCCTTCTTCCTCTCCTATATTTAGAACATGATCAATAAGACTTAATATATATATATATATATATATATATATATATATATATATATTATAAAAATTAAAATAATGTAGTATCAATAAATGACTTACAATATTCAGGGCAACCTCGACGGCACCACGAGATCCATCTTTATGGGTGGAGATGCCGGTACCCTGGCCACCAGGCTCAGATAGTCGGTTCCTTCTGCATTGTGCGGATTTGGCTTTCACGTCATCTCTGTCCCAGTATGGGGGCAAGGTCTTCCACACTTTTGTATCCCAATGTGGCTTCTTACCCTTCAACTCCCATCGTCTTTTTATGAAGTTCAACAAATCTACGTATCTTTCTGCAACCTTTTTCAGGAACAAGTGATGCACATACTGTGTGGAAGTGGCAGTAGGATCCCACCTAGTCTCTTTTTGATAAACAAAGATGTTATTATATCATACATTAATATATTTATAAATTAAATGAATATATACGTGAAACGTCTCCCAGTACTTCTGCAGCCTTTCTTCGGATATCATCTAGAAGGTGAAGGCGCCCAACTCCATATGTCTAGCCATGATATGTCTGATCAACTTGGAGACCGGATTCGAAGGTATCAACCTGCAAAACAAGTTTGTCATACTTAATTCATATTCAGATAAATATCTATTGAATTCATGAAAATAGTAAGTCTAACATACATATCGTATGCAATATACACATCTAGTCGCTGTCCGACCATTTGTGAATCCGACTGTTCTTCAGAATCAGAGTCGGTATAATCAACGTTCTCCTCATCAGTCGTGGGGATCACTGGCACTGGCACTGGTACAGGCTGGGTGTTCTGCATCCCACTAGATCGGCCTCGCCCCCCGCGATCTGTACTTTATCTCCGTCCCTTGCTAGAGTTACGATCGGATCCGCTCATTAGTAAAATTTTAAACATAACATATTAATTATCACATAAAAGATCAGTGGAATTGTTGGAGTTATACGTGAAAGTATGCTTTTACTTTGTATAACTCGTGTATCAAACACTCGTTTTATGAGAATAATTCTTTTATCACATTTGCTTTAGTTATGATTGAATGTTGAATTTCTATTGCAAACCGTTCAATATATAGTACGTGTTACATAGTAGTTAATGTGGTGATACCCGATCACGGAAGATGACATTAACAGTTTACTTGTAACTAAACGTACATTTTCACGACCTAGGTGGAATTGAACAATCCGCCGTGAAAGGTCGATGTGTAAGGCTCAGATTGGTCTGTCTTGACTAAGAGATTGCACTAGCACATTTAGTATGTGTTGAAGAGGTCCTACAGCGAGGATAAATTCTTTTGTTCTGAAAGGTGAAGAATTAGACCTCAGTGGTTGTTGATTTCTTAATCTCCGTCACTTAAATAGGACCGTGTGTGCTTAATAGTTACTGCTTTGATTCATGTTGGGTGAGAATCATTGCGACTTCGAACTTTGTGTCTTGGGCAGTAATATTAATCATACGACGGTTGCTAAGATTTAATACGGAGAAACGCGTGCGAGTACAGCTCGTGTGATTAGTTCCCTTGGTGGGCTCAGAAGTTTTATTGTACCAAATCTTGCAAGTGAAGAATTAGTTTCTTCGGTACGAATAATAATGTTGAGTTGTCTTTACTCCAAGGTGAAAGATGTTAATTAATTTAGAGCTATTCAGAAGCTTAATTAATTAATGGACTTGATAATCTTAAACGCGGGAAATAATAACCGGGAGCCCATATTATCGTAATATGGATTAAGATGGATAGTGCAATATTAATTTATTAGTGGTAATAATTAATATTAATGGGCTGAATTATATTGGGGCTCAATATTGAAATTCAGAAGTCCATTAGGAGGTCCAATCTTAATTCTCCTTAAGGCCCCTCAAGTAGCCCATTAAGTAGCCCAATAATGATAAGGTGATTAAAATAAAGAATATATCAATGCTGATTTTTCATTATATTTTTCGAAAATAAGGAATAAAAAAGAAATAAGATTTTGTTGATTTTCTTGGAAAGATATTATGGAAGATATGTATTCTAGGAATACAAGAATATCTCATATATTCAAGAAGATCAAAATCTTGGATTTCATCCTTGAAATTTTCGAAAATTATAGGCTTGAAAATAAGAATGAGATTTTTGTGGAATATTTTATTATGGAGAAAAGAATATATGAGATATATTCAAGATTTCTTAGAGATTAAGAAAAGATTTTCTCCAAGCCCATGAAGCCTCTAATTTTCGGCCAACACCCTCTATAAATAGGGGATGATTATTTCATCCCCAAGTACATAATTCCATGTGTTGGAAAAATCAAGAAGCATAGATATTTTTCTTTTTCCTTAGTTTATTAAATTACTTGAAAGCGTCTCCCACCGGCGATCAAGTGAGGTGAAAAGGGAAATACTTGAGAAGGTTTTGGGTTGATAGAGCGAGATTACAATTGTCCCGTATATCCAAAGGCCAATTCTACAAGAGGTACGTTAATCGCATATTTACTTGTTTATTCCGCCTAGTTAAATATGTGAAATTAATTTAACATGCATGATGATAATTAGTTGTTGGAATTATTATTTAAATTAATTAGGATTAATTCAAGCTAGTAATAATTGTATTTAAATTCGTATTTAAAATTTCATCCCGAATAGATTCCGGGCACCCCTATTTTCCCAACAGGAATATGTAGGAGTGAGTATAACATATTATCACATATTATCTAAGCCAATGAGTCTGCAGGATGACGCATAACACCAGAATCATCGTTAGAGCAACTTGCATGCCATGTCATATCTTTTGCAGTAGCATTGAACTGATACAATCTTTGCAATCAAGGAATAATAGGAAAGTAGAACATCTCCTTGTAAGGCTTTTTCTTTTTCCATTGACCATCAACACTACGCTTATGAGGTTTAAACCGTGGATGACCACAAACCTTACAATATTCAAGTTCGCTATCAGTACCCCAATATATCATACAATTTTGTGCACAACAATCAATCCTCTCTACCGAAAGACCCATCCCACTCATTAATTGTTTGCTATTAGAAAAATTTCTGGAGATTTTTCGAGGAACAATTTCCCGAATCAAGTTAACAATTGTGAGTGTGTTTCACAACCAGGATACAAATCCTGGTTTGCTGCACGAACGTAGCATGTCATAAAATTGAGCATCATGCTCATTTGGGGGTTCCTAATTAACAGGTTCATCTTCCACATTTCCAAAATGAAAGTTAGGACCAGTTAGGTCTGTGATCATGTTATGGTACGAGGTAGACCCTGCAGTATCATCTACTCCGTACGAAGTCGACTGATCATAGTTTTGGTGTGGTAGATGACCCTAATTTTATTCACCGTGTAAAATTTAATTGTGATAATTGGGCATAAACCCATTTATATACAAATGTGTTTTTACGTCAATTGGTGCGCTAAACATCTGGTTCCAACATCTAAATTTCGAGCAGGGACACCTAATATCTCCTTCACTCATCCAATCAGGATTGCTAGTAGTGAGTTGTATAAACGATTCAAAACCACTAAGAAAATCGGGAGCTATCATTCCATTAATTGTTCTTGGACCATACATCCAACTACGACTTGAATAACTCATATTTATAATCTGTTTTAAATTAAAGAATATTCAAAATTTAATAAAATTCAATAAATCTATTATATTTATCCTATTGTTAATATCAAATTTCAGGTAGAATTTCGTTTATTTTTATCGTATTCTCCAGTTAACCAAGATCCGACTTAATTAAAATTAATCAAGTCGGAACACACATTCTACAACTAGCAAACAACCAACAATATATTCATCAACCTCCTCCACTCCAACATAATTTAATATAAACTTTATGTAACATTCATCAAATTAATAATTAATTAATGTAAATAATCGAACATCGATATTCATCACATATATAATTAATTAAATATATATGATGCAACATTAATGTAAATACAACAAATATTAGCTAGTATATTTCTAATTTAACATAGACATATTATCAAATTTATAATAATTAATTACGGAATACTAATTAAGTAACAAGCTAAACACTATATAATTAGCTACTAATTAACACCTATACATACATATATACATACATATAACATGAAAGTAATTTGCATTTCACAAAATCTAATTAACAAATAATTGAACGGATTAAAACGAAAAATATTACCGTAGAAATGTTCACGGGGACGAGTAGGTCAAAACCCGACCGGTGGGTTGTGATTTCCGACGGCGGCGACGGCAACAAAATTGTGGAGGAGGAGGGTTTCTTTGCTGAAAATGGGGGAAGTTGGTGTATTTACATCAGATTTTTACCGAGGGAGTTAAATAGGGTAAAGCCCCTCGGTAAATGCCTAAATTTTAACGTAGGCGAGGGACTAGGTGCTCGGCAACTAGGCGAGAGGATTGGTGCTCGGCTCGGGGTAGCGCGTCAGCTGGGCGAGGGGCGCGCCCTGGTCAACTCGCGAGAGGACCCACACTCGTTAAGTAACGAGGGTAAAGCCCTCGTTTGGGCTGATTTTGAATGTTGCCGAGGGGCCCGTGCTCGTTAACTGGCGAGGGGGTCCCATCCCTCGCCTACGCCCTCGTCTAGGGTCATTTTTTGGCCCTAGTCTCGCCCCTCTTTATAGACGAGAGCAAATTTTGCCCTCTTTAACTCCCCTCTCTATTTCAGCCGTTTTTTGTAGTGGTGTAGCATAATATTAATCACAAAATAATCAATTTAAGCCTTAATTAATGCACAAATTCTCACTCATCATATATTTTGGACTATTTTGTTAAAAAAATATTAAAAGACCGCTCTATTCAAATTAACTTATTCCTTTGGGAACTAAACTTAATAAACTTATATATACTTGGTAAGAGCAAACACAAGAGGTATAGTGGAATTTGCCCTAAATAGAAAGAGCAGGAAATTATTTCTCCTTTTATATATGAAGACAAAAAATAATTTCTTTTTTTTTCAAATAAACGTAGACAGGTGTATTTATGCAACATGCTCCACAATCTAATGTAGTAGAAAAAATATAAATATTTATCCAATTATAACAATAAATGCGATCTATGTATGCACTACGATGTCCATACAGTGGCGGACCCAGAATTTTTGGATTGAGGGTACAATTGATAGATTATTTGGAAATATTTGCATATTATATCTTTTCTTATATTAAAGTGTATGTACTATTAACTTAAATATACCAGTAAATAAGATATTGTATAGACTTAAGTAAAATTAAAACTATAAGTTGCAATTGTTGAGTTCACATCTCTTGGAAGTCATTTATGATATTGTCATCCGAAATTTGTACTTGATGATCTGTTAAAAACACTTAAATTGCTTAGTTCCATACTCCCTCCAATTTTTTTTTTTTTTTCCATAAGGAAATGACACGGGTTTTAATAAAAGAGTTGTTTATTAGTATTAGTGAGTATAAAATAGATTTTTAAAAGGGACAAGAGAGTCTTTTCAATTTTATGAGATATTTGTGGGTATAAAGTTGATAAAGTAGTGACATACGTGTAAATTAGTGATGTTTTTAAGGAGTAAGTTAAAAATGGTAGTGTTTGCTTTTTTGTTATTTTGTGGAAAAAAAAAAAAAAAACTTCTTTTGATGATAAAGTGGATAATAAAAAATGAATTGAAAGGATATACTAACATTTACAACCTTAAAATTATTATCAATCAATATTATTTTATCTAATTTTTTATTCAAGACTTTATATTCTAAGTAGAAATTTTAATTATTATATACATATATATTAAACATAAAAAGAAATGTATGCAATATGATTAAAATAAATAAAATAATATTATAGGTGGTGGTGGTCGACAACCTAATAAAGAAGAGAAAACTAAGTGGTAGTTTAGAATTGCTGCACAAGTAGTTAATTACAATTTTTTTTTTTTTTATGTAAAACCTCATGCTATAGAACATATGTATACTCCGAAAATTTGAAATTGGGGGTACGGCTGTACCCCCATGTCACAAGGCTCGGTCCGCCACTGTGTCCATATTCATGGTTTGCTTTCATCTGTATAAATTGGGAAATCAACTTTTCAGTTTTCACCATTGTATAGTACATGTTTAACTAGATTTGCCAATATATATATATATATATATAGTGCCTGCACGATACGATAGGTTGTATAACCATAAGATTAAAACCAGTTATATGTACTGTTAAAAACTGCAGTCAAAACTGCAAATTTCGAATATTTTCCTGAAAAGGGCCGAAATTTCAAATGTTTGTTTTCTTGTGAAAAAGATCCTAATTAATATACCTATATAGAATTTTCTTTAAGAATACAAATTCAATTTAAACAAACCTCACCCCAGTCACCAGTAATCAAGGATGAATTAATTAACGATGAAAACGATATGCAGCTTACTTCTAAAATACCAAACTAATTGTGATTAAGATGTTTTATCGTAAATGAAAGAATCTCGTCTTATCTAAAAATTTGAACTTGTTGAAAAATGTAAAATTAACTAATTATTAATTTATTTCCCAAATACTAGTAAGTTTGTATTGCTGTAAGAAAGATCGATGCTTAATTTGTTCCATTTTTATGTTCTTTCATGCATGTGTCCATGCAGAGCCGAAAATACTTATTTTTTGTATGATTTTTTTTCTTTACCTCTTTCTCACCATTTGTAATGTAGTATCATCTCTCCTTGCAACTCACAAGTCAGACAAGACAATTAATCAAGGTATATATGTTGAGGGTTAAATTTTTTATATTAATTAATTAATTATATATATATGTATATATATATATATATATATATATATATATATATGTGTTGACTGTTGCTATTAATTTTTATATTTTAAATTCTTTTTATCTGATTAACATAAAATATATTTTGTCTTATTTGGAATGTAGGATTGATCTAGTTTTAATAAATGATTTTTTAATAACACGCATTAAAAAAATTCCAAATATTAGTAATGAAACTATTATGCGGCGATTTCCAAAATATGAACAATTAATTGTTATTATTTAGAATTTATATTTAGAATTATTATGTATTATCATTTGCATTAGTTGTGTATTATATTATTTGGTATTTGTTTCTCTATTAGCAACGTCTATTTGTGGTAAGGTTATATATCGTTCCAAAATGTGAAATATAAATTAATTGTAATCTTCAGCAAACATCAAATAACGAAGAAAAATTTGCTCTAAAAAAAAAATAAAAATAACGAAGAATAATGATCGCCCAATAGCTCCAAAGTGAGTTAGTGTTGGAGAAATTAGTATAACCGAATTAATTTCATACTTTATTTTATAAGTTTAAACTTTTGGATGAGATGATTTTTTTTTATGGTATCAGAACTTTCGATTCTCGCGGAAAACAACTTCATCCATATTAAATTGTTCACTCGTTGAATTTCCTCCTCAAATTGAGAATTCAACTCATGCAAGAGGGGGAGTATCGGGGAATAATATAAACAAATTAATTTTATATTTCTCTATATATTAAGATTTTTAAATGAGATGAATTTTCTTTTGGTTAGGAATCTCCCGTTCCATGGCAACTTATTATATTTTATGTTTGATGCATATGATTAAATTAAAATATAATATAAAAATTAAAATGAAATAAGTGATTTCAAGATAGAGTAAAAAAAAATTAGGATCTTATCTTCGATGTGGTAGCAAAATAATGACTGTAATTTTACGGATTTGCAAAATAAGGACCTCATCTTTTAAATCTAAAAAAATGACGGTAAATTTTAAAACTAGCAAATTGAGGCCAACAACCCCGATTATCCTCCTTTTCGGACTAATTTTTCATGAAAGTCACATGAGCCTATTTTCGGGCTTAATTTGTAACTAAGTTGACATCCAATTGACACCGAACTATGTATTTTGAGCCTGAAAAATGGTCTGGTTATCTTGGCTAATTTGGCTCAAGTTACTACTTTTAAAAGTTATGGTCCTTGTTTTGATATTTATATATAAAAGTTGTTATTTTAGAGATAGGAAATATGTCTCGAACACTGCACGAATAAAGTGAATACGAAACGAATTCGTATGAATAAACCGAGTCAAGGAAAATCCTTTTCCCGCAAGACTGAATACGCCCCGTATAGTGCTTACGGTATCGTGCGTATGAGTCTCCAAAGGTAAAGCGGTTTAACAGTTTATACCGGCAGCACCACCGCGTATAAACTATCGGCGAACGAAATCAAAATTTCGAACTGAACGAAATAAGTATATGCGAAAGGCTTTCTAAACTCTAAGATTCGTAGGCTGAAAGGTGAGTTCGAAAGTCTGAATTTGAAGGGGTATATATAGGCGGAAATCTGCACCGCAGATGAGGACGAACGAATGAGAAAATCGTGGGATAACCACGAAATCAGTGGATAGAGACGTAATCTCTTTCTTGGGAAGCAAGAACAGAATATTCCTCCGAATATTTCAATTTTAAGTCAAATTCGAAATCTGGAGTGTATTAATCATTATGTGAGTGTATTAATCATGTTCGTGAGCTGACCCAAATCCGATGGGCCTCCCAAACCGGTTCAGCCCAAAAAAGGTATTGGGTCTTTTTATATTTTTGGTACTCTAAAAATATAGGTAGGCCCCAAAGCCCACCCAAAGCCCAATTGCCAAGAACCAAGAACCAAGAACCAAGAACCCGGGCCCGGGCTCGGGCGAGGCGGGGCGCGCGCGCGCGCGCGTGTGGTTCATGGTTAGGGTCCCCATGTACCAAGTTGAAGAACATGATCATTTTCCTTCTTATATCCAAGGAACACTTCTTGCAAGTTTCCAATGTGGGATGAAACTCAATCTTTCCATTCCCATAAGCTATTCAACACACATGAATATTTATCCAACTTCCCAAATTAATTTCTTACTCACCGGAAATCGATTTTGAGATATTAAATATACCACGTTCATCTACTCCGAGAGTAGAACAACCTCGTTAATTTTGTTTTCCCAAAAATTAACATTATC
Source organism: Ballota nigra (assembly GCA_947034835.1). Taxonomy (NCBI): domain Eukaryota; kingdom Viridiplantae; phylum Streptophyta; class Magnoliopsida; order Lamiales; family Lamiaceae; genus Ballota; species Ballota nigra. The sequence goes on from OX344725.1 coordinate 52,780,878, forward strand.
ATTCCTAAAAAAATTAGTTAATATATAACCAATTTCCAACAATCCCCCACATGAGTGAGAATTGCACCTATACATAGTCAGACTTGTTCGTTCAGCTCAATTGAGACCTCATCGCTTCCGGATAAGTAGCCAATGGCTTTGAACTTTCTGTAGCCCGGCACCATCGAGTATACCGGTGGCTTAGTGGACACGATGCCTTGAACTAATCCTCCTTAGTGTATACCTTACAGACAATGTAGACACAAGTCAGTCTCGATTCCGATTTGTTCTCACGTTTTTGTCCATTTTGGCCCTGGACGCCCTTTGTATTCATAAATGTTTGGTCGAAGCGACCCTCACTTCTCATTTATATAGGTGATCTCCTTTCGAGTATCTCGTCATACTCAGTCCCACTTGGACTTGTAGGAATCATTAAAAGTCTACGACTTATCCTTTATCACAACTCACGGATCTACTAACACTTGACACAGTGCTGTCAGGAATGGTCATGATTTTCAAGTGTTGTACAACTAACATTCACAGCTTAGTTTTCCCTTTTGAACCAAGTTCTTGGGATCTCCAGTCATCATAATTGGGTTATCACTGCTTCAGTTTTATTTGTGGATTTTAGACCCGTTCCCTCTATCAGCTTATTCATTTGATCTCGGTTCAAGCTCTTCGTGAGCGGATCCGCTATGTTATCAATTGATCTTACATAATCAATTGTTATAATACCAGTTGAGATCAAATGTCTAACGGAGTTATGTCGACGACAGATATATCTCGACTTTCCGTTGTACATACTGCTCAAAGCTTTACCAATAGCAGCTTGACAGTCACAATGTACCATTACAGATGGTACCGGTTTGTTCCAACAAGGAATGTCATCTAAAAAGTTATGAAGCCATTCAGCTTCTTCACCAGCTTGATCCAAAGCGATGAACTCAGATTCCATAGTGGAACGGGCAATACACGTCTGTTTTGTGGATTTCCACGATACAGCTGTTCCTCCAATTGTGAATACATATCCACTAGTTTAGAACGAGTCTTTGCTATCGAATATCCAATTAGCGTCACTGTACCCTTCAAGTACAGCTGGATGTCGCGTGTAGTGTAGCCTAAAATCAAGAGTATACTTCAAGTATCTCAAGACCCTTTTCAGAGCTTTCCAATGTTCGTGACTTGGATTGCTTGTGTACCTGCTCAGTTTGTTCACAGAGCATGCAGGATCAGGACGTGTGCAATTAGTAATGTACATCACGCTTCTAATGATCCTTGCATATTCCAACTGATTCACATGTTCACCTCTATTTTTCTTCAGATGAACATTTTGTTCAAGTGGAGTTTTAGCAGGTGGATAATCAAATGCATTAAATTTCTTCAAGACTTTCTCAACATAATGAGATTGTGTTAAGGAAATTCCATTTGAAGTTCTTTCTATTTTGATTCCTAGAATCACGTCTGCTAAACCCATATCTTTCATGTCAAAATTTTTTCTTTAACATGTTTTTCGTATTAACGATCACATTTGAATTGTTACCTATGATTAACATGTCATCAACATATAAGCATACGATAACAAATCCATTTGGTGTATCTTTCACATACACGCACTTGTCACATTCGTTAATTCGAAATCTATTTGATAACATAATATTGTCAAATTTCAAATGCCACTGTACAGGAGCTTGTTTAAGTCCATACAACGACCGAACGAGTTTACAAACCTTTTTCTAGCTCCCGGGTACAACATAACCCTCTGGTTGATCTATGTATATCTCAGCATCCATCTCTCCATTAAGAAAAGCAGTCTTTACATCCATTTGATGTATTTCGAGATTATGCAAAGCAGCAATCGCGATAAGTACACGAATGGATGTAATCCTTGTAACTGGAGAGTAGGTGTCAAAGAAATCATGTCCTTCTCTTTGTTTAAAACCCTTTGCAACCAAACGGGCTTTATACTTGTCAATTGATCCGTCTGTTTTGTACTTTCTTTTAAGGATCCACTTACATCCTAAGGTCTTGCAACCTTTAGGGAGATCAACCAACTCTCATGTATGATTTTGCAGAATTGAATCATATTCACTGTTTATTGCTTCTTTCCAGAGAGATGCATCTGGTCTGGAAAGAGCTTCTTTGATAGTCCTAGGTTCTTCTTCTAACACATACGTGATGAAGTCCGGACCATAGGTCTTATCAATTCTAGCTCGTTTACTGCGTCTTGGTTCTTCACTTTGCTGAGTGGAAGGACCTGCAGCTTCACTTGATTCTTCATGAGTTCGTTTATTTAAACTCACTTCTTCTTTGTCCCTACTCGGGAACACATTTTCAAAGAACACAACATTCCTTGATTCTATTGTAGTACCTACTGTCATATCGGGTATCTCTGATTTATGAATCAAGAACCGATAGGCACTACTATTGAAGGTGTATCCTATAAAGATCTCATCGACCGTCTTAAGTCCGATTTTCACTTGTTTAGGAAGTGGCACTTCAACTTTAGCCAACACCCCCACACTTTGAGGTATTTGTATGATGGTTTGCGATTTTTCCACAACTCATAAGGTGTCTTATCTTGAGTCTTTAGTGGAATTTTATTTAAAATGTGGTTAGCTGACATAATAGCTTCCCCCCACATGTTCTGAGGTAAACCCGAGCTGATTAACATTGCGTTCATCATCTTTTTCAAGGTTCGGTTTTTCCTCTCCGCAATACCATTCGATTAAGGTGAGTAAGGAGTTGTCGTTTGATGTATGATACCGGATTCGGCACATAATTGTTCAAACGGAGCCACATACTCTCCACCTCTATCACTACGAATTGCTTTAATTGTAGTGTTCATTTGATTCTCTACTTCACTTTTATAATTTTTAAAAGCTTCAATAGCTTCATCTTTACTTCGTAGCAAGTAAACGTAGCAGAATCTTGTGCTATCATCAATAAAAGTAATAAAGTATTTTTTTCCACCTCTAGTTTGCACAAACTTCACATACATCAGTGTGAATTAATTCTAGAGGAGTAGTGTTCCTTTCAACGGACTTAAATGGTAATTTAGTCATCTTTGCTTCTACACAAATTTCACATCTTTTGGATGTGTCAACATTCTCAATTTTAAGTAAATCTAAATTTACTAAACGTTTTATAGATTTTAGATTAACATGTCCTAATCTAAAATGCCATAAAGAGGAACACTCAACTATATAAGCAGAAGTAGAAGCATTCTCATTGATAATAGTGTTTTTGCCGTCACGACTTACAGTCATGACAGACATCTTAAAAAGGCCCTTCTCGAGGTAACCTTTTCCTAGGAAGATGCCAAACTTGCTAAGTACAACGCCATTTGACTCAAACACTAGCTTAAATTGATTACTAACTAAAAGAGACCCCGAAATCAGATTCTTCCGAATGTCCGGGACATGCATCACGTCCTTCAACTTGAGCTCCTTTCCCGAAGTCAGCTTGATCACCACCATTCCTACACCAGCCACTTCAGACGAGGCTTGGTTCCCCATGTAGAGCTTTCTCCCCGCAGCAGGAGAATAAGTGGAGAAGGAAGATTTCTTCGAGCAAACGTGGCAAGTGGCACCTGTGTCCACAAACCATTCTTTCTTGTTGTCCACCATGTTGACCTCGGTCACTACAGCAGACATATCCAATTCCGTGAGCTCTCGTTCTGGAATGTTCACGGAGTTCTTCTTTCCCTTGTCTTCCTTTTTGGGCTGACGGCAATCAGCGGCCCGATGATTGGGTTTGCCACAGTTGTAGCACTTCCCACTGAATTTCTTCGGGGCAGGAGCAGCAGCAACAGCCTTGCCTTTGCCTTTGTCGTCTTGACGCTTCCTCTTCTTCGATGGTTCACTTTTCTCCATCAGATTCGCATTTGCCTCGATAGAAGCAATCAAGCCCTTCTTCTCTCTTTTCTTGTTATCTTCCTCGGTCCGGAGTCGGGTAACAAGATCCTCCATGGTCACTTGCTTTCGCTTGTACTTGAGGTAGGACTTAAACTCCTTCCAAGATGAAGGCAGTTTGTCAATCACAGTGGCAACCTGAAAGGCTTCAGGCAGCTCCATCCCTTGTACTGCAATATTGTGGAAGATCACTTGCAGCTTTTGAACTTGTTCAACAAGAGATTTGTTATCCTCCATTTTGAACTCGTACAAAGTGGAGACGACGAACTTGCTAGTTCCCGCGTCTTCGGTTTTGTACTTCTTCTCCAAAGACTCCCACAATGCCTTGGAAGTCGGGTATTCATCATATACATCATTGAGGGCATCAGACAACCCATTCAGGATGTAATTCCTACACAGATAATCATCATGGATCCAAGTATCGTAGGCGATCCTTGTTTCCCGATCAGCATCTTCTGCGGGTACGCTCGGGCAATCCTCCTTGACATACTTTACCAAGGAGATGGTGGTCAAGTAGAAGTGCATCTTCTTTTGCCACCTCTTGAAGTCATTACCCGAAAAATTTTCGGGTTTCTCTCCTTTCACCACAACCGGCCTAACAGTCCCCGGGAGGGAGGCCTGGTTGGTTGCCAAGAAGGGATTGGCCCCGACATTTCCTACGGAAGGATTGCCGCCGAAGTTTCCCCCAAAAGGATTAGCACTTGAGTTTCCCACACAGGGATTAGTGCCAGAGTTTTCCACGAAGGGATTGGAATTTCCCACGAAGGGATTGACTTTGAACCACTCATTAAGAATGCTTCCAAAGTTTCCAAATTGAAAAGCAGAAGGATCAGACTTACCCGTAGGTACAACATGAGAGTTAGATGCATTACCTGCATCTTTGGTAGGAGTAGCTTGCGGTGAACTCATATCCATCTCGTTGTCGGAATTGTTGTTCGACATGGCAGTGATTCGAAACAGAAAATATTCAGTCTTGCGATTGTTATTTTAGAGATAGGGGATATGTCTCGAACACTGCACGAACAAAGTGAATACGAAACGAATTCGTATGAATAAACCGAGTCAAGGAAAATCCTTTTCCCGCAAGACTGAATACGTCCCGTATAGTGCTTATGGTATCGTGCGTATGAGTCTCCAAAGGTAAAACGGTTTAACAGTTTATACCGGCAGCACCACCGCGTATAAACTCTCGGCGAACGAAATCAAAATTTCGAACTGAACGAAATAAGTATATGCGAAAGACTTTCTAAACTCTAAGATTCGTAGGCTGAAAGGTGAGTTCGAAAGTCTGAATTTGAAGGGGTATATATAGGCGGAAATCTGCACTGCAGATGAGGACGAACGAATGAGAAAATCGTGGGATAACCACGAAATCAGTGGATAGAGACGTAATCTCTTTCTTGGGAAGCAAGAACAAAATATTCCTCCGAATATTTCAATTTTAAGTCAAATTTGAAATCTGGAGTGTATTAATCATTCTGTGAGTGTATTAATCATGTCCGTGGGCTGACCCAAATTCGATGGGCCTCCCAAACCGGTTCGGCCCAAAAAAGGTATTGGGTCTTTTCATATTTTTGGTACTCTAAAAATATAGGTAGGCCCCAAAGCCCACCCAAAGCCCAATTGCCAAGAACCAAGACCCACGGGCCCGGGTGGGGCGGGGCGCGCGCGCGCGTGTGTTGTTCAGGGTTAGGGTCCCCATGTACCAAGTTGAAGAACATGATCATTTTTCTTCTTATATCCAAGGAACACTTCTTGCAAGTTTCCAATGTGGGATGGAACTCAATCTTTCCATTCTCATAAGCTATTCAACACACATGAATATTTATCCAACTTCTCAAATTAATTTCTCACTCACCGGAAATCGGTTTCGAGATATTAAAAATACCACGTTCATCTACTCCGAGAGTAGAACAACCTCGTTAATTTTTTTTTCCCAAAAATTAACATTATCATTCCTCAAAAAATTAGTTAATATATAACCAATTTCCAATAAAAGTTGTGGTCTTTATTTTACCTGTTCGAAAAGTAACAACCTTTATTTTGTCACCACTCTAAAATTATGGTCCTAAAATAAATAAAAATTACCCGTGATTTCAAGCTCTCGAAAGAGAGAGTGTGTGTATACATTATTTTCTTTTTTTGAAAAAGCATAAATATGGTATTTCATCACTTCAAATCGTGTATAACATATTAATTATGATGTTACCCGTAATGTACTGTAGTTACTATTCATGATCATTAATGGGGGTGTTCCCTAGCTAGTTGCTCCAAAATCTAATACGTATTCGGGCTTCCAATCACTAATTTGGGGGAAAATGTCATACTCATTTGTTATATCTATTTTTATAAAAAAAATATCAATATTTTTTTAATATTATATTTTTCATACACTAATAATCGAAAGCATCTATTTTATCATTTTATCACTTTAAATATTAATAAGCAACGCTTTTCTTAAAACTCGCGCAAACAATAACCTAGCAAACGAGTTTGAAACGGGGGAAGTAGTACATATTTGTCTAATAAATTAAATAACTTTTTTAAAGCAATAAATTTAATGACTTATTCATCCTTGGAGTATTATTTGTTACGTCCTGGATGTTCGATCAATTAGTAATAATAAAAACGTAAAATTCTATTAATTACATGGCGGCTATTAGTTTAACTAGTGATCGTTCTACCCGTACTTCGTACGAACGAAATTTATTACAATTTTCAACTATAATAATAACTCAATTATAATTAAAAAATCCTAAATAACTAATTTTTTTATTAACAAAAATATAACTAAATTTTTTCTTGATCAAGATCAATGATACTTCTGGTAAAAAATTTGATGCTCCCGATTCAACATTCCTATTAAAGCTTAATTTCCTCGTATAATCTAAAAAAATTGATTGAGCATGAGGCTTATTTGTCTGACCAACAAAAATTATTTCTTAAAATTCAATGTAATGTGAATACTGGTAAAATTAAAATTTTATTGTGAATATTTTAATGAAAAACATAAATTTTATACATACTTTAATATATATATATATATAAAATAATTTTTTTACACTCAAGGAATAACTCTATTATACATATGGTGAATAATGTATTCACTAATAACGTTTTTGGTCGACTGTTCAAGTTTCAGTTACTTTCACGCTCCACACATTGATCAGAAGATGCCTGAGGTACCATCTTTTTTTTTTTTTAATCAGTGTTGCTCTGTGTCTCTACATCTAAATATACATGCTTTCCTTGAATAATGTTGATTACTGGAATATTAATCTTTTAAAAAATTAAATTTTTTTTTTATAGAAACTAACCCTAAAAAATCAACATCTAAAAACATTTAGTTTCCATAAGGTTTTGATTCCCAACATCTTTCAAAATTTAGTTTCGATGATAACCTCAAAAACATTCTAAATAGATCATATTATGTTATCTATATAATTTATATAAACAACACACAAATACCAAAGAATAATAACCTACAAAAAAATAAAAATAATCTAAGAATAAGTAATACATTATACTTAGGTAAAAACAATTTTATAACTTAAAAAAAATTCTAAACATATTGCATGTGTAACTTAATACAACCATAAAGTACTAACTAAAACTAAAATGGAAAAACTCTATAGAATAAACAAGACAATTTATGAAAATAAACCTTAATACTATTATTAGGAAATGATTGACACCATAACTAAAGTTATAATAAGCATAACATCACATAACCATCCATATAGACATAACACCCTATAGAATCCTCGAAAGATACAAAAATAAAAACATGGGAAGTATCATTTTCTTCATCACCCTCCTTATTTTCTCACAGAGACGCAACAAAATGCCCACCATGAGATTTTATGAAACGATGAGCGTAAGAAACATTAAAAATTTCTCCATTGACTGCTTTCTTCAACTCAATAGTAAGACTAATAGATTAAAAAATATTAATTGCATTCCTTTGAAGATTAAAGAATAATATATTTAAATTAGAAATATATACTTTACCAAAATATGTAAATAAACTTTCTAAAAAATAAATTTGCCTAGAAAAATAAGATATAAAATATAATTTATACGTATTAAACCCACAAAAATTTGAGAGCGATAATCTCTAGGAAAGCTAACTGAAATAGAACAATGTTGTGTTATATAACAAATAAAAAAATTAAACAAAAAGATATATGTAAAAAAGGGAGACAATAAAATGTAAAATTACCGTGATTAACATAGGTAGACCACATAGCAACCTCATACTTAAAATATGGTTAATGCATTCAACAACAAATATCCTTGACACTTGCATTCGGGCACGGGTAAGCTACCCAAAAGCCTCAATTGCAACTTCTTTAAAAAAAAGTTGATTTTCAATTTATTATTATCTAAAATTTAGGCTAAAACTACAAATGAATTAAAAGTCATGATTATATTCGTTATTAACCCTAAAAATGTCGTTATTGATGAATTAAATAAGATATAATTCATTTTGTTGTTGAAAGTCAATGACCATAAGTTATTTTTACAACAACAACTATAATTGAAATTGAATTTGTATAAATTGATTATATGTATTTTATATCTATCTATATAATCATGTTACTAACATTTTCCATATTTATATATTTTTATTTTGATATTGTGTTTTAATTAATTAAAAAGTAATTTCACAAAAATATACATAAATGAAATAATATAAGGTAATAGAATGTTGTGACAGTACATAGCAATGAAGGTAATATCAATGTCGCACGATGATTAGGCGTGAAATTGTGATATTTTGATGCTCATTTAGGCCAAATTATGAGTGTTTTTTGTGAGATTTAAGAGTTATTTGTGTACTATTTTCATAAACTCACTAATTTGCCTCTTTGGTGAGCATGATAGGAAAGATGTCGAAAAATGAAGCTCGTAAAATTTTGAATCAACTTAAACGGACTTCCAGTTGAGAAGATATGAAGATTTTTTTAAAATATTAGTTTGAGCGAAGAAAAGTGTTAGTGCGCAAGGAGGAAGGCTAAACTGCTCGACCAAGCCCTCTGGTCGAGCACGAGCCGCTCGATCAAGGGTGGTCGAGCGCCATATGGGTGCGGGAAGAATGAAGTGCTCAACCTCTGGTCAAGCAGGAGCCGCTCGACCAGGGCCAATGGTCGAGCGCGATTTATGTTCAAGAAGAAACGCTCTAACAACTTAGACGAGCGGATTCGAAGAGCAAATTTGGAAATCATATAAATTTGATTGGAAATCCTATTTTTACATACCAACACATGATTTTTTAGAGAGAAAAAACTGAGAACATACCTGGGATACTTTGGAAGGGTTTGGAGAGAAGATTAGACGATTTACAACACCACGAGAAACACGAGACGATTAATAATTTCACGGTTTATTTTTATTCTTAGTTGTTAATTCTTTAGAGATTCTTAGATTGATTTTCCAGATTTTTTTTCACATACTTTGCATATAATTTTCAGATTCTTAATTCCAATTGAATTCCATAGATCGTAATATGTGTTGGAATTTAAAGGCACGTAAACATGCGCAGTGAAATTATAAAGTTCACCAACAACGAACGATTAATCGCATATTAATTGCAAAAATATTAAACGAAATTCTTACAGAGCTTCGTACGCGGAGTCCTCCACTATGGTATCCATGCAACAGCTATTCACCGATCCGCACCGAGGTGCCAGCGTTGAATCTCGAGACGAACTCGCTAGGAAAACTCGAACAAGAGATTTTATGGAGAAATTGTATTTCTTGTGTGTTTAGGAATTCCCAGAAGACACATATTTATAGGGATTAACTTAGCTTAATTCTTAAGAAAAATATCGGGCCTAGCCCGTAAATATAATCTCTATAGATTATATTTCCCTAGATATGTTCCTACGAATAATATATTTATCATATCTATTATTCTTGTATAATAATATTCCAATTATTATTATTGGGATTTCATATCTAATTATATCCAATTTAATTAGATAATAATAATAATTAATTCCAAATATAATTATTATTATATTCTTCATAAATTAAATATTATATCTAATATAATACGTAATCAACCAACTATAATCGGTGAACTGTCATTGCTTGTTGTGTGACCTATAGACCCTCGTATATCGAGCGATTAGTCAAACTAACGGACTTAATTGAATCCTAGACAATAAAGCATACATTCTCAATATACGAAGTACGTTGCGAGGAAATCTGCAATTACCTGTAATATTGTAGGCTATTGTGATATCTTCCTTTCATTCGCGAATACTCGATTAAGCCTTGAACATGATGAAGTGTCTATTCAAATAACTTAATCATATTATCTCGAATCACTAATTGATCTCTCGCGTCGCACTTGGCCACAAAGTCCAAGTCGACCTGCATCGGCCGATGTCTTAGATCCAATTATGATGAGAAGACGAGTATTCTCTCTTAAATCCACAATGAGGAATGAATACTATTCTTGGCTCAACTACCACGCACATGTACTTCGTGATGAACACAATCCATGCCATATCTACCCTTGGAGGGTGCAATCGTCGGTCATGGTCAAAGTTCATTATTCCGCACATGTCGTGCGTATTGACGTCAAGTCTGAGGAGTATCACATCGCTCCCACTAACCGAGAAACCCGTAGACACATTATGTGGAATTACATCAAACGGTTTCTCGGATGGGTATACCAATACCCTCTAAGGTATTTGTGCATCCATTATGAGATACCTAGTATCTCGTAGTAAGTGAGATCGTAATACACTCTCTCTCCATAGAGTATAATACAGATTGCACACCTATCTCCATTGCATCATCAATATCCCATTCTTGATGATCTTTGATCGGGGCTAATTGAGAATCGTACTTCGGTCATCTGAGTTCTAACTCACTCAATGACAGTATCGATTCAAGGGAACACAGATATGAATAATGCAAACAATCAAACATAATATTCAGATAAGTGCAAAGCCATACATTTAATATTAAACCAAACAATAATATTAAACCATAAACTGAATATCATCTTAGTATTATGTCCTTACAAAGGATTATCTCTAGGACACTAACACTAACAATCTCCCACTTGGACTAGAGCCAATCATCTACATGTCTAACCCCTAGACCATCAAAATGTCTAGTGTGTACATGAACACTCAAAGCCTTGGTGAATGGGTCAGCCAAATTATCATCTGTGGGAATGCGTTCTAACTCTATTTCCTTGTTAGCGATCATCTCTCTTATCAAGTGATAACGCCTCGATACATGCTTGTTTTTGTTGTTGGGTCTCGATTCCTTTGCTTTCGTAACTGCACCAGTGTTGTCACAATACAACTTTATTGGACTACTAGCACTCGAAACTACCCCTAGTTCAGTTAAGAACTGTTTTATCCAGACAGCCTCTTTAGCAGCCTCTGCTGCAGCAATGTACTCAGCCTCAGTTGTTGAATCTGCGGTTGTCGCTTGTTTGGAACTATTCCAACACACCGCACCTCCATTGAGAGTGAATACGTATCCTGACTGCGACTTGTAATCATCGCAGTCAGATTGCATCAGCGTAACCGGTGACGACTAACTCTGATTGTCCACCGTAGATAAGAAAATGTTCTTTAGTGCGCCTGAGGTACTTTAGAATATTCTTGAAAGCAATTCAGTGAGGCTCACCTGGATTCCGTTGGTATCTACCCGTGATGCTGACAGAGTAGGCCACGTCTGGCCTAGTGCAAGTCATGGAGTACATGATGGATCTAATTGCATATGCATATGGAACATCTTTCATGTGCTCGATATCAGCTTTGTTAGAAGGACAATCCTTCTTCGACGGCTTTATCCCATGATTTGCTGGAAGATACCCTTTCTTAGAGTTATCCATCGCAAAACGCTTCAACACCTTATCTACGTGGTGGATTGTGACAGCCCTAGCATCTTCTTGGATCTATCCCTATGTATTTTGATCCCTAAGAAGTAACATGTTTCACCAAGATCCTTCATCATGAAGATCTTTGATAACCAATCTTTCACGGACTGCATGAGTGGGATGCTATCTCCTATAATCAATATATCGTCGACATAAATGACTATAAAGACAATACTCTTCCCACTGCGTTTACAATAAATGCATGGATCTTTCGGATTTCTAATGAAGCCAAAAGACTTAACAGCTTCATCAAATCGGATATTCCAACTCCTAGAAGCTTGCTTCAATCCATAGATGGATCATTTAAGCTTGCACACTAGATTGGACTTTGTCTTAGATATGAAACCCTCCGGTTGAGTCATAAACACGTCCTTATCAATGTTTCCATTGAGAAAGACTGTTTTGACGTCCATCTGCCAAATCTCATAATCATAGTGTGCGGCTATCGCAAGTAAAATACGAATGGACTTGATCTTCGCAACCGGCGAGAAGGTCTCGTCATAGTCAACGTAAATATACCCTTTCGCCACCAACCTAGCCTTGTAGGTTTGTACCTTGCCATTTGCATCGGTCTTCCTCTTGAAGACCCATTTACAACCAATGGGTTTTTACCCCTTTTGGCAATTCAACCAAGTCCCAAACTTGATTGACGTACATCGAGTCCATCTCGGATTTCATGGCTCCATGCCACTTCTCTGAGTCAACATCTAATGTCGCCTCAGTGCAAGTTTTAGGTTCATCCTTATTCGGTATTTCCACGTCATCGTGTTCCTCCACGAGGAAACCATAATACCTATCGATTGGATTACAAATCCTAGTTGACTTACGGAGTTATGGTTGTGCAGGCTGTACATTCTGATCGTGAAAATTTTGTGGTGCAGTGACTTCATCGTTGACCGGAGAGTCCTCAAGAGCGACACTTTCAGATGCCTCTTGGGCGGGAGTTTGAAGTATGCTATTCTCATTCAGCCTACTTGGAGGTTGTTGCGAAGGCAAGGCAACTTCAATTACGCTCCCACTGGCTGAAAGAGGATCACCTAGTAATAAACTTTCACCATGAGAGTCGCTGAATGCTCCCATTGATTCTTTGTCATGTTGTTTTGACAAGTCATCAGTCTCTATGTTAATTTGTGGTTCTTGAATTTCTTCAAGTTCTATCTTCTTACGGCTTTGTTCCTTAAAGACATACTCGTCTTCTAGGAACCTTGCCTGCCTAGAAACAATAACTGTTTGTTTCTCCTGTAGATAGAAATAATATCCTCTAGTCTCCTTAGGATATCCCACAAAATAACCTTTATCACCTTTGGATTCCAACTTATCAGTTTGCATTTTCTTCACAATTGCGGGCAACCCCACGTTCTAATGTGTAGAAAAGATGGCTTCTTGCCATACCATAGCTCGTATGGAGTTTGCACAACTGATTTGGAAGGAATCCTAGTCAGAATGTAGATTGAGGTTTGCAATGCGTGTCCCCATAAGAATGTTGGAGGGGAGGCAAAACTCATCATGGACCGGACCATGCCAACAGGGTTTAGTTTCTCCTTTCGGACACACCGTTCATCTGAGGGGTTCAGGGAGGAGTCCATTGTGATTGGATCCCATGAAGCTTCAAGTAATCCATGAATTCATGGTTAAGGTACTCACCTCCTCGATCTGATCGAAGAGTCTTGATACTCTTACCTAGACGTTTCTCTACTTTGGCCTTGTACTCCTTAAATTTCTCAAACGATTCAGATTTGTGTTTCATGAGATACACGTATCCATATCTTGAGTAATCGTTAGTAAAGGTGATGAAGTAACCGAATTAACCCCTAGCTAGAGTGGGCAATGGTCCACAAACATCGCTGTGGATCAACTCTAGAACTTCTTTGGCACGTACCCCTTTCCCGAAAAATGGTTTATTTGTCATCTTGCCCATGAGACAAGATTCGCAATTTCCATAAGACTCTAAGTCAAATGAGGTTAAGTAGTCCAACTTTCTTAACCTTGCGATTCTTTTCTCGTTTGCATGACCAAGTCTACAATGCCACAAGTAAGTTGAGTTTTCATGATTACTAAGCTTGAGTCTCTTATTTTGTATATTAAGAACATTATATCCATAATGTAACAAGTATAAACCATTCACAAGAGGAACATTTCCATAAATATCACCATTAAGCGAAAAATAACAAATATTATTTGCAAAACGAAAGGAAAATCCCTCAATGTCTAACATAGGAACATAAATAATGTTACGAGTAATAGACGGAACGAAATAACAATTATTCAATTCAAGTCTAAAGCCAGAAGGTAAGTCTAAAACATAAGTCCCAACACGTTCAGCATTAACTCTTGCTCCATTCTCCACGTGAAGGGCGACTTCACCCGGTCTAACCGCTCTGCTGTCCTTGAGCCCCTGCATATTTGTACAAATATGTGAGCCACAACCGGTATCCAATACCCAGCAGTTAGAATCATTTGTGGATATGTTTATCTCAATAACAAACATACATGTTCCAGTGGCTGAAGCACCTTGTGCTTTCTTTTCAGCTGCTAGAACCTTGCAGTCCTTCTTCCAATGCCCATTCTTCTTGCAGTGGAGGCATATATCCTTATCTACCCGCTCCTTCTTTTGAATTCCACCTTTCGGCTTGAGGAAATTAGGCTTAGAACCTTTCTTAGCCTTGCTCCTTCGCTTCTTCTTGCCTTTTGGGGCAGAAGAAGTAGAAGTGCCCACCATGAGAACAGAATTTTCCTTAGTAGTGGAAGACTCAAAAGTCTTGAGCATGTTATGAAGTTCAGGCATGGTCGAAACCGTCTTGTTCATAATGAAGTTTACAACGAAACTCGAGTATGAATCGGGTAGCGACTGAAGAATGGCATAAACAACAACATTGGTCTGCAGCTCAATGCCCAAACGACCAAGTTTATCGATTAGCCCTATCATCTTCAAAACATGAGGGGAGACTTTCCCTCCTTCAGATAGCCGACATCTAAACAGATCTCTCATCACCTCATAAATCTCGGAATGAGACTCACTTCAGATAGCCTGAGAAGCATCATCTTGATGCTTCTTTTGAGCTTCGGCGTCAAATGCTTCAGCTTCCTCAGAACCAGCCTCAGGGGTATCAGGGATTGGCGTGTCCAACACGTACTTAATCTTTTCTTGCCTAAGCACCAAACACACGTTTCGGTGCCAGTCCAGAAAATTTGGCCCAGCAAATTTGTTTGTTTCCAAAACACTTCTCAACGACAAGTTATTCATTTCAACAATCCTAGGAAATAAAATTTAAACGGGAATTAAAACACATAATTTCTATGATCAATATTCAACAATCAAAATAAACATGGCCTTTTATTTATTTTATCTCCATTATTTTCACATACTCGACGACCTCATCGGAAGAGTACGAATTTATATCCAATATAAATTGTAATGGACTAGGATCCACATTCCTACTATTACAATGACTGCTAGGGCTGAACATTGCAACATCAGAACTGGTAGGTCTCTAAACCAATTGCCTCACGCAATTCCTAGTTGATTGAACCTAGTTCAATCGGATGTCACCTAATTCTCGTTTCCCTGCTAGGGCTGGTGAAATAGAATTAAGTTGGTTTACAGCCATTAAGCGGCGACAAACATGTCCCTATAAAAGTCCCGTTAGATGTAGATCCGAGCAAAAGACTAGGGTCTTATATACTCATTGGAACGAAATCTCCGGTTTACTTTTAATTTTAATGGAAAACATCTTTCAATTTAATGAAAACCCATATTTTAGCGAGGAACATTTTAAAGGCGGGGTATTAATTGCTTAATCGAGATCCGACATGTTAATCTATATCACATTTGAGCAATTATAGGGCGCCGCCTACCCAAACATGATTTTATGCGGACTAACATTTATTTGGGCGTCGTCTACCCAAAACTTATATAATGGTCCGACAATTATTGGGCGCCGCCCACCCAAACAATTATAATGCGGACTATAAAGTGCGTTAACGAATTTAGAATAAAATAAGTTAACCAAGTGGAAATTTAATAACTATCAAGTTATTAAACAGAAATTAAAATCTAATTTTAATTTTGAAATAATAATTTTTAATTATTAAAATTCTAATTAAAAAACTATTTAATTTGACTGGCCCAGAAAAATGCAGCCTAAGAATTAATTCATGTCAATTAAAAAACAGGCCTTCTAATTTCACTTAAAACAAAACTAAAAGCAATGATTAAAAGCAGGCCCAAAACATGCGGCCTAGACCACGGACGCATCATTCTTCTTCTCAAGAAGAACGCCGCCCTAATCATCCTTCAGTCGCCGTCGTCCATTGGCTTCCGTTGCGAGAGGTCTGCCAACATCTTCGTCCGACAGCCTCGATCTCGATGGCCGCTCCAAGCCAATCACCGAAATTTGCCGCTCCAAGACACCACTGTCCAGGGGCTGTCGCCGAGACGAAGCCATACCCGCCGATCGGCCGCCATAATACGGCTAGTAGAACCAGTGACCTGGTGATCCGATCGAGGATACCGGCAAAACGGAACATGGCCGCCACAGTACGGCAGCCCGGCGGTTGCTCGAGAAAAACACAGCGAGTCGTGCATGACCGCCGCCGCTGTTAACCCTTTCTCGCCTAGCTAGATGCGCACGCCAGTCGCGATCTAACACGGCAATCGCGCAGGCCTGTCGTGATCTAACACGGCAATCGCGCACGGCAGACGCGATCAACACAGAAGTCACGTATACTAGTCGCGATAGTGGGCGGATTGAAATCTGGCGTATCTAATACTGTTGTACCAGCTTTCAATTTTTTTTTTTGAATACTTGGTCAAAGTGTGGCTATCTCATGAACTCGTGCAACTTTTAGAAAAATCTAATTTCTAAAAAATATTAAAAGGATTGATTTATTCAATTTAAGTAAAGCAAAATCAAATTCTGCAAATTTAAATGAATAACGTATCAAATCACCCATAACAATTTTGCCACGATAAAACATATTATGCAATTAATCAAGAGCATGAGCTCTGATACCACTGTTGGAATTTAAAGGCACGTAAACACCTAAACATGCGCAGCAGAATTATAAAGTTCACCAACAACGAACGATTAATCGCATATTAATTGCAAGAATATTAAACAAAATTCTTATAGAGCTTCGTACGCGGAGTCCTCCACTATGGTATACACGCAACAACTATTCACCGATCCGCACCGAGGTGCCAGCGTTGAATTTCGAGACAAACTTGCTAGGAAAACTCGAACAAGAGATTTTATGGAGAAATTGTATTTCTTGTGTGTTTAGGAATTTCCAGAAGACACATATTTTTAGGGATTAACTTAGCTTAATTCTTAAGCATGATATCGGGCCTAACTCGTAAATATAATCTTTACAAATTATATTTCCCTATATATGTTCCTACGAATAATATATTTACCTATCTATTTTTCTTGTATAATAATATTCCAAATATTATTATTGGGATTTCATTTCTAATTAAATCCAATTTAATTAGATAATAATAATAATTAATTCCAAATATAATTATATTCTCAATAAATTAAATATTATATCTAATACAATACTTAATCAACCAACTATAATCGGCGAACTGTCATTGCTTGTTGTGTGACCCATAGGCCCTCGTATATCGAGCGATTAGTCAAATTAATGGTCTTAATTGAACCCTAGACAATAAATCAGAAATTCTCAATATACGAAGTACGTTGCGAGGAAATCTGCAGCAACCTGTAATACTGTAGGTCATTGTGATATATTCCTTTCATTCGCTAATACTCGATTAAGCCTTGAACATGATGAAGTGTCTATTCAAATAACTTAATCATATTATCTCGAATCACTAATTGATCGCTCGCGTCGCACTTGGCCACAAAGTCCAAGTCGACCTGCATCGACCGATGACTTAGATCCAATTATGATGAGAAGTCGAGTATTCTCTCTTAAATCCACAATGAGGAATGAATCATATTCTTGGCTCAACTACCACACACATGTACTTCGTGATGAACACAATCCATGCCATATCTACCCTTGGAGGGTGCAAGCGTCTGTCATGGTCAAAGTTCATTACTCCGCACATTTCGTGCGTATTGACCTCAAGTCTGAGGAGTATCACATCGCTCCCACTAACCGAGACACCCGTAGACACATTATGTGGAATTACATCAAACAGTTTCTCGGATGGGTATATCAATACCCTCTAAGGTATTTGTGCATCCATTATGAGATACCTAGTATCTCGTAGTAAGTGCGATCTTACTACACTCTCTCCATAGAGTATAATGCAGATTGCATATCAATCTCCATTGCATCATCAATATCCCATTCTTGATGATCCTTGATCGGGGCTAATTGAGAATCGTACTTCGGTCATCTGAGTTCTCACTCACTCAATGACAGTATCGATTCAAGGGAACACAGATATGAATAATGCAAATAATCAAACATAATATTCAGATAAGTGCAAAGCCATACATTTAATATTAAACCATAAACTGAACATCATCTTAGTATTATGTCCTTACAAAGAATTATCTCTAGGACACTAACACTAACAATATGTTCTTGAATTTCTTGTTGAATTTGATTATGTCTTTGATTATCATAGTTATTACTTTTGAATTTGTCATAAACAGGCTTGGCTAAACTCGTGCATGCTTAGGGTAGGATGAACTCGTATAAATTAGAATTTTGGTAGGAGATTAGGATAATCTGTGGTGTAATGAGTTTTATTTCTATTAATTATTAAATTTTTCTAACAAACCCTAGAATAATCATAGAATTAAGTACGAAAATTGTCAAGGAGAGGACGACCGAATCACTTTTTCTCAACGAATAGGCTTAAGGAGAGGGTTTTTGAAGGGGTTTGTAATTAACTGGTTTATCTAGGGAGGACGGTCAAATCACCCTAGTTGAATTAGGGCCTTAGTAATTAAGCACAACTCATATAATTTGATTAGTGGGTTAGTGAGGTTAAGTTTTGTAAGAGTTGAGTATTGGAGTAAATATCTGAGCTTTTACTTTTACAATTCTTAGTGCTAGATTAGGAAAGTTGATTGCCTAGTTTATTGCACCCTTAGGATTTTATTTTGAACACCACGATTATCTTAGCTGCCGAACCAAGTCTGTTAGTATACGTAGGGATTCCTATCCAAAACATCATTCCTCTTAATTGCACTTCAATCGAAGTTAGTATAGTTTTGTTCTTTGTTTGCTAGATAGTAGTATTTGAGAATTGAATTTTAAATATTTGTCATTATATCCAAATTGCACTCATATTAGCTACGACACATAGATTTCCAGGGATTTACGCGCATACTAATCCTCCTACGGGTTCGATATTACTTGGTCATATTATTGCCTATGCTATAGTGATCTCATACTTTTATGGGGTAACTACTAGTCAAAAGCTAGTATTTTACGGTAAAGTCACATGGTGTACACAACAATAGTGATACATACATATATATATATATATATATATATATATATATATATATATATATATATATATATATATATATAACTGAAAATTTCAGCGTAAATAATAAAGTAACTTTTATAAAATAATATTGTATTACATCAATAAAGATTTTACTTAGAACTTATAAAAATAACATTACATTTAAGAGCATGTATAGAGTGAAATTGGTTTATATATGAATCACTGAAGGGTATTAGTCGTTTTTGCTGAAGAGTATTAGTTGTTTTTATTGAAGAGTATTACTGGTTTATACTGAAAAGTCTTAAGTTATTTTCACTGAACAGATAAGACTCTTTAGTGTAAATCAGTAATACTCTTCAGTAAATACAACTAATATTCTTCAATGCAAACAACTAATACCCTTCAGTGATTCATGTATAAACCAGTTTCACTCTATACTTTGTCTACATTTAAATATTTAATAAGAGATATGGATAACTTTCTTTTATAAATTATTGTAGCATCAAGAAAAATCTATCACTGAAACAAGAGTATGTATAGAGTGAAATTAGTTTATATATGAATCATTGAAGGGTATTAGTTATTTTCACTGAAGAGTATTCCTTATTTTCACTGAAGAGTATTACTGGTTTACACTAAAGAGTCTTAGTTTATTTTCACTGAACAACTAAAACTCTTTAGTATAAATCAATAATACTCTTCAGTAAATACGACTAATACTCTTCAATAGAAACAACTAATACCCTTCAGTAATTCATGTATAAACCAGTTTCACTCTATACTTTGTCCTGAAACAATTATATTATTAAATAATACTTCCCAACAATTGAGGAAAATACTACTTTACTTAATTATAGGGATTGGTTCATATTCATTAATTTTGTATCGTTTATATTCCCTTCGTCCCTTATTATCTGTCCCATTTTATCCATTCACACAAACCAATTTTTTCATTTATTAGAGTATCAAAAGACACTTACACCCTTATTTATTATCCCTATTTATTACAAGATGTTGATTATTTTCACTATTTATTAGGGGCAATGGTGGAAAAATTAGCTAAAATATGCATTGATATTAGTAGAGTGACAATTAAAAAGGGACACCATTTTGGATAAAATGAGACAGTTAATAAGGGACGGAGAGAGTATATGATAAGAAGTCCAAAATATAGTTTTGATAGTAGTTAAACGTTATTTTGCACGTGGAAAACAAAAGATACGTTCCAAAAGTAATAATAAATTTTATTTTCTACTTTTATAATATGGAGATAATTTGAACAATATAGATTCATTAAATTATGATATTTATTAATTAATCAATGATTGGAAACTTGATCAGAGAGATTTCATACAATTTTGCATTTTTCATATGTTAGGTTGAACCTAACTTAAATAATTAAGATGATTTAATTTTTTCTTAAATAATTGCATAAATCTAGATGAATCCATATTAAGTCATTTTAATGGTTATTATTAAGGGATAATTACAATATAAAATAAATATAAATTTATGCAATTGTTTTCATAATTTTTGCAATGTAAAATTATTCAAAATGAAAGGTCCGACGGTTTTCATCTTTTCATTAGTCAGACATGTGAAATATAAGTCTTAAAAAATGGAAGACTGAAGTAGAAATTGTGGGATGAAGGTGAGTATTATGCCCAAGGGAAGACTTCGAATACAATAAATGTTGGGAAAGGAAATACAACCGTGTGACGTGAAAGCGAAATAATGATGACATGCTACTCTTTCTCTTTTCTATGCATAGTTATTATATAATTAATTCTGAAATCATCAAAAATCTCGCATAAAATAAAGCACAACTAAAACCTGAATTCTATACAAAGGATGAATCACATAAACTTTCACTTAATGCAAAAAAAAAAAAAAAAAAAAAAAATTAGGCATAGTGAGCACTTAATTGGTCAACATTAAGAAATCAATATCCCATTAAATTAAAATTATCTATGGTTTTCTGTGAAAAAAGAAAAGGGAAAAAGATGATCGGGGAAGAGTGAGATAAGAGTGGGTAGATTTAAATTATGTGTTGTAAATAAATGTATGTTTAATTGCAATTTAAATCACAACATTTTCATAAATTGTATTTTAAACTAAATTTTGGATCTTTTTTTTACAAAAATCAATTTAATTTTTTTTTTGGCAATTAAGACTTACAGGCAGATTTGTCTCCGTCTGTTGTTGATCTGACGTTTACGTGGCAACCACCAATTTTTTTTTTTAGATTAGATGGCAAAAAACTTTAACGCTTAGTTGCAATTTAAATCACGACATTTTTCCAAAATTGCATTTTAAGCTAAACTTTTGAATTTTGTTAAAAAAAATACATTTTTTTTGGTAATTAAAACTTATGGACAAATTTACAGAGGGTCATCATTGATGTGGCGCCTACGTGGCAACAACCCAGAAGATTTTAAATATTGTGGCAAAAAACTTTAAATACATGAAAAAATTTAAAATTAAATTATCAATTTTCAAATAATTTTCCAAAACTCTACGTCCCAATTTCATGGTAAAATAGATTGTTAAAAAAGAGTATGGTAAAATTGTTGTGTTTGTTCTATTTGGATTCATTTATGTTCTTATTAATGCAAGTATTTTTATCTTGATTTCATATTTTCTCTACTTCTTTTCTTTCTATTTTGATTTATTTATGTATGTTCTCGTTGATTCAAACATTTGGAATTTGAAAATTTAATTTTAAGTTATGTCATGTATTTAAAGTTTTTTGCCACATTGCCATGTAGATGCCATGTTAACGACAGACCTCTGCAAATCTGCATGTAAGTCTTAATTGCTATAAAAAAATGGAGTTTTGTTTAACATGATCCAAAAGTTTAGCTTAAAATGCAATTTCAAAAAAGGTCATGAATTTAATATGCAATTAAATTTTAAAGTTATTTTTCATCTAATTCAAGTTTTTCTTTTTCAATGTATATTTCACGTCAACGATGGGCATAGACAACTTTGCCCATAAGTTTTAATTGCCAAAAAAAAGTAAAAGTGAAGTTTTTTTAATAAAATCCAAAAGTTTAACTTAACATGCAATTTTGAAAAAAGTCGTGATTTAAATTTCAATTAAGCCATAAATATAAGGGTAATTTAGTGAATCAATACTCCCTTCGTCCCAGGGGAATTTGCATCCCTGAAATTACACATGGATTAAAATAAGGGTGATGCTAAATGGGCAGAATCAGCCCAGGGCAGAACCCAAAAAATAATAATTAAATTAGATAAATACTATTAGTTTTAGGCGCTTAATTTCCCTCCATCACTAACTTCCCTCCACTAATTTCCCTCCACTAACTTCCCTCCCTATTTTCCCTCCACTCCATATGCATGCGCATTAGTGACAGAATATAATTAATGATAGAATTACTCTTCCATTATTATGTAAGACTTAGTCAATAATTTTTTCTTAATCAGATTTAAAACGAAACTAAAATTTCGAACAATTTTTTTAATAGTAATTATATAAAGAAATTTCAAATTATATTATATAGTATTTCGGACTATTTTTTATTGCTATTCTATTTCAAATTTTATTTTAAATAAAATTCAATTATATTAATAAATTATATTATCTTTTCCTGCTTTATTGGTACGGTTAGTTTGAACTATTCCAATTAAAAGATACAAATTCTATTAAAAATTTCAGCGGTAAGTTTGAATTATTCAAGGAGAATTAATTTTCTTGTATTATACATAATTAAATTATTAACCAAAACATTAAAACTTATGTATATTGCGTCGTGTACAACAATTTTAAATCAATTTTAAAAATTCACGTACTACAACTTTAAGATCAATTTTAAAGTATATTGTGTCGTGTATTATAACGAATACAAAAATATAATTACAATTTGAAAATTCTTTATATTTAAGATCAAATATAGTATATTGGTACGGTTAGTATATAAATTTTATTGAAATATTAATAAATAAATTTTAATCAACTTTTGCTTATTGGTACATTAGTATAGTACAATAATGATATTATTAAGTGTGTATAATATATATTCAAATTTAATATATAATCAAATTAAATATTTCTTTTCAAAATCCAAGTGTGTATAATAATATATATTCAAGTAAAACTAAAATTTTATTCAAATTTAATATATATACGAAATTTTTTGAATTTGAAAAGCCAAAAATACGAAATAAAAAATATTGAATCTAAAATGCGAATTATTTTGAATTTTGATTCTAAATAATATTATAATGAATTTGAATTTGATATTTTTTTAAGGATTGAATTTAAATTTTTCGGAAAAAAAAATATTAATAATTTTTAAGAGTTTGTAAGGAATGAATTTAAATTTTTCGGAAATAAAAACTATTAGTGATAAATTGAATAACTCTTAGTAATACATTGAAAAACTCTAAGTAATACTTATAAATATTATTAATAATACATTGAAAAAATATTAGTAATACATTATAAAACTCTTAATAATACGTTGAAAAACTATTAGTAATACATTGAAAAACTCTTATAAACCCTAAACCCTAACCTAAACTCTAACCCTAAACCCTAACACTAAATCCCTAACCCTAAACCTTAAACTCTAACACTAAACCCCTAACCCTAAAACTCTTAGTAATACTTATAAACACTATTAGTAGTACATTGAAAAACTATTAGTAATACATTGAAAAAATATTAGTAATACATTGAAAAACTCTTAGTTATACTTATAAACATTATTAGTAATACATTAAAATACTATTAAAAATACATTGAAAAACTATTAGTAATACATTGAAAAAACTCTTAGTAATACTAATAAACACTATTACTAATACATTGAAAAACTAATAGTAATACATTGAAAAACTATTAGTAATACATTGAAAAACTATTAGTAATACACTGAAACACTGTTAGAAATACATTGAAAAACTATTAGTAATACATTGAAAAACTCTTAGTAATACTTATAAACACTATTAGTAATACATTGAAAAAATATTAGTAGTAGATTGAAAATCTCTTAGTAATACTTATAAACACTATTAATAGTACATTGAAAAACTCTTAGTAATACATTGAAAAAATATTAGTAATACATTGAAAAACTCTTAGTAATACTTATAAACACTATTAGTAATACATTGAAAAAATATTAGTAGTAGATTGAAAAACTCTTAGTAATACTTATAAACACTATTAGTAGTACATTGAAAAACTATTAGTAATACATTGAAAAAATATTAGTAATACATTGAAAAACTCTTAGTAATACATTGAAATACTATTAGTAATACATTGAAAAACTATTAGTAATACATTGAAACACTATTAGAAATACATTGAAAAACTAATAGCAATACATTGAAAAACTCTTAGTAATATCTATAAGCACTATTAGTAATACATTAAAAAATATTAGTAGTAGATTGAAAAACTCTTAGTAATACTTATAAACACTATTAATAATACATTGAAAAAATATTAGTAATACACTATTAAACTCTTAATAATACGTTGAAAAACTATTAGTAATACATTGAAAAACTATTAGTAATACATTGAAAAACTATTAGTAATACATTTAAACACTATTAGAAATACATTGAAAAACTATTAGTAATACATTGAAAAACTCTTAGTAATACTTATAAACACTATTAATAATACATTGAAAAACTATTAGTAATACATTATAAAACTCTTAATAATACGTTGAAAAACTATTAGTAATACATTGAAAAACTATTATAAACCCTAAACCCTAACCCTAAACCCTAACACTAAACCCTTAACCCTAAACCCTAAACTCTAACACTAAACCTCTAACCCTAAACACTAACACTATTAGTAATACATTAAAACACTATTAGAAATACATTGAAAAACTCTTAGTAATACTTATAAACACTATTAGTAATACATTGAAAAACATTTAGTAATACATTGAAAAACTATTAATAATACATTGAAAAACTCTTAGTAATACTTATAAACACTATTAGTAATACATTGAAAAACTATTAGTAATACATTGTAAAACTCTTATAAACCCTAAACCCTAACCCTAAACCCTAACACTAAACCCCTAACCCTAAACCCTAAACTTTAACACTAAACCCCTAACCCTACACCCTAAACACTAACACTATTAGTAATACATTGAAACACTATTAGAAATACATTGAAAAACTCTTAGTAATACATTGAAAAAATATTAGTAATACATTGAAAAAATATTAGTAATACATTGAAAAACTCTTAGTAATACTTATAAACACTATTGATAATACATTGAAAAAATATTAGTAATACATTGAAAAACTCTTATAAACCCTAAACCCTAACCCTAAACCCTAACACTATTAGTAATACATTGAAAAAATATTAGTAGTAGATTGAAAAACTCTTAGTAATACTTATAAACATGAGGATGGGGAATTTTTTCGGTATTCAGCCCTTAGAATTAAAATTCCCATGTAAACCAATTCTATTTATAATGCAGGTAGGGTTTATACATAATCAATTGATTATACTATCAATTACGTATAAATATAATATATACTATTGTTGGTGAACGAATCTAATCGTAAGGATTAGTGACTGTTTTAATCCGTTTTTACGTCACCAATCAATAACGTGTGATTGATTACCACCGTAAATGGTAAATCGGGGTATGAATTTATTGAATTTGTAAATTCGGTAGTCGAAATTGGACTTATTTCGTGTATGTGTAGGTTTTGGTGTATTTGTGTGTGTTGGGAGTGTTTATCAATTTGAACTTGTATTTCACAGCTGGAGAACAACTATTTATAGAGACTAGCAAGCATGAGGTGTCCAAGACTCTTGGTCTCCTTAGCCTGTATGCTTGACATGTGTCCCTTTGATCTTATCTAAGCTGAATCTTAGTTACAAGGTCTTCTTTGGTCTTATCTCAGACTCATTGTTGTTCGCCTAGGTCGGCTTGATTGATCTTGTTGATTCTACAACTAAAAGTTGTTCGCCTCTTGAGGTTGTACTTTGGAAGTTGCTCGCCTTATGGCTTTGTTCAGCTTGGCTTTGGGATCTTTATCCTTTGTTCACTTGTACACACCTCCTTGGCTGTTTGTTGTATCATAGTTTGACCAAGTTGTTCGTCATTGATGACTTCACAGTTGGCTCATTCTTGGTCTCGGATCTTAATACCTGTTCGCCCATTAGTTGTTCGTCGGGGGAGTTGTTCGTCACTTCATACACCTCCCAGATTGGTTAATGCACCCGAATCGTGATTTTCTTTGTTTAGACTTCAATAATTGTTCGCTCCATATTTAGATGATGTTCGCCTATCAACAATTGCCCCCTATCCTGACTAGATGTTGCATCAGACGAGCAACTTTGTGCCGAGCAACTGTAGTTAGGATATCGTCTTGGCCAAGATTTGGACGAACTGTATCTTTGTGGCGAGCAACATTGGAATAACCGTTTCGTCTTCCCATGGTCTGGGGAGATCACGAAGATGACGCCAGCGCAATGATTGCGCGCCGTTCACGCGCGAGCAACCCCGAGGCCACGCGCTCCTATAATTGTTTATAGGCCCTTCAATTTGTGGGTTAGCTAGGAATTAACCCCGTTTTCTTTCAATTTTATCCCCGGGGCTTTTGGGAAATTACGCCTGGGACCCCGTTTTTGCTTGGGGTATAAGTAGTGGGGAAACTGAAAATTTTCCCACTTTTCCCCCTCTTGATACAGTGCTCCGGCGAATCCTTCCTTCCTCCGGCGATTTCGAGCTTTCCGGCGTCCGTTCCACAGTATTTGGCCTCAAATTTCAACTCCCAGGTAGTTACTCCTCTTCTCCTATCTTCTTCTTTACTTTTTCTCTCGAAAACGCCATCGCCGCCGTGTGGGTTCGAGCTCCACCGTCTTCTCCGGGATAGCGCCGCCGTCTGCAACTCTTTCTACCACCGTTTGGATTTTTCTTCCTCTTCTATGTCTTCGCAATCGAGCAATAAAACTGAGGAGACCCTAGATCCCCCTTTTCCCATTGTTGCTCGCGATCTAGAGCCAGTTGAAGTTTCTTCAGCGTCGAACGCTCACGTGGACTTTGTTGTTCGCTCTGTGGAGGACACCGGTGCGGGCCCATCTGGGAGAGAACTAACGGTTGCGGCGAACAACAATCGGGACGAAAGCTCTTCGTCTTCTGCTGAATTTGAAGATCCAGACCTTAACGAACTTACTCGCGAGTTCTTGGAGGGTATCAATTTCCCATCCCCAAAGATGCGGGAAAACGAGATCCCAGCCGGGGTTGCTCGACTATTCGAATGGCGAACATATGCTGAAAGGTATGCGAACAGCTTTCCCCGTCCCCAGAGGGAAATAATGGATAAGGTGAAAACTGAGTACCAGACGAGCAAGATAAAAAGCGTTGTTCGCGAAGATGAACTGGACTCTATCCGGAAGGACTACAAAATCCCATACGATATTCACCTGTGGGCCCCCCGGAGAAAGGAAAGAGCTGATCGCCCACCCCCCGGATGTACGGCGATCAACCTTCACACCTTGATTGCCGGATTAAAGCTGCCTCTTCCACCCGTTGTTGGTCGATTCTTGGAGGCGACCAACTTGGCCATCACCCAAATTACTCCAATTGGGTGGATGAACCTTCTAGGCTCTATGTGCCTGTTCGCCTTAGAGGGGTATGTTGATCGGATCACTGCGGAAGAGATCAACTACTTGATGACAATTACAAGCTGCCCCTTGGGAGAAGAAGGCTATCACTATCTCAAGGCAAGAACTGGGTTGAAAATGGTGGAAGAGGTGCCGAACAAGGTTCGTGACTGGAAGCAACACTTCTTCTGGATTGGGGGTGATTGGCGAGCATCTTCTGGTCCACACGACGGCCCTGGACGAATAAATTCTCCAGCAGCCTATGGAAAACTGAAACGTAAGTTTGTTTCTTGCTCGCCTTTGGGCTAAGTAGTTCTAATTTAACTTTTCTTGTTTGTTCGCAGGCCCTCGTCTACCCAAGTGGACTTCGAAAGAGGAGGAGTTGAGCTCCGAGTTCTTGTTTACTTCGTGCTTGGTCGGCCTCCGCAATAGGGCAGATAGGACTATTGACTATCTTTGCCGAGCAAGGTGTCAAAGAGCTGCTCGTCTCTTGACTTACCCTCACCACCTGGAGGCTCAAGCTGAGGTGCCCCCAGGTATGAAAATTTCTAACTCTAGGTTCAAACTTTGTTCGTCATTATCTTGTTTAACTTGCTCGCCTAATTTTTTTTTTTTTTTAGCCGAGCAAGTAACAGTTGCCGTTCCTCCAAGTTACACTCTCCTTGAGCAAAAGGTCCTTGTAATGGGGCCGCCAAAAGGGAAGAAAAGGAGAGGTGACCCTCCTCAAGCGGTGCTCGCCATGTCGAACAAGCCTGAGGGGGCTAGAGTTCCGAGACAGGCTGCCCCCCCAGTCCAAATCCGGTCCCCTCCCGTTTCCCCTCCTCATGGGGGGAAACGTTTAAAGAAAGCTGACGGGACTCCCTTGTCCCACGATGTCCCTGGCAAGGGGAAGGAGAAAGTGGGTTCGAGCCATGCTCGCCCAGAAGGGGACGTTGTTCGCCGTTCATCTGTCGAGCTCACGGAGAGGTCCGGCAAGGCGAGCAAAGATATAGGTTCCCCCAGAGGCCCCGAGGACACCACATACTTAGGCCGGGATGAGCGAAAATTTTCTGAGTAAGTTTCTACTTTCTTGCCGAACAAGTTTTTTATTTGCCAAATCTTTCAAGTGTTGACCTTCTTTTTGTTCGCAGATACCGGCCCAACGATTATCCAGAGCGAGCAGATCTGATTCACCAATTTGCCTGCTCTAGGACGCCGACGAGCTTCCGTGATATTACGGACGACCACGTTCGCCGAGCAACTGAAATTGTTGCTCGTGCCTGGTCACGGCCGTTGAACAAAGCGGTCCTTGCCCAGGGCCCCATTGATAATTTTCACTTATCAATGGTCCAAGCTGCAAACTCCCTTGTCTCAGCTCAAAGGGGAATGGCTCAAGTAGCCGAGCTAGAGGAGACTGCTCGTCATCATGCCGCCTCCATTCGCCAGCTCACTGAGGAAAAAGATAAAATGGCGAACAACTTCAATGGCCAGATTGCTCGCCTAAAGGATCAATTGAAGTTGGCTGATGACTTGGAGAAGAAGCGCATTGAGGACTATCAGCTTGTCTCCGGCGAGCTTAAGGATACAAAGGCCGAGCTGCTCTCCTCTAAGACTGCGCTGGATGAAGAGAGGAAGAGGAGAGAAGGAGCAGAAGAAGAAGTTGCTCGGCTAAAGAAGCAAATGTCTGAGATGCTCTCAAGGGAAGAAGCCGAGCAAGAATTTCAAGCTCGGAGTGGGCCCATCTCAAACTTGGGTTATATATGCGCCTATGCGGACAGCATTCGCACGGCGGA
Organism: Ballota nigra; assembly: GCA_947034835.1. Classification (NCBI taxonomy): domain Eukaryota; kingdom Viridiplantae; phylum Streptophyta; class Magnoliopsida; order Lamiales; family Lamiaceae; genus Ballota; species Ballota nigra. Next base: position 52,810,534 of record OX344725.1, read on the forward strand.
TGCTTATGACTTCAAGGATTTAGTTGAAGAGATGAGCAAGGATCTGAATGAATTTCTGGAGAACTATCCTCCGCCGAACAATATCGAGATTCAGCTGGCGGATTTGGCAGTACTAGGGGTCAAACTTGACAAACTCGACCCTAGTATTTCCATTACTCATCCTCCTCTTCCAGTTGATGAAGGCGAAGAAGAGAAAGGGGTGGCCGCGGCTAACGAGCACTATGCAAAAGAGGCCGAGGATAAAGCTGCTGAAGATCTGGCCCGTGAAATGATTGTTGAACCCCTTGTTGAGCAGGCTCAAGATCCTCCACCCGCCGAGCAACAATAGGCCTTAGACTTAATTTTTTTTTCTTTGTAATAGTTGTTCGCTCCTTTTTGTTGTACTTGTAATGGCTGCTTCCAGCTTGTACTATTTTTTAGGCTTAATGCCTTTGATTAATGGAACGTCTTTCTCATGTTCGCTCATTTTCTTATATATGTTAATTGCCTTTACATTTCTGTCAATGCCTTTACAATTATAACATATAGTGTTGGGCTTTTGTTCGAATTGAACTTGCCTTTAGTGGAATCAGGGTTCAGCCTTAGGTTCTGTTCATTTTAAAAAACGAACAACCTTTAAGTGGCTTTGGTCCTTAGGTTCTGTTCATTTGTAAAACGAACAACCTTTGAATGGACTTGTACCTCGAGCTTTTGGACTTTTTCCTTTGCTGACGAACAACTACTGTATTTACATTTTGAACAAATTACAAGTGTTATAAGACTGTTCATCACTTACATATACAATATGACGAACAACTTTGAACATAAACTAAAAACTTGCTCGCTTATAAATTTTTGCCGAGCAACTCTATTCAAGACGCAGCACCAGACTATACAAATGTGGCGAGCAACTTTTTTAATATACTTAACCAAATTTTCAAAAAATTATGCAAGTTTTTGATCCTTGATCCATTCCATTTGCTTGATTTACTTCATTCGCCATACTTGCCCCCAAGATAATTGTTTGCCCATTTATTGATAGTACTTCTTGAGATGTACGGCATTCCAGGAGTACGAGGCCGGCTTGCCTTCCATATCTTCGAGATCGTATACGCCATTTACGAATTTTTCCGTTATACGATATGGGCCCTCCCAAGCTGGTCCCAGTACTCCTGAAGATTGGGCGAGCAGTTTTCTTAGAACCAAATCTCCAACTCTGAATTCTCGGACTTTTACACGGGAATTATAATAACGCTCCGCTCGTTGCTTGTATGTTGCATTTTTTAACTCAGCATTGAGTCTTTTTTCTTCGAGCAAATCCATTTCAGCACTTAGAGCAGAATTATTTGCTTGTTCATCAAAGTTGGTCGTCCTAATCGTACTGGTCCTTAACTCAATAGGTATTACTGCTTCTGTTCCGAAAGCCATAGCAAAGGGTGTTTCTCCGGTGCTAGACCTGGGAGAAACTCTGTATGCCCACAAGACTTCCGGGAGTTCGATAGACCAACCACTTTTGCTCTCCGCCAGTCTAATTTTTAATGTATGCTTGATTATCTTATTCACAGCTTCAACTTGTCCGTTTGACTGGGGATGATAAGGTGTGGAGTAATGTTTTTTGATCCCCCACTTTGCACAGAATTCTCTCAACTCTTGTCCATCAAACTGTGGACCATTGTCTGTCACAATTGCCTGTGGAACTCCGAAACGGCAGACAATGTTCTTCCAAATAAAGTTGATCATCTTCTGTTGCGTGATGTTCACCATGGCCTCTGCTTCTGCCCATTTAGTGTAATAATCGACTGCTACAACGGCAAATCGAACATTTTCTACTCCAGCCGGGAAAGGACCAATGATGTCCATCCCCCATTTTGCAAAAGGCCATGGGCTGTATACTGACACGAGCTCCTGGGCCGGGGTATGAATATTTGGGGCAAAAATCTGACACTGATGGCAAGTTTTTGCTTTCTTGATCGCATCCTGACGTAATGTCGGCCAATAATACCCTTGCCTGATGGTTTTGTATGCCAAGGCTTGCCCCCCAGTGTGATTTCCACATACTCCGGCGTGAATTTCTTCGAGTACTGCTTGCCCTTGCCCCCTAGGCAAACACTTGAGAAGTGGGACTGATATTCCCCTTTTGAAGAGTTGCTCGCCTACCAGAGTATATCTGGCGGCTCGCTTTACTAGCTTGACAGCTTCAAAAGGATTGTTTGGTTTTTCCCCACTTTTCAAGTATTTGACTATACTTGTTCTCCAGTCTTCTTCACTGGTTTGATCGTCGAGTTGGTTGACATTATAGCTTACCGTTGATGGATCTTTCATCTTTGTAACTATAATATCTGCCAACTCTACGGGTCCTTCACTTGTTGCTAGTCGAGCAAGCGCATCTGCTTGAGTGTTGCTCGTCCTTGGAATTTGTTGTATGAAAACTTGCTGCAACATGGATATTAGGTGAGCAACAATCCGTTGATACTCGATCATGTGATCATCTTTTGCTTCGTATTCACCTCGGACTTGGTTCACGATCAATTGTGAATCGCCAAATATTTGCAAGCGTCTGACACCAACTGTGAGAGATAGGTGGAGACCAGCAATAAGAGCTTCATACTCAGCTTCGTTGTTGGTTGCCATGAAACCAAATCTAATTGCCGAGGTGAATACTTGTCTATCTGGGCTGGCTCCGTCCCATTGTTGTTCGTTTGTACTTGGCCCTCCAAGTCCCCCACTGAGGGTTGTTCGTCATCACCCCTTTGTTGTTCGTCAGATGGAGGTTCCTCGCGGGTGGTAACGAGTTGCTCGTCCAACACTTGCTCGTCCAAGTGTTGTTCGTCCGCATCCATATGGTCGTCCATGTCCATCATATTGTTCAGTATTGATGGTTCGTTGACGGGATAACTTGTTGCTTCCATCATGGATATTTGTACAAATTTTGCTCGTAGCTGTTGAATGCATTCTCGTGCTCTCCGTTGGTCTCCTTTAATTGTGCCTGCTCCACTAGCTGTTGGAAATTTCAAACAATAGTGGTAAGTGGAACATGCATCTTTAAATTCATTGAGAAAAGGTCGGCCAAGAAACCCGTTATAGGTCGACTCCTGGTCTACAACCAAGAAATCTACCATTCTTGTTATATTTCTTTCGGGTTCATTAGCCGTTACAAGTTGTACTACTAATGTTACAATTCCCAACGGTGTTGTCACAGCATTCCCGAAGCCTATGATTCTGTGTGTCGTATTCCGAACATAACCCGAATAATCTCCCAGATTATCGAGGGTCTTCTTGAATAAGATGTTGGTGTAGGCTCCGGTGTCCACCAACAGTCTGTGGACTCTGGTCCCCATAATCTTGGCGCAGATTACGAGTGAATCATTGTGCGGAGTTAAGACGCCTTCAAGGTCTTTTTCGGTGAAAGTTAATTCTGCCGTTTGCATGATAGACGGCTTAACTCCCATTTCTTGTACTTGGCCAATCGCTCGTAGCTCTGCTTTCCTCTTCCGATTAGAGTCGGGTGGTTGTCCATCAAAACACCCTCCCGCGGGACCTGCGGGTTCCATCATGAAAAGATCTTCTAAAGGTTGAGCTGGTATACTGGGAACTGGTCGCCCGGGTCTATTGTTTCTCTGAGGTTGACCATCCTCTTCGTCTTCTGAATTGTTCTCCCGGGTTCTCTTCCCAGGTTGCCTTTTAACGAAATCGGAGAGCTTTCCCTCCTCATAAAATCGCCAGAGTTGCTTAAGCAAATCTCTACACTCACTCGTAAAATGCCCCACACTTTGATGGTAGGCACAATACTTGTTTGGGTTGAGTTTGCCAGTATCCTGACGGATTTTACGTGGCGGGGAAAGCAACTCTTTTTCCTTTACGCTTTCATACACAGTATCAACTGATACTGTCAACACTTGGTTCAGTTTTTCCTTCAAATCCGATCCTTCGGTGAATGCTTTCATATTTTTTGGGACCCTATAGCTTGTCCCGACGGGCTTTTTGTTATTCTCCTTAGGATCAGCCTTGTTCTCCCCCAAATTTGTTTGTAGGGCCTCGTGCATGGAAACGAAAATGCCAGCTTGGTTTCTGAACTCGGCATAAGTCTTTGGGCACTTCAGACGTACCTCCTTCCATAACTTCGACCCTTTTTTCAATCCGGCCATCACAGCGACGATCTTTGTATCTTCACTCACCGGTTCTCCTTCTAGCAAAACTTTATCGAATCTTTCCATAAACGCCCGGTCAGTTTCATCATCATTTTGTCTCAAATCCGACAGCCGGTGTTTTTGGGAAAGATACGACCCCGCCGTTGAAAAGTGAGAAAGAAATTCTCGACTTAGTTGGACGAACGAGTGGATTGATGCCGGCGGCATTGATGAAAACCACTTGTGAACCCGATCGCCCAATGTTAACGGAAAATTCCGGCACTGGGTGGCATCGCTGGCCCCTACGGAGACCATGTAGTTCGTATACTTCGTTAAGTGGACCCGGGGGTCGGCGATGCCTTCATATTGAATGCTAGCCGGAAATTGAATCTTTTTCTGTATCGGGGCCTTCAAAATGTGAGCTGCCAAAGGTGAGGATGGCATGCTGGTCGTTCCCATCCCCCTCTGTTGGTCTAGTTGCCCCTGCATGTTCTCCATAGCCCTCCTTAGGCTTAATAATTCATCAAGAGGTGCCCCCTGACTTGGAGGCTGTTCGGCGAGCAAAGGCATTAGCCTTTCTGCTCGTCGTAGTCCCTCGCTTGGAGTGGGCACTTCCTGGGCTTGCCTCCTAATGTTGTTCACCGCATTTGGCCCTAGGCGCCTGATGGCTGACTGGGAGAGTCTTTCATGGACGGATGGGCGAGGCTGTTCAAAAGTTGCTCGCCCATCTTCTGCTCCCCGGCGAGCAGCTTCCCGTTGGGGTTGGCTAAGCCTGTCTTGGGCACTGGAACGTTTTGTTCCATGGCTAGACATAGTTGTTCGTCCGCGACCAGACTCAGCCTGTACTTTCTCTGGTCGACCACCTTGGCCTTTCCCTTATTCCGTCTGACTTGGGCACTATCAACCTCTCGCTGTTCGCCCCTAGTAGTCCTGGGTCTAACAACCTCTAGGGACTTGTCCCTTGGCCTTGCTTGTGTTGGCCTAACCTGCTCTTGTTGCCTCTGGAGGGACTGGAGAGCAGCTATGGTTTTAGCCAACTCGTTGGGGTTGTTCGCCAAAGCCTCCATCTCAGGGGGGAGGTTATGTGTTATGGCTGTATGTTGCGACCTGTTCGCATGTCTCGGGTCACGGTCCTGGTGGTCGGCCGACGTGGCCCGGGTCTGAGATGTTTTTTTCGACAAACGTGATCCTTGGGTCTCTTTAGATTGAGGCATTTCAATTTAAATTATTTCTTAATTTTAAAATTGAAGAACACCAAGAACACCAAGAACACTTTTGTTTGTATCTTCAAATATTTCTTGAGATTTTCTATGAATCTTCAAGTTTTCAACTTGAAGTTCTTGAGTAATCACACTAAACCGGAGGTTCGAACCCTCCTTCTAGCGCCAAGTTGTTGGTGAACGAATCTAATCGTAAGGATTAGTGGCTGTTTTAATCCGTTTTTACGTCACCAATCAATAACGTGTGATTGATTACCACCGTAAATGGTAAATCGGGGTATGAATTTATTGAATTTGTAAATTCGGTAGTCGAAATTGGACTTATTTCGTGTATGTGTAGGTTTTGGTGTATTTGTGTGTGTTGGGAGTGTTTATCAATTTGAACTTGTATTTCACAGCTGGAGAACAACTATTTATAGAGACTAGCAAGCATGAGGTGTCCAAGACTCTTGGTCTCCCTAGCCTGTATGCTTGACATGTGTCCCTTTGATCTTATCTAAGCTGAATCTTAGTTACAAGGTCTTCTTTGGTCTTATCTCGGACTCATTGTTGTTCGCCTAGGTCGGCTTGATTGATCTTGTTGATTCTACAACTGAAAGTTGTTCGCCTCTTGAGGTTGTACTTTGGAAGTTGCTCGCCTTATGGCTTTGTTCAGCTTGGCTTTGGGATCTTTATCCTTTGTTCACTTGTACACACCTCCTTGGTTGTTTGTTGTATCATAGTTTGACCAAGTTGTTCGTCATTGATGACTTCACAGTTGACTCATTCTTGGTCTCGGATCTTAATACATGTTCGCCCATTAGTTGTTCGTCGGGGGAGTTGTTCGTCACTTCATACACCTCCCAGATTGGTTAATGCACCCGAATCGTGATTTTCTTTGTTTAGACTTCAATAATTGTTCGCTCCATATTTAGATGATGTTCGCCCATCAACAACTATATAATAAAACTATCAATTATGTATAGATATTTTGTTTAGATAATATGTATATTACGTACATATCACATATTAAGTAATATATACTATATAAATATGTATTAAGTAATAGATATTAATTAATAGATATTATGTATATTTTTTTAGATTTTAATTGCAGATATTAAGTATTTGACGTATTAGATATTAAGTAATAGATTTATGTAATATCTTTTATATTACAAAATATAGGAATTTATTAAAATATAAGTAATCAACTTTTATTGAAATATTAATAAATAAATTTTAATCAACTTTTGCTTATTGGTACCTTAGTATAGTTCAATAATGATATTATAAAGTGTGTATAATATATATTCAAGTGTGTATAATATATATTCAAATTTAATATATAACCAAATTTAATATTTCTTTTCAAAATCCAAGTGTGTATAATATATATTCAAGTAAAACTAAAATTTTATTCAAATTTAATATATATAGATAAATATCGGATGAGTAAAATTTTATTCAAATTTAATATATGATCTGGTTTTCACCATTTTTTTTTAGAGGATGAGATGGAAGAAAGTGAAAATAATATTTTGAGAATGAGACGAAGAAATAAGAAAAAAAATTGAATATGAAAAGTCTAAAACAAGGAAAATAATATTGAATATGAAAATCTTAAAATACGAAAGTTTTTGAATTTGAAAAGCCAAAAATATGAGATAAAAAACATTGAATCTAAAATACGATTTTTTTTTTAAATTTTGAATCTAAATAATATTATAATGAATTTGAATTTGATATTTTTTTTTAAGGATAATTGAAAAAATTTGGGATCTCCACTATCTTGGAAGTTACGAATAATTAAGTGGAGAGAGAAGATAGAAGACATTTTCAAATTTCAAATTTGAAAATAGAGAGAGAAGACAGAAATTGAGTTTTGATTTTTCCAAGGCTAAATTAATTTCAAACTATCATATGCATTTCCGTTAATACCCCTATTTACTTATAGATTACCAATAATACCCCCTTCTGCCCTGGGCTGATTCTGCCTATATAGCATTACCCTTAAAATAAAGAGTAAAATAATGACATATGAGTAAATATGCGTATTTGTGTGAGTGTGCACGCAAATCAAAATTTCTTTTTAGATAGTCTGCAAAGTGGAAAAGTATGCAAATTCTTGACCAAGGGAGTATAAAACAGTTTTAAATTAATTAGTTTTTTTGGGTATGTATATAAAATTAGGGGGTTTATTTAGGAATTTATATATTATCATGAAGTATCAATGTGTGATAACAAAATTCATTAAATGAAGGTTCCTATGATTTTCATCTTTTCATATTAGAATGTTGGCAAAATTTTGTATGAATATTATTTATAATAAGTTTATTATGAAATTATTTTAAAATATTAAATATTTGATCAAAAGTATCAAAAATATTCAAGAAGTATAAATAAAATTAGGTTAGTGGTATAATATATATTATAATTATTGTTGTCTTTTTACCCCGAATTTATTATACTCCTGATGTGATTATTGATACTATTGATCAAATATTTGATACTTTAAAATAATTTCATGATAAACTTATCATTAAAATATTTTCATACAAAACCTACTCTAGAATGTATATATGATTTGTATATTTGTATTGTTGTAGTAATTCTAGTGTGCATTTGAGTGCATGATATGCACTTGAATTTTGGAAAAATATACCCCAAGTAAAAATTTGTAATACCCCGAATAAGTCATCAATAATACTTCAAGAAGTAATCAGTAATACTCCAATTATAAAAAATAAAAAAATACATCACGACGTGTTAGTGTGTGTGCTGAAAAATTAATTTTTAAAAATCAACATCAATACTCTTATATAGTGGAAGCAGGAAATGCCTATGTGGCACCTCCCATCCACTCCCATTTTTCAATCCTTGGCTCCTCATTGATTGAGGGTGTGCATGCAATCTTGGCCATCAATTTGATATTTATTAGTTTCATCTTGACCGTTTAAAGTTTCCTATTTTCCTATAAATATGGATCTTTCATCCTCATTTTTTCATTCGTATTCATATTCGTCCTTGATATTTGACGAGTGTTATTTCTTTGTGCAGATTTTGTTCGTATGTTTCCATATTTTTGTCGTAGTGCTCCAGTTGTTGGATTAATCGTCCTTTGGCCTTTTTTCGTCCGGTGTACTCATGTTGTTTGAATGCATTTGTGGTCGAGTAGTGATTCGGAATAGGACGATTTCATTTTTTTCTTTGTTGTTTTATTTTGTAAAGAATATTAGTTTTCGCCGCATGAAAATGTAGTGCCGATTTTCCTTGTATCTTTGTTCTATTGATTTAAATAATACTCCACTCATCTATCTTTTTTTTCCATTATTTTGTCCCATCATCGTGTTAGAGATGTCTGTATGTACATTTAAAGACTAATGATACAAATTCAAGAGACTAATGAAGGTATCCAAGGCCATACAAAAATTAACGGAATAGAAAATGCAAAACAAGAGTGAGATATCATTCACCAATTTTCTTAATAGCCGCCTCAATCTTTTCCCTTCTTAGGTCATTCTCCGAGCGTACACCAACTTTCCAAACATGGCTCACGTGACTCGAATTCACTGGCTGTTCAATAAAACTTGGTAAACAAATCATTGTTACCCTTCGCATATAGTCTCTAGAGTCGAATTCGATCTTTTGTTTCATTCGAAATACAATTTAATTTGTGTAGAATATTTGTTCTTGCCGCACGGAATGCAGTGTCTATTTTGAATAATCCGATCAAGCATTTTTTATTAGCACTATATAAATGAAGAGTATTGATTGATTGCCTGCAAAGTTTTGTCCAATTTTTTGTTCGTCATTATCGTTCGATTGACCGCGCACGAATTAATGCTTTTTATTGTGTTTAATTATCATAAGTATTATTAATATCTAAATATTAATGCAATCCTAATTAGAGGAATTTATTTATGGTCCTTGGTAATGTTTATAACTTTATAGTTTTGTGCATTTTTTCATGACTTTACAGTTTTGGTCCTGTATTTATGTTGTCGAACCATCGTGTTATATGGATGATAGGATATGTGTTTGGATGAGATGTATGCCTAATGCGTGTTTCTTATTTCAAGTCCCATCAGTCCCAATCCATTTTCCTGCGTTACACCTTGGTTATTTTGTGTTTGTTGTATGTTTATTTAGTCCAAGTGAAAAAAGAATGGTAGTCAGATTAAGGGAAAGATTGAGAATGTTAATACTCTGAAAAACGGGATGGTATGTATAATAATAGTGTCGACATATTTTGTTAATTTAAGGCAGCGTAGATTAGGTATGTATAATTAATATTCCATTATGGTCTAATTAAAATTTGTTTTCCTGCTAAAATTATGTTAGTTGATTCTAATTTTGAATTTCCACATGAAAATAATAATCCTCCATTATGGTCTAATTCCTATCTAATTTTGTAACTTCTTTCCATTTTTCTAATTGGAGTGGCTTTGTAAAATTTTGAATTTGGTCCTATATTGTATGAGAATTGTCTTTAGGTGATGGAATTTCGCCGGCATCAAGAAATTTTGTTAAAATATTGATCCTCCATTATGGTCTAATTCATATCTAATTTTAAAACTTCTTTCCATTTTTCTAATTGGAGTAGCTTTGTAAAATTTTGAATTTGGTCCTATATTGTATGAGAATTGTCTTTAGGTGATGGAATTTCGCCGGCATCAAGAAATTTTGTTATACATTTTTTCCTTCACAAATACAATAAAAATATCACCGTGGGAAAATAATTTTGACCAAAATCAAAGATTTCAATGTGTTATGTAAAAATAGCTAAATTATATCAAGATCAGTATAAAATTGCATATTTCATTTTGTGCCTAAGCATTTGTTACTCAACCATTATGGTCTAATTAAAATTTGTTTTCCTGCTAAAATTATGTTAGTTGGATTCTAATTTTGAATTTCCACATGGAAATATTAATACTCCATTGTAGTCTAATTCCTATCTAATTTTATAACTTCTTTCCATTTTTCTAATTGGAGCACCTGTGTAAAATTTTAAATTTGGTCCTATATTGTATGAGAATTGTGTTTAGGTTATGGAATTTCGCGGGCATCAAGAATTTGGTCCTAAATTGTATGAGAATTGTATTTAGATTATGGAATTTCGCGGGCATCAAGAAATTTTGTTATATATTTTTTGTTCACAAATACAATAAAAATATCTCCATGAGAATATAATTTTGACCAGAATCAAAGATTTCATTGAGTGCCTAAGCATTACTCAACCCACAATTGTAATTAAGCTACTAACCAAGCAAATTAATTATTATTATTATTATTATATTATACACAAAAATTATACAGTTAGGTAATAATTTATAAATAGAAATTATAAAACATTGGTGCTAATTCAGGAAATAATCAAAATATCTATAAAACCGTAATATTATGCATTAAACACAAAAATATTTATAATTATTATGAGATGATGGATTGGAAAAAAAAAAGGGTGATATGTCCCTCAATTTATCTATATAAGCGTTAGATGTGAACTCCTCTTCATTCTAAACTGGAATCAAATAACAATCAACTGCTCATAATTTTCTCCCTTAGACATGAATCCTAATATTTTTGTGGTTAATTTTAGGGTAATACTACACGACCTAGCGGTGAAGCTTGGTTATCTATGCGCTGCGTATGAAACCTATGACATTAGTACAACCAAAGCTAGAATTTTCCAGACGGATGTCTACCTCCACGGTGCACATACTATTAGTAACATACATGGTCTTCTTTTCCATTCCATTGAAGAGGCTGTAAATGATGCTGCATATAGAGGAATTAAGTACCTGGAAGATCTTCATTCTATTCAAATTGTAGATGTTACATCCTATTAGCATCAAACGTTGTAACAATATATTTTAAAGCACTGAACTTTTTCTATCAAAAAATAATTTGTTCGGTGTCTGAATAAAAATTATTAAATGAATTCTCGTGAATGTAATGGATCAGTCTACAGTAACATCCCAATTAATAGAAATGCTTAATAACTATTAGAGTTTAAAACAATTAATTGATCTAGGTATAATTTATGAATCATTCCAATTAAAATCAAGGAATAAAGAATATCAAATGGAAAAATTATAACTCCCTATAAACAATTACTGAATTAAATCTCATAAATATTCAATTGGTGAGGATGATGAACTATAGTGAGTATAAATTACAATATTGCTTTAGTATCTTCTTTGTTATGAATATCTTTCCATTTGGAGCAATTTTTCAATATATTGAATTTGGTCATATTTTGTATGGAAATTGGCGATTATTTAGCGGATAAAGTTGTTGGCCATATTTTGTTAATTTAAGGCAGGGTAGATTAAGTATGTTAATACTCTGAAAAAAGGGATGGTAATTTGTTATGAAATTTAAATATATATTATATACAATTATAGTGGGTTGAATAATTTGTGAAAGAAATGATATTGTATGTATTAATTATGTAGACCATGAGGGGTCTGTCCAGTAGTGTAATAATTCGCGAAATTTCATCAATACTCTTCCATAGGAAAAAAATCAGCAATACGTAAAATTAGTGGACTAAAAAATTGTTTTTGAGGGGCACTTGATGCTAAGCAATACAATGACTTTGTAAATAATCACGCCACATCCTTGGAACCCCTGGGTGATTTAATGACTTGCTATTGAATTGGTACTAAGTAATACAAGGACTTGCTATTAAACAGGTATCATTTTTGTCCTATTTTTATTTAGGGGAAGTAACTTTGGCATAATTTGTGTCATAACTTTGGATGTGTATTTAATATATTTTAATATTATTACATTTGTGTTTATTTTTTGGGCTATATATACATGGCCATGTGTTCTTGTGTACCCATTATCATTGAATATCAATATATTCTTTTATCTACCAACATGGCTACACCATTGTTATTGCTCTTTCTATCCGAAATGTGTTCCTTGGTTGTGCATGTAAAAATTTTGCAGACGTGGGTGACTATTGGGGGAGAAAGCATGAATATAATGATGATGGATTCTCAGGTTATCTATTAGTTATTTCTCTATTTTTTGTGTTGATTTTTACACTATTTTTTTTATTATGTTTAGTTGTTATTGATTTTATGGTTAACTTTTATTTTCTTAATTCAGGGAACAAGGATATATTGTTATGTCCCAAAATTTTTGGTTGTGAGATTTGAAGGAGTTGTTATTGAGGGCAATGAATATTACATCAAGTATTTTGGTGTTCTTCCAAATAATATGTTTATTAAATATACAAGGAATGAATATACGCTGGAGTTCATTAACTTTACAGAGATACGTGAATGCTTCGCACCAACCATTACTAATTCATCCTTTGATTTTATTGACTTTAAGGCCATTCTCTCTGCTGATGCTGATAATTCGTTGTTGCGTGGTAATCCCGAATATTTCAGATTCCTTGGCGTTCCGAAGTGTTTGTGTAATTTGTTTTCTAACTATTATTGCGCTGCAATTGATTTCTTTTGTTGCGTTGTAGATGTGCGTGCAAATTTGGTACACATTGGTCCTGTGCGTATAATTCATTTACCCATGTCTAGATACGTTAGATTTGTTCAGCTCCAGTTGCGAGATGACAGGTGTTTGTAATGCATCGTTATCAATATTTTTTGTCTATGTTACATGTATGTGATGTGTTTGTTGTATTTTTTTCCCTTTACAGTGATTGTGAGATGCAATGTGTTCTAGTGGATGGGTTATGTAATCAATTTGTTGATTCAGTTGTTAGGAGTCCTCTTCCTCCGTTGACAGTTGTTCTCCAGAATGCAAGGATATTTGTTTCCAATGGGGGTATGTATATATACGTGGTTGTTTCGAACAAGTATTGCATTTTATTCCGTTTTCTTTTAATTTTTATTTTCCTTTGCGTATTCTATTGTTCGTTGACAAAATCTTATTTGTTTTTGCAGAAAAACGTCTTGGCATTATTCCTCAAGTTACAAGAGTATTTTTCAATCATGAAGTCGGTGAGGATATTAGTGATCGGTTCAGTCTTATCATGATTTGATTTTCAGTGCGACTGTTTGCCGCAATAGTAATAAGATTATAGAAATAAGTGCTTTTGTTATGTTGTAACGTTTTCCTTGGATATCGGGCTAATGTTACATTAAATCTATAAAATAATATTATATAATTTGGATAATTTTGTATAATTTTTATTTTATTCCTAATATATTATTTGTGTCTTAATTATTCACGAATTGCAATTGCTTTTTCAATAGGGGAATATAGATGTTAACTTGCATTTTTTGCTAAGGATTTACTGCCCACGAAACGGCGGACTTGCCAATATAAAAAAAATTCCATCTAACACAAGCATGAACAACTTGAATAAGAGACTATTTTTCTGAAATCTTTTCAAATAATAAAATAGGATTAGCTTATCACTTTTCAGTTTTTAGGGCTTTTTTTTTTAGCGCTCAAAGATCTGTTATCAGTATTAATTTTTGTATTAGTAGATAGCGCAAATTAATAATCAATCATACACATACCATTATACAGATGAACTCAATACCCGAGATATGTGTAGACGCTCCATTGGTGCGTTGCGCGGATATGCGACGCGATGGCTGATGGTTGTGTTGTGGTTTTATCGTTGCCGCGGATGGCAGTGAGGTGGACGGCGTCTTGGCAGCACCGCGACTCGGCGGATGACATCGTGGTGGACATCAAAGCGGCAGGTGGGCTGCAGGGAAGTCGTAGTCGTGTTTTGGCGTCGTTATGGCTAGATTGGAGAAATTGTGGATATTTTTACTTCCTTTGTTGAAATAATATTAGGCAAAAAATGAGATAAAGTTATCTCTAATATTTCCGGATTGGACAGTGTGTGCGGATTATTATACTATCGAGATATTTTTTTAGATTTGAAAATATGGCCCGACTATTAACACCCACGATAATATTTTGTTCACCCACTACTGAAATAGCCCACCATGTATATTGCTTATTTTTTATTTTTTCTTAATACACCCCCTTAAAATTTACAACTATAACCTTAATATAATATTTACATTATTTATTGTATATACACACCCATCAATTTGAAATTAAAAAAATAGCACATCAACAATTATTTTTTTTTTTTTAATTGAACCAATGCTTCATGCAGTTTAAAAAAAAACCACAATTCATTTTATTTTCATGGTGTACCAATTTATAGATAAAGAAAAATACTCTAATCTCATTTAAATTATATATTTATAATTTATTCTTTTAGGATTATACCTTTTTTTTTTCTTTTTTTAATGGTGCAACTGTGTGTGAAAGAATAAAAAATTTTGATGAGTATTAGTTATTTTCATTAAACAACTAAATAGTCTTAGTTTATTTTTATTAAACAACTAATACTTTTCAGTGCACTTAACTACTACCCTTCGATGGAATAGAATATATTTGGAATATGTGTGATTTGTTCGAATGTACGGAATGTGCAGATTTTGATAATTTTATGTTTGTTGCCTTATTAATATTTGTCAACCTTGCCATTGTTGTTGAGCATATCATTCTCTTATATCTATTGCCTTAATATTTGTCAACCTTGAGTATATAATTGAATTTCTCCTTAATAATGGGTGGAATCCAATTTAGTGTACAAGTATTTTTAAAATGTGTTAAATTATTATTACATAAATATAGATGTATATAAGTTCCAATTCCTTTATTTTTATCATTGATTCTATGAATGGAAAATTGCAACGTACCTCATAGTGTATTTATTATCCTCATATGTTTGGTAGTATCCCATTTGTAGTGGTTATGTATAGAAAGCACGATCAGAATATGTCAGGACTAATATCACAATTATATATGTGTACATATAATAATTTTGAGTATGTATGATGTGAGTATTTGAATTATTGAAGGGTATTATTTGTTATCACTGTAAAGTATATGTGTTTTTTATTGAAGAGTATTAATTGTTTTCATAAGATAGTCTTACTTTATTTTCAGTAAACATCTAATACTCTTCATTGAGTGTTGTTTTAAGTATTTTGACTTAGTTATATTGTGTCTAAATTTAAAAGGATCTGCGAAAGTATGTACAAGCCATACAACATTCTTATATATGGAATGAAATATATTTGGAATATATGTGATTTGTTTCGAATTTATGGAATGTGCAGATTCTGGCAAATTTATATCTATTGCCTTATTAATATTTGTCAGCCTTGCCATTACTATTTAGATTGATTGAGTCCGGTTGTCCTCTTTCATACTTAACAACCAAAATTCTTTATTTCTCGTCTTAACAATGCAGTTTACGTACAGCTACCATCCGTCTCATGGTTATTACTGGACTGTGAACCCCACTATTCGAGGTAATTAACTCACGAATGATAGTATTTTCCGATTCGTTCATGTCGATTCATTTTTTCCGCTTTGATTTCTATGTTTGTATTTCGAAATTTTTGTCTACTTCTCTGATTTATTTCCGAAACCAGAGCCAATATATTGCTCTTCCTGTCTGTTTTGTTTCGCAAATTAATTTGTAGTCTTGCTAACTGTATATTGGTATATTGGTTTCGCAAATATATCAGCCCCGATTTCCCGTATTAAATCTTGTAATAAGCTCGATATTATTTTTCATAGTGTATTGTTCTGGAATTGCCTACGAAGTAGTTAGGTTCATTGTTCATTTATTCGGACGAGTTTGCATATTTAATTATTGGTACAAATATAATGTTGCTCAAATTTTGATTGAAAAATATATTCGCTTGGAAAGAATCATTTTCGTCTGGACAGGATATTCCTATGGTGAAATTTATGCTGAAAATTTGATTGCTGAAATTAAAACTTTTTTTATTTTGGATGTGGTAGGTAAATTGCATTTTTTCGAATAAAGTGTGGTGAAGTTTCTATTTTTGGTCAAATTGTTTGAAATGTGTTTGAAATTATAAAATTGTCCATGTATTTACATATATTTCCATTTTATTATAGACTAATCATCCTTGTACCAGATTTATTGTATAGAGTCCAATTTTGAATATATTTTTCATTTGGTCTAACTAATCGTGTATATTTTCAGCTGTGGGTGACTCTTCGACCTCCGGGAAAAGTGGTTGCTGTAGTTCCCATGGTTCTTCCGTTGGGACTTACAAGTTTCCACCAGTTTTGGAATTTGATGGTGGTGCGGGTGCTGACCTTGATGCAGGTGTTGTCGCATGTAACTTTGACTGGTTTTCCGACAATGATAAACGATGTATCCTATGCTGGGCTAATTGTGATAGGATGCGTATTCCCTCTTTTAGACGATCTCTTCAGAAGATTATAATTGAGGGTGGTCCGTTGATGGCTGTAGACCCAAGTGGCGTTACAATGTTTAAAATTCTTCCTGACTGGCAAGTTGCGGTACGTATTTTGTTAGAGTGTATAGATTGATACATTGTTTGAATAAGTTGGTAGGGTGTGTTGATTGATATACTATCTTTATGTTAATTCGTTGTTGGTATATATTTGTAGTGGATTTTTTGGTGATATGTTTATTAATTTTATGTTTCCTCTGTTGACCACGCATTTTTAGGAGAAGTATCAGCGTACCGTGGTGTCTCCTGTACAAGGTCGACCTTATCGTTATCAACTTAGGATTCCATCCCTTCGACCCTTGGTTAGGATTTTACGAATTCTGCAATTGTCCTTTTTTCCCATCGTAAAATAGACTCCCTATGCTGGTGTTGTTTCATAATTTTATTTTTCATTTGAATTGCTAGGTGAACAATCTAGATTGTGTGGGATTGGGTGTTGAAGAGTCTAACGCACCCTCATTTGTTCGCTGCATTACTGCTGCTGATCTTAAGAGTGGACGTCTGGTAAATAACATCTTTCATTTTTTCCCTTTTGATTTAATTTTCTCTATGACTATATATTTTTCACCTTTACGATGCATACTTTATGTTTTGAGAATTTCTACCTTTTCTTTTGTAGCCAATACCTGCTGCATTTTGGAGGCGCAATATTCGGAAGTACTACAAGTTTTATCCAGATGTTACTGTGAAGAGTGATGATTGTAGCTGGATTGTTTCATTTAAGGACGAGGGTGGTCGTTATATGATTAGGTCAGGATTTAAGAAGTTGTCGCGTGATCTGTCTCTGAAGGTTGGGTCCAAAGTTGAAATAAGGTTGATCTGTAATCAACCATTTGTCCTCAGGATCAACATTACACCCTGAGAATAATTTTTATCGCCTTTTTTCTCATTGGTCTCATTTGTTCAGAGCGTTGCTCCTGGTGGCACACTTTTGAACATTTATTTTCAAAAAATTGTTGAGTTTTTTTCTCATTTGATACATACTTTTGTATGTTTGAAATAATATTATTATCCATTTTTTGGTCTATTGATCGTGAATTGGGATTTCAACTATTTGGTTCAATTAGTGGACAGTCTATGCAGTGTTGTAATTGGGTAAACCTTAAATTTATATATTGCAACGGAAAGTTATTTAAGTATTCACCGTCACGTGTTCGTATGATTACAGATTTTGCATCAACTATCTAATGTAGAGTGAGTGGCAACATATTTGGTGTATGGCATAAATGCCAAGATATGAATCGTATCGTGATATTTTACGTAATGAATAAAGGCACGTTTTTCCAAAAAAAAAAACAAAATTGCAAAGTCTTCCGGCGTGAATTATGAACTTCAATTCCGATGCAATTTCTGCCTTTACCAATTTCCGGTACTAATTGTCAATTCCCGATCGTTTTTTGGGTGGACGGGCTTAGTTCCAGCGTCAAATGTGGAGTGGTTGTGGTGTGAATTTCCATCGCCTCTTTCCTGCATCTCCCAGCAAACTACATTCATTTGATTATTCAACAAATTTTCTTTCTTTTCTTTTTTAAATACTTGGTCAGAAGTGATTTGTTTTGACACCTAAGTATGAGAAATTGGCTTTCACATGTTTGGGATTCAATTATTCTGCTGCTTCCTGCTTTCCCAAAATATCATGGATGAATACCTTGCAAGAAATCCAAATCAACTGAATTCTTTCTTCGACTGAACACACATTCCTACCGATTATACTTAACACATCTTCGCCGGCACATTCAACTATCTTGAGTATTTTTCATTTATTATTTTTTTCACAATATGAATTAGAACACTTTTTTTTTTACGCATAGAAAATGGCAAGATGTGGATTAGTGCTGTGATAGTGGCAAGATGAATTAGTACACTTTTTTTTCCAAAAAAGAAAAAAACAAAATTAGGTAGTTGCTAGGCATTACCATTATTAGCAATTTTAACTGAATTTATAGTTTCGATTTTAGTTTTAAGTATAGTTTTCCAGTGTAATTTATCCCTATTTTGTAGTGTATTTGAAATAAAATTTCCAGTATAAATATGGACAACTGTTAGATGAGTGCACCGTGCAATTAGTGTATATTAGAGTTTGTCTAAAACGAAATTAATTGGTAAAAAAACTCAAACTTTAATAATACTCCATCCGTCACACCATTATTTGCACACTTTCCTTTTTCGTCCGTCCCAAGATTATTTGCACACTCTAAAAAGGGAAATATTGACTTGCGTGTATACTCACTATAATATACACATATTTACCCATATGTTACTACTTTACTCAAAAAGTAACTTTTTCTTAATATGTGTGACCATTTTTGTATACGAATAATACCGGGACAGAGGGAGTAATTGGGATTTATTTTTCAAACCAATGTCCATCAGTTTACACGTCAGTTTAATTAATTAATAATTCATATGTGCAATGAATAATTTTTCTACATTATTTACTATCCCTTACTATTAGACGTAAAATGTTAAATACTCATAGTATTATAAGTGGTTTTAAATAAATAGATTGAACAAGGTATTCGACTACACAGATTTATATGCAGGTAAAATGAGTCTCATTCTTTTAGGTTCTAATGTGTGTCAAAAATTATATATTCTATTTCAGGTTGTTGTATTTTTAGGTTAATTATAAATTTTATGAAATATATTTTTGTGCCTTGGATTGCTCCATTATGTATTATACATGGATGCTGATTTAAATGTCCATCAGTGCATTCATCCTTGATTTTTGCACTTAAATTTTTCATTTGCATATATGGGGTGTGCCATAATTAATATGAACTTGATATTCTTCATCTATAAAAACTACATCAAGGAGTATTCAATCCATCCATTCCTACTTTAATTCTATTAGAGCTTTGGTGATTTTATTCTTATGGTACACTATCTTATCTTATAATATCTACCTTCTAACCTTCTCTCTTTTAGTCTAATCCATATTTTATTCTTTCTTTTTTCGTGAATTTGTCGTTCTTGCGATTGTGACGCGTGTGTGTATGTCAATTTTTTTACTAGGACATGGATTCGGTTGTGTCGTTCTCTCCTATATCTGATATTACTATTGATATGGAAAACTGTTCCATCAAGGCCGAATTATCTAGATCATGGAGTGTGCTCTCTAAGGATAATAAGAGGGAGAAGATATTTTTCGAACTAATTTTTATTGATGAAGAGGTGAACTTTTTATATTATTTTATTAACAATAATATTATTCTTTTGATAAAATTACTCATTATTTGTGTGCTGTTGGCTACAATTATTTAAATGTGTAATGTGTTGAATGTAGGGTACCAAGATTCAAGCTACTGTTCGAAAGAATTTGGTGAGAAAATTTGAGAGGATTTTAACGGAGGGATCCAGTTTCCTGGTATCGAAATTTGGGGTTTGTAAGAATGATGGTCAATTCCAGGCTACGTCACATTCATTTAAGTTAAACTTCTACTTCACCATCATTGTTAGGAGATGTTCTCCTGTTATTTTTAAGAGATCTAGATTTGATTTTATTCCATTTGCTGACGTTAAGAGTCGTACTGACGAGGAATCCAATTCTCTAATAGGTTAGCCCCATTTTTTATGTTTTATATTTAAATTTGACTATATTGATTTGATATGAAATTTGTGTATTTTTTAACACAATATTTATTTTACGTAGATGTGATCGCTTTTGTTGTTCGAATTTATGATGTGGATGAAGTTAGTGTTGGAGATAGGGTCGTAAAAAAGGTTGACATTGAGATTGAGGACGATAGGTATTCTTAATTTGATTGGTTTCCCTAATTTTTTTTTGTCTCGCACGTGCTTTCTGACTTGAAGCGACTACACTAGCTTCTACTAGTAGCTACCCCGCAAGAGAACGGGTTCACTGTAGTATGGGCAAGTATAGGGACCAAGTATTATCGAACCCAAGGGATGGTGTATATGCGAATAGATCCTTGAAGATCTACGCGTCGTAGTTAATATTAGTGTGATGTTTTTGGGTTTTTGAAAGATTAATTAAAAGACTGAATTAAACTAATTACTAAAATACTAAAGCAAACGAATTAACTAAGGGTTGGATTCAAATAAGAGATGGTGATGCTCAGGATAGGAATTCCTACGTATACTAACGGAGTAGGTACATAATCAAAGTAATCGTGACAAACAAGAATTAACCTAAGTAAAAGAATGCAAGGTGAAAGCTCAAGATTCTAAACCCTAATACTTTACCCTAACACTCGACTTCACTAATCCACTAACAAGTTAATGGATTGTGCTCAATTAATGAGACCCTAATTTAACTAAGGTGATGCGGTCGTCCTCCTTCGCTAAACTGGTAAATGAATTAACCTTCCCTAAACCTTCTCGTTAAGACTACTAATTGTTATTGAGTGATGCGGTCGTCCTCTCTCTAACACTTTCGTACTAAATTTAAAGGTAAAGCTCAGATTAATTATAAGAATTCATTAACTAAGAGAATCAAAACTAACGTCACAAACTACCCTAATTATGTTCCCACAACCTACTTCTACGAGTTCATCCTACCCCTAAGCATGCAAGGGTTTTAGCCGGACATGGTTGTAACAAACATAAAAGCAAACGAAGAAACAACGAACATAAACATAACGAATTTAACGAAGAAAATAAGAAACATGAACTAGGGTTTAAAGAAAATAAATACGAAGAACTGAAATTTGAATTGATAAAAACGAAATTTAAACGTGTTCAAAGTAACGAACTAATGAAAAGAAACTAAGAATTGAAAAGAAACTAGAATTCGTATGAAAAACCTCAACAAAACGTAAAATAAAGCTTGCTCGTCTCCTTCCTCTCCAAAAACTAAGTCTAAAATTATTTCTAAAAGTCGGGGATCTATGATGTTCTTTTCAAAACATGTTTGGAAGAGGTATATATAGGCACCGGGTCGAAACGGGAGTTAATGGGCCGAAAATACGCATCCGGAGGTAAAAATCAATGGGCGCTCGAGCGAAACGCTCGAGCGGTCCCGCTCGAGCAGTGTAGCTCGAATGACACAATCGCTCGAGCGGTGGCACTCGAGCGCTGAAATCATTCTGTAAGTTTTGGGCGCTCGAGCGATTCGCTCGAGCGGTGGCGCTCGAGCTGCTCGAGCGCAAGAAAGTTTCTGTACGTTTAGGCGCTCGACCTAGTCACTCGAGTGACCTCCAACTCTTCCCAAGTGATACTTTTCCTCGTCCGCACTAATACCAATCGTATTTCTTCAATATCTTCTCATCCGGGCATCCGTTTGAGTCGATTCAAAGTCCTACGAACTCCGTTTTTCGTCCTCTATTCACCTATGAGCATCAAAGAGACAAATTCATCAATGTTTAGAAATAATGCTCAATTGACTCTAAATACTCTATAAACTCAACCAAAACTAGGGCATTTCTAGCTACGAATCATGACAATTTCACGCCTAATCAACCCCCCCAAACTTACCATGTTGCTTGTCCTCAAGCAACGAAATAATAAGTCAAGTGAAATTGTTAGGAATGAGTCAAAAAATCAATCATGCAAGCTAATGAACTCAAGCTTCAAAAGTCAATCACCCGTATACTCACTCACTTTCTTTTATCATACTCATGCAACAATTACAAGAAACACCAAGATCAAGCATGGATGTGCACTCAACGATGTGTTTCACTCCCTCACAAGTGTATATCAATGATAAAGGACTCACTCAACAATCAATCACTCATATCGGCAGCCATAGGCTTGTAAGCACTCTCAACTCCGACCATACTCTAGAAATCAATGCCGAATCAAAAAGGACTTTTCTCAGGGTTGTAATGTAGGCTCTTTGGACGGGTGGGATAACAATATAAGGTTAAGTGACTAAAGTGAATGGAGAATAGAAAATCAAACTTTGGCACTTCGAGATTAGGAACATACTACTTCAAACATTTTCAATCAACACCCTTTCAATTCCACTTCTCTCAACACTTCAATTTTTTTTCTTTCTCTTTTCATTTTTTTTTCAATCACTTTTTTTTTCCTTTTTCGCACAACACATGAGCTCATTTTTTTCTTTTTGCTCATTCTCAATATTCTTTCTCTTTTTCCCACATCTCAAATTTCATTCACACCCTTATTTTATCACCACTCAACCATCAATAACTCTCCTTTTTCAACTCAAATCAATCCCTTCACATTCACACTTTCCTATTCTCCACTCAAATTTGGACAAAAAGGCTTAGGAATTGGAATAGTGTTCATATGTGTTAGCAAATAAAATAGGCTCTAGGCTCAAAGGGGCTAACAATGGATCAATGTCATTGGTAAGGAAAATTTTGGCTAAGTGACTTAATCAAATCAAAGATGGCCTAAGATCCTTTTCGGCATATCAAACTAGACACAATCTAGAAGCAAGAGCACATGCAAGTTCTAGCATCCTCTAAAGTGACGATTCACTCACAAACGAAGAGATTAAATCATGCATCAAAATCTCATAAGGCTCAAATCTCACAGCTTTCACATCCATGCTAGTCCTAGTGCATTCTCACTCTCATCACACAAGTACTCAAAAGAAAACTCATAAGCATACGGGTTCTCTCCCTAATCAGCTCAAACTCAAACACTCACACAAAAGAATTCTAACTCACCCTTCACAATTCACCCTACTCATCAAATCATACTCAAAGATAGCAATCAACAAGCATAAGATGATTGATAGGCATAAAATTTTGAGTAACAAAACAAATTAATAATAGCCCAAGGAGTATCTCAACAAACCAATAATCAATCAAACTCAACTCAAAGATAAGGGCGTGCATGCATGTGCAATGTAACAAGAAACATAAAAATCTCCACCCCCCCAAACTTCGACCTTGCTAGAGGTCTAAGTTTGGGGTTGTGGGTTACCTCAACCAAATAATCCCGTTTCTCTCACTAGCTTTGCACACTTCCTTGTCTCAAGTTGGTTCCTTCAATCTGAATAACTCCATGATACCTTTACTCCTTTAAAGACAAGCCTACAAGCAACTCACTCAAATATGAGGTTAAACATACGACTCAAAATAACTCCCTAATAATATAAAAAGACACTAAAAATAAATGAAAGCAAATAAAAATGGGTTGCCTCCCATTCAGCGCTATTTTTAAGGTCCTCATGCCGGACCTAGCTCAAAGGAGCTTATGGGACATCATACTCAAATTTACCTCCCTTACTCTCATAAGAGTGGTGTTTGAACTCCTTTCCTTGATGCCCTTCCATCATGAGTTCCTTTGCTCTCTTCTCATCCCCAAGTGTTATGGGTCTCAACTCCTTCTTGCCTCTATCTGGAGGAGTCTTACTAAACAATTTCTTGAGTTTGGACTTTTTCTTCTTAACTCCTCCTTTCCCTTCTAACTGGACCACGTCCACTTTCTTTACCTCTTCTTCCTTCAACTTCTTCACTTCATCCCTATCAAAATAATCAAGATCATAACGCTCATGGGTTAAATTATTGAGTGAAGGATTAACAAAATCATGAATATCAGAAGGATTATGGATAGAAGGTGTGTCTTCAACACG
The DNA here is from genome assembly GCA_947034835.1 of Ballota nigra. Classification (NCBI taxonomy): domain Eukaryota; kingdom Viridiplantae; phylum Streptophyta; class Magnoliopsida; order Lamiales; family Lamiaceae; genus Ballota; species Ballota nigra. The sequence goes on from OX344725.1 coordinate 52,834,670, forward strand.
AAGATCAATGATATCCATGCAATACAAGCTCTCATCCTCCTTCGGGTGCTTCATGGCTTCATATAGGGAGATCTTCACTTCTTGATCATCAACCTTCAACGTGATCTTCTCATTCGCCACGTCTAGCACCATCCCCGCCGTAGCTAAGAACGGTTTTCCCAAGATCAGGGGTACGTGCTCATCTTCCTCCATCTCTAGCACTACAAAGTCAGCTGGAAAAATATGATCTCCAACTCTCACTAGAACGTCTTCAACCACACCTTGAGGTCGAGTAATAGACCGGTCGGCAAGTTGAAGTGTCATCATTGTGGGTTGAAGTTCAACACCTTCCAACTTCTTAAAAAGCGACAACGGCATCAAATTAATGCTCGCCCCGAGGTCGCACAACGCTCCCTTCTTGATCCCGTTCCCAATATCACATAGGATCGTGAAACTCCCGGGATCCTTCAGCTTCGGTGGCAGCACCTTGTGCACTAATGCACTCACTTCGTGGTTCAGCTGCACCAACTTCGGCTCATCCACTCGCTGCCTTTTCGCAATCAAGTCCTTCAAAAACTTCGCATAATGCGGCATCTGTTCCAAAGCATCATAAAAAGGAATATTAATATGCAATTGTTTAAAAACATCAAGGAACTTAGCGAATTTCTCATCAAGCTTCTTTTTCATGAAGCGTTGTGGATATGGGACGGGTATCACAGATTTGGGTACCCCCCATTCACCTCTTTCTGTTTCTTTCACTTTCTCCCTTGCTTCCTTTGCCTTTTTCCACTTAGGAACTCTCTCTATCTCCTCAAAGTCTTTCCCCTTCTGGGACTCATCCATATCTTTATGCTTCTCAATCCCTTCATTTTCAATCCCCTTCTCAACTTCATCTCCTTTAGGCTCAATCTCTTCTTGGGGCGTCTCAGAATCAGCAGGCATCTGAGGACCTTCATAGTTGGTTCCACTTCTCAGCTGGATCGTCTTGCACTGCTCTTTCGGGTTCCCCTCCGGCATTCTATTCACTGATTTTGCAATCTGGCTCATCTGGAGCTCTAAAGAGGTGAACCTTCGATTGTTCTCTTGTTGAGTTCTAGTCCACTCAACGTTCATCTTCTGGAGCTCTTGATCTCGATGATCACCCTTCTTATGCAACTCCTTCACATCGTACTCCAAGGATGACAACCGCTTGCTTCCTTCCTCCACCTTCTGAAGGATCGCTCTCAACATCTCCTCGGTTGATGCACCGCCTTCTCCACCCGGAGGCTTTGAACCCGGATCAACACCTGCAGGAACAGTAACACCAGCTTTTGGGTTAGCATAAGAAAAATTATCATTCTTCCTCCATGTGTTTTGAGGAGGCTGCTGGCCTCCTTGAGCTCCTTGTGTGTTCCTCCATTGATTTTGAAGTGGCTGAGGGCCTGGAGGCACAAATGGTTGGCCATAAGAAGGCCTTCCATACTGATTTCCACCTTGGTAGCCATTCTGATTGTAATATGGACCTCCCATGTAATTGGCTACCTCTTGTTGTCCACTGGGTTGGTCTACTCTCTCATTCTCTACTGCATGCTCTCCACCCAAACTCTTCCCCAACTCGAGGTTGTTGATCTTTTCCATCATGGCCATCAATAGCCTTCTCGTTCCTTCTCCCTCTTCAACCTGATGCACTCTCTGAAAATCTGCATCTCCACTCCAAGCACCGGCATTCGTGACAATATTGTCCACGATCTCCCTACACCTCTCTATGCCTTGATTGAGGAATGCTCCGCCCGCACAAGCGTCTAAATGGTCTTGCCCCGCCTTGTTGGCACCACTATAGAAGAACGCCATAATGTCTCCCTCATTGTACCCGTGCTGCGGGCACTCAATCAGCATGTTTGAGTATCTCTCCCACGCTTGACGTAGGTCCTCTCCTTGCTTCTGGCGAAAGGATGAGATCTCAATTCTAGCCTTGATCGTCCTAGATGGAGGGTAGAATTGCTCGAGAAATAGATGCTCGAGCTCGGCCCAAGTGGTAATACCTCCCCGCGGGAGCGTATTATCGTACCACTCCTTGGCTATTCCCGTCAATGAGAATGGGAACAGCCTAAGCCTCTTGGCATCTTCAGACATGCCATTATAATTGAATGTTGAGGCTATCATGAGAAAGCTCCTCAAGTGAGTGTGAGGATTCTCCTTCCCGATCACCCCTTTGAACTGATTCTCGGTCAGCAGCTTTAAAATCCCCGGTGATATCGAGAAGTTGTTTGCCTCAACAGGAGGCAATGCCACTCCATCATAGTACCGCTGTGGCTGTGCTGCAAACCTCCCTCTAATCGCCATATTATGATCTACGTTCTGAGGAACGTGTTGAGGATTAGCAGCAGGTACTGGTACTTGTTGGGGTGGTGGTTGGTAAACAGGTGGTTGGTTATAGACTGGTGGTGGATGATATGGACATGGTGGGTAAGGATAAGGTGGGTATGGGTAATGTTGGTATGCTGGGTTGTGGAAAGGGTTATTTGGGTTTTGTGGGTAAGCAGGGTTTTGGTTCTGGTTTTGGGGTTGTGTTTGTGTAGAGTTGATTGTGTCTTGTGGGTTCGGGTGTGGGCTCTCAGTTCCCCCTATGGGTATCTGCTGATTACTGCTATTTCCATTAGCACCCTCTGCCCGTTCCACAAGAGCAGTATACTCTGCAGCTATCTTGTCTAACTCCCCAAGTTCATCAAAAATTTTGTCTTTGTTTCCCGCGGCAGTAGTCATTCTTCTCAAGAAGGCTCGGTTCCTTCTGGCTATTGTCTCAGGATCTGCAGGTAATCTCTCTTCGCTCGTAGTGCCTTGTGAGCGTGTTTTCATAAACCTGAAACACTAGCAGAAGGATCAAAATGCAACTGCCGACTAAAATAAAAATAAAAATAAAACAGAAAAGAAAGCACTCACTACTAACTACTAAGCTATCTACAAGTCCTATTCAAAAAGCATAAAACGCCATCCCTGGCAACGGCGCCATTGACTTGAAGCGACTACACTAGCTTCTACTAGTAGCTACCCCGCAAGAGAACGGGTTCACTGTAGTATGGGCAAGTATAGGGACCAAGTATTATCGAACCCAAGGGATGGTGTATATGCGAATAGATCCTTGAAGATCTACGCGTCGTAGTTAATATGAGTGTGATGTTTTTGGGTTTTTGAAAGATTAATTAAAAGACTGAATTAAACTAATTACTAAAATACTAAAGCAAACGAATTAACTAAGGGTATGATTCAAATAAGAGATGGTGATGCTCAGGATAGGAATCCCTACGTATACTAACGGAGTAGGTACATAATCAAAGTAATCGTGACAAACAAGAATTAACCTAAGTAAAAGAATGCAAGGTGAAAGCTCAAGATTCTAAACCCTAATACTTTACCCTAACACTCGACTTCACTAATCCACTAATAAGTTAATGGATTGTGCTCAATTAATGAGACCCTAATTTAACTAAGGTGATGCGGTCGTCCTCCTTCGCTAAACTGGTAAATGAATTAACCTTCCCTAAACCTTCTCGTTAAGACTACTAATTGTTATTGAGTGATGCGGTCGTCCTCTCTCTAACACTTTCGTACTAAATTTAAAGGTAAAGCTCAGATTAATTATAAGAATTCATTAACTAAGAGAATTAAAACTAACGTCACAAACTACCCTAATTATGTTCCCACAACCTACTTCTACGAGTTCATCCTACCCCTAAGCATGCAAGGGTTTTAGCCGGACATGGTTGTAACAAACATAAAAGCAAACGAAGAAATAACGAACATAAACATAACGAATTTAACGAAGAAAATAAGAAACATGAACTAGGGTTTAAAGAAAATAAATACGAAGAACTGAAATTTGAATTGATAAAAACGAAATTTAAACATGTTCAAAGTAATGAACTAATGAAAAGAAACTAAGAATTGAAAAGAAACTAGAATTCGTATGAAAAACCTCAACAAAACGTAAAATAAAGCTTGCTCGTCTCCTTCCTCTCCAAAAACTAAGTCTAAAATTATTTCTAAAAGTCGGGGATCTATGATGTTCTTTTCAAAACATGTTTGGAAGAGGTATATATAGGCACCGGGTCGAAACAGGAGTTAATGGGCCGAAAATACGCATCCGGAGGTAAAAATCAATGGGCGCTCGAGCGAAACGCTCGAGCGGTCCCGCTCGAGCAGTGTAGCTCGAATGACACAATCGCTCGAGCGGTGGTGCTCGAGCTGCTCGAGCGCTGAAATCATTCTGTAAGTTTTGGGCGCTCGAGCGGTGGCGCTCGAGCTGCTCGAGCGCAAGAAAGTTTCTGTACGTTTAGGTGCTCGAGCGATTCGCTCGAGCGGGGGCGCTCGACCTAGTCACTCGAGTGACCTCCAACTCTTCCCAAGTGATACTTTTCCTCGTCCGCACTAATACCAATCGTATTTCTTCAATATCTTCTCATCCGGGCATCCGTTTGAGTCGATTCAAAGTCCTACGAACTCCGTTTTTCGTCCTCTATTCACCTATGAGCATCAAAGAGACAAATTCATCAATGTTTAGAAATAATGCTCAATTGACTCTAAATACTCTATAAACTCAACCAAAACTAGGGCATTTCTAGCTACGAATCATGACAATTTCACGCCTAATCACTTTCTGCTGTATAATGCTTTTTTTTTTCTGTTAGTCGCGTGCGGATGATGTGCACTCTATGGGAAGGTTTTTTTGAGCAGTTAGTTAATTTTAATATTCAAAATCCCGACGACCCAATTATCATTGTGTTGGAGTACGCAAAAGTACAACCAAAATACAAAGGTTTTTATTCTTCTTTATTCCTTTTAAATATATGTGTTATCCATGCTAAGAAAAAAAATGGTTTTGTAGTGAGGTATGTCTCAAACTCTATGTATGCCAGTCGCCTTAGCGTCAATGGGGATTTTGTCGAGGTTCGCGACTACAAACAAAGGTTTTTTCTTCTCAACTTCTAATATTTGGTGTAGTATTTATGGCGTTTGAATTGTTTTAGAAGACTCACTGTCTTTTTTAAAATAGATTGGAGAGCATACTTACTACTATACCCGCTCCCATTCTTGCGAGTGTTGGTAGTGTTACACGTTCGCCGGCTTATATTGGTTTCAATGTCAATACGGAGGTGCATTGCATAAAAAGTTTTGGTGCAGTGGAAAAGGTTAGTTGCTCATATTATTATTGAATGTTTCATTGATCTTAAGAAATGTATGTGTTTCATTTATGTATATATATATTTTTTGTTAGTTAACTTTAAAGTTTCACTATTTTTTTTAAACAAGGAGATGTATTGTGTAATTGTTGCCACGTGCGATGAAATAGACACTTCCTTTGATTGGTATTATCACGCATGCAAAACCTGTTCAAAAAAGGTTGTTTACGGTGATGGACTCTGGAACTGTATCAAGTGCAACACAAATCCAACTGATGTTGATACCAAGTAAGTGCATTTTTTTTGGTTATTTGGGGGCTACATTTGTGTAATTGCTTCTTTTAATGATTTTAGGTTCAAAGTTGTTATCCGTGTCAGTGATCATACTGGATCCGCATCTCTTATAATGTTTGATCGGGACGTGGCTAGATTAATTGGAAAAACTTGTAATGATATATTGGGTGATGATGAAAAGGTATTCTTTTGAAATGTTTTTTTTTTAATATTTTACTATTTCGTCGTTGACGATTTTTATAATATGTATTTTTTCAGGATGGTGTGTATGGTGATATTCCACCCGATTTGGGAAATTTGGTTGGAAAAAAGTTCATTTTCCGTGTACTTATCTCTGAATTCAACTTGGTGAACAAGTATAGTGTCTATACTGTTTTCAAGTTGTCCGACGATCTTGCATTAATTTGCAAATTGGAGGAGAAAATTAACTCTATACAGGTTATTTCTCCTATTTTTATTTTTTGATTTTATTTTAACTTGATAGTTTTGCTATGTATATATTATTATGTTTTCCGATGGGTGAATCTAAGTGCATTAGAAATAAAAAGAAGATAGATTTATTTTTAATGACAATTTGTTTTGCTCTTTATTTTATGTACTATGTACTTGAGTTACATTCTGGCAACAATAATTGGAGTGAATTTATTGTGTGAAGTATGCTACCTTCTGAATGTAATTCTCCATTGAGTAGTGAGGCACTAACTTATCTCAATCAAGTAGCAGTTGAGTGCTTAGTTAAAATTAGGTTCCTACAATTGACTGCAAAAATATTATATATGTTATGTGTTGTGTATTTGGAATTTAAATTTCAAGATCAATTCATGCATAGTCGTGCAAAATTGATTGCGGTTTTTTAAGCTTTATTTTTTCTTCTCTATGAAAGGGTGTAGCAGTCAATGAACTCCTTGCTCCGTCGACCTGTGGTGGCAGCCGTGTTGGTAATTACCGTGATTCGGAACCTGCTTGTGATGTGAAACGGAAGTCCGGTGACCAGGATACTCCTATATATGTTAGTGACCGTGTCGATTCTGAGGCATCTGGCCCAAAGAGGACACACAAGATTAAGATGAAGGATGAATAGTCGATGTGTTTGTGTTTAAATATTCTAATTTTTTCTTTATGCGACGAGTTTAGGAATGGATGTTGCATGCACGGTGGAATAATTTTATATTATAGTAATAAGTCGCGTGTTTGTTTGGTCGTGAATAATAATAAATTTCTTATTGTTTAGAGTGGCAACTGTTATTTATATTAGGGAAAATTGAGTTTTTTGTCCTCTAAATTTGGTCAACTTTGTTTTTCGTCCTCTAACTTTTAACTTTATTTTTTAGTCCGATAACTTTCAAAAAATTAACATTTTCGTCCTAAAGCATAAGTTATCGGACTAAAATGTTAATTTTAGGACTAAAAAATTATTGGTTTTAGGACGAAAATGTTAATTTTTTAAAAGTTATCGTACTAAAAAATTAAGTCAAAAGTTAGAGGACGAAAAACAAAATTGACCAAACTTAAAGGACAAAAAAACCTATTTTCCCTTTATATTATATGTGTAATCAAGTATTGACTGCATGTTAGTGAAATTGGATTAATACATCTTCCTTTGCAACTATATATGGGAGGATCGGTCGATGGATTAATGCATATATGTCTGATTTTTTCTTACAAATCTCACACATTAGTTTAATTTTCATGTATCAAGATAAAATTATACAATAGAGACCAGCAAATTCAAATTAGTAGGCATGTGGCTATACAATTTAAAATTTTACCTTCTCATTCAGCCGACTTATAACTCACGTGTACAATACTCGACCACAACTACCTTTTATGACTTTCCAAATTTCTTCTATTGAACTACTAATCTGGGATTTTGCCAATTAAAAAAAATGCTGCTAACTTGAGATTTGAAAAAGCAGCAAGCGGGGCAATTTTGAATACGGTGCGTAGCAACTAAGCTCTTTAATCGCTTTCAATCTGATTTAACATTTGTTACGTAAATTCAACTTTTCCACAACTTGATAAGCTTTTGAAGCTCTGCAAATATTTTCCATATACAGATCATATTCAAAGAATTTTACCAAGAATTAGAATCCTGTCACCGAACCCGCACATAAATCGTATAGGAAATGATACTGTAGATCCCAATAATTCTGGATTAAGTTTCCACGGTGGTATATTGAGCAAACATGATATTATTATGATCATGTTAATTAGTTTGGAGTTAAACTTCACAAGCAGATACAAATCTACTAATTTGTATTTTTTCCCGCATATGCAGCCAAGAAAGAAGTAATGCTGCATCACTTGACCTCGAATCATGTTTTGTCATCGCCGATCACACTTCTCTGTTGTGTAAATAGGACGCACTCATCAATTAAATTCAACCCGTAGTCGAACAATATGGGACCCATGCATTTCGAATAGATCATTAAAAAATACATGTCATTCACCTGCCTTAAAAAATATATTTAGCAGCATGTCTTCGCGGAATCGATTTCGACTATGGAGTGTAAACTTCAAAAGTTTCGGTTCAATTCTGAAGTTTAGTTCTCATCATTATTGGTCACAGCAATAAAAAGCACACCGTACGCAGCAACAGTCTCGAGCAAGATACCGATATCAATTCATTTTTCATCACCACCTCTTAAATGCATGTGTATTATTTTAGGTATGATTTTAGCATCTTTCCCAATTTAACTTAACATGATGAAGGAATCGACCTTTGTTATATTTTCATTGTTCTCACTTTCTATATTTTGGTAAAACTCATAAAACAGTATCTCTGTTTTCCGGTCATGGATACGCAAGGTTGGGTTACAGCAGTTGTTACACGTCGTAATAGCCGTTATTGACGGAACATAATTTTTGAAGATCGGCTACAAATGATCAAGGTTCTTTTCTATATCTTCTCCGCCACGTCTTGGAAAAAAATACCATCCTGGTGTCGGTCGATTGAGGCGACGACAAATATGTAAAAAACTCTACTCTTATTGATTTAGTATCTTCATTTTGGTTCTGTGCATTCTATTCTAAATATCGTGGGATTGGCGGCTTTGTGGTTTCTAATTGTGGCGAGTTTTCTAATTGTTGTCACAAGTTATTTAATTGAGTATTTGATCATATCTACATTTGACCAAGAGTGATGGGTTCTTGGCCGATTTAGGAAACAACATATAGGTGAAAGACAAATTTACTTTGTGATTTACTTCCTTCCTTCATAAAAGACCCTTTACTCTATGATTAGCTCTCTCCATTTTTTAAATTTTTAATAATTAATTTATGGGGGTGAATTAGGTAGTAATTTATAAATAGGTAAGTGGGGGGATTTAACCCAAATCCGTCCTATATCTTTTCACCTTTATCAAAATGATCCTCTATTTATTTGCTTTATCAATTTAGTTACGTATATATTCAAGTTTCACCAAAATAATCCTAATTGGCCTTAAAATGTACAAAACCTCACCGTTTTAGTCCTATATTTATTTTCTTAACCAATTTAGTCCCGTATCAATTCACAATTCTCCAATTAGATCCTAATTGAATGCATAAAGCATAAAATGACACCTTCTTAAGTCATGCACACTAATTTTTTCATGGGAAGTCTATGATGTGTTTTTATTTTTTCAATGTGGCAAGCTAGGTGGCCATCTTTTGCCAAATAAAAAAAAATTGAAATAAAATACAATAAATCAATTAGGACAATTTTTTCAACAGATTGGGACTATTTTGGCGAAACTTGAAAAAATACTGGACTAAATTGATAAAGCAAATAAATAGATTTGATTTAAATAGGTAAATGGATTTAAATTTTCGAGGTTATGGAAGTAAAAGGAAAATTTAAACACTTCAAGCCATATAATATGGGTATACAGCAGTGTGACTATGATTCTTAATTTAAATCAGCTTCTGCATTCATTTTTTGAAAGGGTATCAAGAGTGAAATGGTTGCGAAAAAATAATAAGAAACTGGAAATTGTTGTTTTTTGTAATTACCATTGCCTCTTGATTCTCTGGTGTTTAACCTTTTTTTTTTTTAATAAATTTCAGTTTCATACCTATTTCATATCCTGAATTTTCTTTCCATAAACTCATCTATTCTTCTATGGTCGCTTATAAGAACGGGCATTTATGAAAGTGTTTGTATTGTTGAAAATGAATTTGTGCTAATATAATATTTCTAATGTAGTTTTGCTTCTTTTTTTAAATAAACAGGAGGGGCTTTTATATATAAGATTGGTGAAGTAGTATACTGAACTCACTCACAGATTTACTATTTTTTTTAATATATACACATGTTGGAAATTGGATAATGAAAATCTTCTTAAATTCTTATTGCATGGATATGGAGTTGATTGTGTTGTATATGGATGAAATGATAATATGGAACTAATTGGTGGCATAATGTATGCTAGAAATCCATTGATTATGTCATGTTTCAATTTATAGTGTGACATAGGTCACTATAAAAATGCCAATACATTATTTTGATTCTTACAATCTTAATTGTTGAATTTTTTGTAGCAATGTATGTCACTGTTCTCACTCTTAATTTTATGACATTGCTTCATGAATTGGCTCTGAAGTTTGAATATAAGTTTGTTAAATGTGAAACCCAAGATCTTGGAAGTGATTTGTTCCCTGATTTCAAGTCAGTTATCTATCTTCGTTCTGATAACGACTTTCTTCATGTTGTGGATGGTGAATTTTTTGGAACGTCTGCTGAGGCGGAAAATGATGCTGCTTTCCGTGGAATTAAGTATTTGCAGAAAGTGCATGATATTAAGATTAAGGATATTACTTCTTATGATCAGGGTTTTTGATTCTCATGGGAAATCGTTGAGGTGTATGATATTTATTGAGATGTATATGGTGGGTTATACTCACTGATAATGTGTTTTACGGTGAATTTGTTTACCGGGAGTTTATTGAATAATTTTATGTATGCAAAATAAAATTTGATGTCATTCATCTTTCTTATTAAAAATAATAATACAATAATACTATTTTTTAGTATGAGAGGCACTGTGTTAGTAATATAGAAAATAAGTAGAGTAATTAAGGGATGAAGATTACAGAGTGTGTGAAGTGTATTCAAGTAGGAGTAGTAGAAAACGAGTCTATATATATATATATATATATATATATATATATATATATATATATATATATATATATATATATATATATATATATATATATATATATATATATATATATATATATATATAGGCAATTAAAAATCATGACATCTACTTCGAATGAAAATGTACAATATATCTGTTGTGAACCCTTCAATTTTTGTATTTGTTGTCCGTTGAGTATTGAATATGAGTGGATTTCTTAACCTTCAACACGTAAAAATTCATTCCTCTCAAATGGCAGTTCAAGCTACAAAAATTATGAATCGATTCCCTAGAAGTTATTATGCATATTGTAGTCAAAATAAGTCTCGGATATAGATGGGTGGGCCAACTGTACATCTGTAGGATTATGCCTTTTTTTTTTTTGGATTTTTGGATCAAAATCTAAGATTTCTAATTAAAAGGGATCCAGCGATATGTATTATTGAATTAAATCTCCTAAATATACAATCTACGATAGGGAAAATTAATTTAATTATGTAGGTAGTTTGTGTAAATCAACCCTTCATTTGTAGTTAATTATATTGGTAGGCTGTGTTTATTTTTTGTTCTGAATTCCTTTCTGAATCTCACTGCCAAAGTGGTTATAGAATTCACAACAAACAAGATCGTTTTGGGGTGTTGCCTGCAAAAATTTATAATTGTATATGCATCTTCCTTCCCCACATACAAAATAATATACCTAAGAAAAATCTATAGAAAAAATTTATTGTGTTTAAATGTTTCGTGGACACATTAATTCCATAGACAACCTGTTTCTGGGTTGAGAAACGTAGATGCTTTCGTAATTAGACAATTCCGTTGATAAGTCGTAGGCAATTCTTGATACAAATTACTTTGTTGGAAAAAATTTATAGGCAATTTCCATAGTGTAGTGTGATTGCAGTGGTTTTTTTTTTTTTAATTATTTCTATGTCACATATTCGCTAACATATATTTGTTTGGTATTTACATTTTTTGGACAGTTGCATTGAGGTTCATTAATTTTTCGTACGTCGTTTGCACTGTAAATTGTAATGGATGATGATTATTTTGCAAGTATTGGTGGTAGCATGACCTCGACAGGTATTTTTTTTAGTGTGTTTGAAATATAGAGTTTTGTAGTCTTATGGAAAATAGTTATTTTCATCACTTTATATTTATATTTTTCATCATTTAATGGTTCTTATACTTCTTGTGAGTATCATTGAATCATACATCAAGCGGGTGGATGATAATGTATTGACATGCAACCACTGATCAGTGTTAATATTTCAAGTGGTATATTTTATCGCTTTAAAAAATGTGACATGTTTGTCAGTGGAAGAAAGGTGACCTACTGTAGCATATGATATCAATAAAGTCATAATATTCTGAGGGTTTTAAGGAGATTTTTAGAAAATAGATAGATATTGTGACAAAAAAACATGATATTTGTGAAATATACGAATTAGTATCCCATTTCCTCTACATCAATGATACACATTTTTTAATTTTTTAATATAATTGGATTTATGTGCCTAACTTGAGCATTTATATGGTTCAGATTGTCGTAATGTTCAATTGGCGAGGATGTTGCACTATAGTGAGTATAAATTATAGTATTGCTTTAGTATCTTCTTTATACATAGGATATACTGCAGTATGTTTCTTGCATGTGTATCCTTTTTTTCCTTTCCTTTTCCATTTTTTAATTATGGGTTTTGATCATCATTTTTTTGATGATCATTACTCCTTTACATTTTTTATAACATATTTATATGATGTCTATGTGGACATGTTTTTATTTGCTAATAACAGGTAATTCTGCAAGGCATGCTCGAATGAGGAGGAGATCAATTATTCTGGGAAAGCGTGGTAGAACGCTTGAAATGGGTAAATTTTATTGATTTTGGAATCTTGCTCTTTCATTTTATTGTTCGTTTATTAGATATTTGATTGTATGATCATTCAATATGATGTAGATGCTGATTTGGAGAAGTTCATGCAACGGAGTGCAAGGTTGCTCAGGAAATGTATTATATCTGAAAAACGTTCAAGAGTTCCGTTAGGTTTGTTAATTTTTTCCTAAATCGAGATGTAGTTTTTATTTTTCGTGTATTGGATCAATTATTGCAGTGAATTTTAATAATATGTTGATGAAATGTGTGGTTTATAGATTGCTTTATGTTTTTACTTCTGGCGTATGTTAAAATCAGCTGTATATTTTGTTGATTATATTGAAATGCTAAATATAATACCTCTATTGTGTTTATTCAGACAATCGTCGTCTACATGTTGGTGTGAATCAGTCGGACGTTCCTGCACATAATGGTATTGTGGTCATTTATTTATTAACATTTTTCGTTGCTTGGTTCATTGTGGTTTTTATCTGTTCCGTATTTGTTCTATAGAAACAAATGTACCATCGAGTTCAACGGCCACTGTTGACAAAACTATTTTTACGGACAATCCATGCCTGGAAAATATACGTGCCACAAGAAAAGGTTTATTTTTTTTCCAGTATGATATAACTTTGAATGGATCCTTTTTTTTTTTACTTATTTTTATTTGTTTTAACCTTATAGAAAAGGGGAAGACACGTGTTATTGAAGTTGATGGTGATCTTAATATTGGTGGTCATTGTGTGCCCATGAACGTGGAATCTTCTGGCCCAAGAATAATAAGTCTGGGAGGTGATTATTCTGCACAGGTTGCCCAAACTGTTCAAATTAGTTCGTTGAGTATGGCTCGAGGTTTGAATTTCAGTATTCAGTTTATAATAAATAATTTTTTATTTTTTTGTGAATATGGTTCGTATATTTTTTTTATGTTGTTTATTACTAATTGGTGGTATATGGGTGTGCAGGTGGAGGATCATCAATTAATGTCCCTACTGCTGCAAATTCAAATGAAAAATATGTTCAGGATGAAGGTGTGGTGTATTTAATATTAACAAGTTTGTATGTGTGTGTACGTGTATATATGCGTGTTCTTTTTTTTTTTTTTTTGTGTTTATTTGTGTGTGTATGTGATGACTTATCATTTACATTTCAGGATATCTTGATTTTGGTGATGCCACATATGTATGTATTTATTGCAATGCTTTTATGTGGTATGAGGAGAGAACGTCCAAGAAGCGGAATGAGATTCCACCGAAATTCCCATCATGTTGTAGTAATGGCAAAATACGTCTTCCCTTGATGAAACAGCCACCGGAGACACTGACGAATCTATTTTTATCGAATGATGCAAAGAGCAAGCAATTTCTGGAAAATATCAGAGCATATAATATGATGTTTAGTTTTACATCAATGGGTGGTACAGTTGATAGTTCGATAAATAGGGGAAGGGGACCCTACGTATACAAAATGCATGGGGCTAACTATCATCGGATTGGTAGCTTGCTCCCTGTCCCTGGAAAGCAGCCAAAGTTCTCGCAGTTGTACATATATGACACTGAAAATGAAGTGCATAATAGAGTAAAGGCTCTCAGGTATATTTTTTTATATTTAGAAGAGTGTAACCTTGTCACGTGTTTATTGTATGTGTTTGTGAAATGGGTGTCCTTTTTTTATCATGTAGCGTTCGTGAGAAGGAAAAGGCTACGCGGTTGGACAAGGCTATTGTGTGCGAGTTGCGAATAATGGTAGACCGGTATAATCCATTCGCTGTGCAGTTCCGGAATGCTAGGGATGATATTATGTCTGGACGTGAACCCTCCTTGAGATTGAATTTGAGACAACGAAGGAATACAGATGGAAGGACACATAATCTTCCAACTGCGTCTGAGGTAGCTGCTTTGATTCCGGGAGATATTGATGCAACCATTGATAGAAGGGATGTTTTGTTGAAGACATATGATGGAAAGTTGATAAGGATAAGTGAGCTACATCCTTCATACGTACCACTGCAGTACCCTCTGCTGTTCCCATACGGGGAGGATGGATACCGTATAGATGTTAATCATGGCGATGCTGGTTTAACCACGAGAAAGCGGACTAGGCTGACAATGCGCGAGTTCTTTGCGTTCAGGATTCACGAGCGCTCCAACGAGCCTAATATGTTATTCTTATCACGGAGATTATTTCAGCAATTTTTGGTGGATTCGTATACGATGATAGAGGCGGAGAGGTTGTCTTACCTAAAGTTTAATCAAGTGAAGTTGAGATCTGGCAGAGTTTCAGACATGACAAGTGCAGTTCAATCAGGTCATACGGACCCATCTACTACTGGAAAAAGAATTTTGCCGTCTTCGTTTACTGGTGGGCCAAAGTATATGATTCAGAATTTTCAGGATGCTATGGCAATTTGTAAGTTTTATTCTTATCCTGATCTGTTCATTACGATTACGTGCAATCCTAAATGGCCAGAGATATCAAGATTTCTCTCATCTAAAGGACTCGAGTCAGCTGATAGGCCAGACATTCTGTGTCGTTTGTTTAAGATGAAGCTTGACAAGATTATTAGTGATTTCAAAGAACTACAAATATTTGGAAAAATCGACGCAGGTAATTTTTTATGTTTGGACTAATATAACATTATGTTCATTTCATTATTTGCATATGAGAATATCATATGGAATTTTTTAGGATGTTTTTTGATATAGTGTATTTTTTTTAAATATTTTGTAACAGTTGTGTATACTGTGGAGTTTCAAAAGAGGGGATTACCACATGCTCATATTCTCCTATTTCTGAACCGTGATAATAAGATCCCTAATCCAGAGGACGTTGATCGGTTGATATCGGCTGAGATTCCTGATAAGAATAATGATCCTCTCTTATACCATTTGGCCGGGGAATATATGATGCATGGTCCGTGCGGTTATGCTAGGACATATTCACCTTGCATGAATGGAAAGTACTGTTCGAAAAAATTCCCGCGAAAGTACATTGATAATACATCCGTTGATCAGGATGGATATCCACTATACATGAGAAGGAATGGCGGGAGAACTGTTGTCAAGAGTAGGGTTGCTTTGGATAATGGGTTTGTTGTGCCATACAACCCTATTCTATTGAAAAGATATCAGGGGCATATAAACGTCGAGTGGTGTAATCGTCACAAGTCTATCAAATACCTGTTCAAGTATATTAATAAGGGCCCTGATAGAGCAACTGTTACCGTAAAAAATGGTGAAGAAACATCTGTTGACAAGGATGAGGTGGAGAATTTCATTAATTGTAGGTACATTTCACCTTGTGAGGCTGTGTGGAGAACCCTGCAGTTTGATATACATCATAGATTTCCACCGGTGGTGCGTTTGAATTTCCATCTTCCAGGTGAACAGAGCGTTGTTTTTTATGATGATGACTATATTGATGATGTTCTAGAGAGACCCAATGCGTATAAATCAAAGTTCTTGGCTTGGATGGAGCGTAATCGGGAAGATCCTGATGCAAAAAAACTGACTTATATGGAGTTTCCTTCTGAATATGTTTGGGACAACAAGAAATATATTTGGGTAAAAAGGAAGGACAAAAGATTTGCGCTGGGAAGATTGTATAACGTTCCACCGAGTGCTGGTGAAAAATTTTATTTGGGGATTTTGTTGCCGCACAGCAATGGGGCTGAGTCACACGAAGAGATTCGAACTATTGGTGGTGTTGTGTATCCTACTTTCAAAGATGCATGTTATTCCCTAGGATTACTAGAAGATGACCGGGAGTACATTGAGGGAATTGTTGAGGCAAGTTTTTGGGCATCAGCGCATTATGTCCGAAATTTATTTTCAATCCTTTTGTTGTCGTCGTCTATGAGTTCTCCTGAGCATGTGTTCGAAAGGACGTTGGATTGTTTATCAGATGATATTCAGTATAGGCAGCGACAGTTGCTAAATCAACCAGGTATTCATGCTGAGTACAAGCAACTAAATTTATCTTATATGCGTGTAAAAAAAATTGACAGTATATTTTTTTCTAACACAGATTTGATATTAACTGCTGAAGAGTTAAAGAACATTACTTTGATTGAGATTGACAAGTTACTGCAGATGAATGGCAGCACAATGACCATGTTTCCTTCGATGCCCCAGCCAATTCAGCACTCTGTGATGAGTGGTGTCAACAAATTAATACGTGAGGAACTGCGTTATGATCGTGCGATGTTGGCGGATGAATTTAATCGATTGAGTGCAATGCTTACACCTGAGCAGAGAGATGTATTTCAGGAGATACGTGGTGCAGTTCTGAGTGACGGAGGTGGAATCTACTTCCTTTATGGTTATGGTGGTACCGGAAAAACATTCATCTGGAGGACATTGTCTGCTTCTATACGGTCCGAGGGGCATGTTGTTTTGAATGTTGCATCCAGTGGAATTGCAGCTCTTCTTCTCCCCGGTGGTCGAACTGCTCATTCCAGGTTTGCTATTCCAATAAATATCGATGAGTCCTCCACCTGCAATGTTAATCCTGGAACTGAACTATCCGAGCTATTGATAAAGGCAAAACTAATTATATGGGATGAGGCTCCAATGGTTAATAGGTTTTGTTTTGAAGCATTGGATCGTACTTTGCGTGATATCGTTAGGATGGCTGATGGTTCAGTTAATGACTTGCCGTTTGGTGGAAAGACAGTTGTCCTCGGTGGTGATTTTAGGCAGATTCTACCAGTTATACCAAAGGGTAGAAGAGAGGATGTTGTTCATTCTACGATAAATTCATCTCACCTGTGGCAATACTGCAAGGTAAAATAATTTAATTAAGTATTTTGGAAAAATAACCTGTACATATTATACGCTGATGAATTCTTAATTGATATTTTACAGGTACTGACGTTAACCAGAAATATGCGGTTGGATTGTGATTTACATGGTGAAGACAGAGGCTTGGAGATTGCGGAATTTTCCGATTGGATTCTCAAGATAGGCGATGGCAGGATTGGAGAAGGGGGGGATGGTTTTTACGAAATTGAGATTCCTCCAGGTAATTTGATTTGCGATGAAGTTGATCCTGTTATGGCTATCATTAACAGTATTTATCCTTCGGTAGAACGTAATCTTAAAATACATAAATACTTTGAGGAGAGGGCTATCCTTGCACCCACACACAAAGATGTGGATTGTATTAATGATAAGGTCATTGATATGATACCCGGGGAAACAAAGGTTTATTTGAGTTCGGATAGCGTGTGTAAGTCAGAGTTTCGGCCAGGTGGTCAGGGAGAGCTGGTTTCAGTCGATTTTTTAAATTCTCTTAGATGCTCCGGAATGCCGTGTCATCGTTTGGTTCTTAAGGAGGGTGTCCCAATTGTCCTACTCCGGAATATTGATCAAAAATCTGGCTTGTGCAATGGTACAAGGTTGATCGTCGTTAGGCTTGGGAATCATGTAATCGAGGCCGAGATAATATCAGGGAGGAATATTGGGAACAAGGTTTTCATTCCACGAGTGACTTTAAGTAATTCGGATATAACCATGCCCGTAAATTTCACCAGAAGGCAATTTCCTGTTTTGCTATGCTTTGCAATGACTATTAACAAGAGCCAGGGTCAATCTCTATCAAATGTTGGACTCTATCTACCCAAACCAGTGTTTACTCACGGTCAGCTTTATGTGGCAGTTTCGAGGGTTAGGAGGATGGATGGCTTGAAGATCTTAAGTCTTGATTCAGAGGGGAAGCCTTCCAAACACACAAACAATGTGGTTTACAAAGAGGTTTTTAGGAATTTATGAGATTTTACTTCGAAATATGATGGTGAATCAGGTGTTTTTAAAGTGTGATTAATGTGTAGCGCATCTTGTGAAACACAATAACGGAAAAAAGATTTTTAAACCTTTGTATACGTTTCCGTCTTGTGTTTAACTTATATTCAGATTTTGATGCGATGATTGTTGTATGATGCATATACAAATAGGTAATTTAAATCCGCGAAATATCGCGGGTATGTGGCTAGTTTACTACATTAGGCAAACAACATTGAATTAAACTCTTTAGGCCCAAAGTCATGCACACGATCATAACTTAAGCATTCACAGTAAATAGTACTCCCTCCGTCCCGGAGGAACTTGCGTAATTTCCTTTTTAATCCGTTTCAAATGAACTTGCACACTCTTTAAAAGGAAATATTGATGTGCACACTCACAAAAATATATACATATATACCCATATGCCACTACTTTATTCAAAAAGTGTCTTTAAAAAAAAAATTGTGCCCCAGAAGTGTGCAAGTTCCTCTGGAACGGAGGTAATATCATATATGACAATATATTAAATTAACGAACATTAGTTCCAACCGGGACATACCAATATCTGGCTGCGACATTTTACTAATGAATAGTAAATGTCATATATATAGCCGACAGATTGTGGAAAATATAATTTGAGATTAATGCCAAAAGACAATTGATTAATTAATAACTTGACCAAGAACCATAATCACAAAATAGAGCAAATTGTTGTAGAAATTGACCAATCCAAACATGACGAATGGATTAATTTGAATTACAATTTTGGACCAATTCATATGGACAATACCATATAAAAACTTGTAATTTTCATTATACGAAAATTTTAACAAAACTAAACACAAAGATGAACATTGGATACTTCTTAATTTAATAGTCTGCTGATTAAAATCAATAGTTGAGATGAAAACCATTCAGCTAGAAATTTTCGTTGATTTTTATGTACTAAAATCTGATTTAACTCATAAAATTTGACCAATTCAAATATGATTACTGTATTAAAAAATATTAAAATTTGATTTGATTAATAATAGATTAATATCCCAACTCAGTATAGAAATTGACCAATTCAAACATGACTAAGAAGAATAATATATATTACATTTTGATTACTAAACATACCACATATCGACAGATTGATTAATTCACATAGACTGTACCATAGAAAGACATGTAATTTTAATTGTACGGAAATCTTAAGAAAGCCAGAAACAAAGATGAACGTTGGGTATTTCTTAATTTAATAGACTGTTGATTAAAATCATCAGTTGATAGAACACTGACTGATAAATCTCTTCGTTGATTTATATGTATCAAAATTTAATCATCACATAAAATCTGAACAAATACTAAAATTTGACTTGATTAGAAGATTAATGTGGACGGATTTATAAATGAGTACCAAGGATACAAAATAACTAATTTGATACAAAATAAATCATACAATCAATGTAGCCAACATATTTATACACGAGGAAAAAGGATATAAAACAACTAATTCAATACAAAATAAATCATACAATCAAGGTATAAACTGGCCAATGCATTAAACTCATACATTTAAAATAAAAATTACCGGCAAAAGAAAGAGATGCCCCTATCGCGCAGCAGATATAAAAAAAAGTACCGCGAAAAGAATTAAAAAAAAAAAATCAAGAACGCCCATCGATGAATTTCCTGCAAAACAACAAAAAATCAAAGCCAACGGTAACATAAAGGAGTGATGAACGATGAATGGATGAATGGCTTACAAACATATATATAGGAAAACAAAAATGTAACGTTCGGTATATTAATGTTGCATGGTATGAACCAAAAGGAAAGGATAAAATATCTAATTACATTAAAAACAAAAATAAAGGCATCCATTAAAATAATACCATAAAAAAAGGTCCACAAAGATCCAACGGATGATACGAAAACAACAAAAAATGATCAACGGTCCAAAAAATTGGCGACTAAACTATCTAAGGAAATCATTTTGCTATTATATATTTATAGATTATAGATTATAGATTTTAAGAAATTAAATAGTGTAAGATCGATCTACTCGTGAAGTAAATTATCTTAGTATATTTCATTTCTCAAAATCGAAATTTGATGAAATTAAAGTTGAAATGTTGAAGTATAAGTGAATAATTGATTAAATAAACCTTGAGCAGTGTTTTAAAAAACGGCCTAGTTGGTCGACTAGTCGGTGAATAGTCGCTAGTCGGCTCCAAACCGTTCCGATTTACGTTAAAATGGTGGAAAAAAAGGTTTTGTTATTAGTCGGCGGCTAATCGAATTAGTCGGGATTAGTCGCCAACTTATTTTATTAGTCGTCATCTAATCCATTTAATCTATATTTTTTTTATCTAAATAAGTAATAAATTAAATATATAATTCACTTTTTATTCTTTAACCTAACTATCAAACATCTCCATCACGAACGCCTAACATCGCACCTCCACCAACAAAAGACATACCCGTTGTGCCACGACCCTCTTCCACCGAACATTGTGCCACTACCCTCCACCACCGAACGGTCCCAGCCCTCCACGCTGCTGCCCCAATCTTTCCATGGAATTTGAATGACGTTTTTTATTTATTTATACTAATATGAATCTTTGCTACTTTATTGAGTTTTATGATATTGCTTAAGGTGATGATGTTTCACTTATAATTTTAATATTAAAAGGTGAGGGTGTTATTTTTTTTATGTATTTAATGTATTAAAAATTAATTATTTTATTCATTTAAGTGGTTTCGACTAGTCCCCGTTTAGTCGCTAAACCCCAGTAGTCCAACCGACTAGCGACTAGACACTTTTAGAACACTGACCTTGAGATGACTTGGTACTTGGGCTTGAGGGGTTCACTAATTTTTGGAGCCTAAATTGTGCTTGACCCAAAACAAAACTCAACCTAAAATTTAAGGTGTCGAGATTTATCGGATGAATCATAGCTGACTCATCGTCTTGATTGGAGAAAATCAATCATTTCCTCTTGATTGACACACACAATTGGTGCTAATGTATTTAAATGAAACAAGACAGTGGGATGTCCAGGTTCGTCCCTTGGCAATTATTGCCCAAAATCAAGCAATTTTTCTCATATAGGTTTGGGTGGAGCCTATATATTTGTATGCATATCATTGCATTCACATACCGATAAACTGAACACACTGAAAAACATTATGCATACTCTTCTCATTCATTTTATGTAGTATAGTGCTATCCTCTCCTCGCACTGTTTTCAGTTTGCTAGAGACGTTTATGTGTGGTCCTACACCTAAATAGACGAGAGTCGTTTAACCTTTGGGAGTGTTTACATCATTTTTCAACAACACCTAGTTGGGACGTATTCGCTTTGTGGGCAAAAGAATTTTCCTTGACTCTACCCGCCTTGTGTGTGTTTCCACTACGAGTGTTCGTAGCTTTCAAATGAGAATTCCAATACGAGTGTTTGTAGCCTTCAAGAAGGCAATTTTTCCATGACTCAAGAAACTATTCTTTTATTTTCTTTTATTTATTTTTTTATTTTTGTTAGTTGACACCTTGCAAATTTCCAACCAGAGCAATATTTAAGTTCGCTAATTGAAGATGATTTGTTAGGCTACTTCATATAAGTGAGTAACATGGGTTCCCAAGAATGTTTAGTAACCTTGATTGTATGTATTGAACGTGAAAAAATGTCCAATAATGTGGAGTTGACAATATGCACGCAACAATGGTTTTCCAAACATCATTCTTGAAGTTATTATTATTTTTGGATATGTCATGATTATTTTGGTATGCCAAGAACTAATAATGACATCAATGTGTTGGAGACCTTTTCTCTAATCTTACTAGAGGTATTACTCATTGTGTGCATTATGTACGAAAAAAATATAACACGAGGTATCATTTAGCCAATGTTGCATACCCCAACTGATCAACTCTTCAATAACAAATTAATGATTTTAGACTCAACTTGACGACAAGTGTTGCTCCAATAATTTTAAGATGTGGGTGACATTATAAATGTCCAAATTTATCTAATTGTGACTTAAATTTTAATACTTGTGACTTGAGTGACATTTGAAAAAGTTCGTAAGTGTAGGATCAAGTGTTTGCCACTAAATTAAAAGTCCAGACTTATAGTGAAGTACTACTTTATTTCTCTTAATCACATATTTAGCTACAGCGCCACGGTCGGCTCGCAACCATACCTTTAATCGAGCGAACGAGCAAACCAGAGCGCAACTCGCTGAAAGACAGGAGACTGCTATAATTTCTCCCAACAGTAATGTTGAGTGTAGACTTGCCCAAAAAAACTTAAACTTCCAATTCTAACCAGTGGTTCGTCGGTTCTAACCGAAACTGTGAATCTCAAGGTTCGGTTTCAGTTCTAGTAAATTGAAAACCGTAACTGCCGATTCCACTGTTCGAACCGATAATTCTATTATATAATTTTAACTTATATTATAAATTTTTAATGTGAATATGTATAATGTTGAGGCATGTGACAAACCCACAATATGACCCATCCTTCTTCTATTGATACATGACATGGCTAGTAAACACATATATTTTCATGTGTATAGATGCTCATGATTTCGATAGCCATGCCAGTGATTTGCAGCTTTGTGGCATAATCTTTGATTTAAGATTTGTTGCAATTTTAAAACTAAATACAATATTATAATAATACAAACAATGAATCATTTTCTTTCATTTATTATCTCATCCCTTTTTTTCTAATATCACACTGTCAAAGTATTTGTTGTTATAGTATAACTAGTATATTACTCGTGCGTTGCACGGTCGGTTTGTGAGTATACAATGAATATGATGTTACTTTTATATGACAAATATTTCGGTTGGGAAAAATATGTGTTCTTTTCTAGAGTTATTTTAACTATTTAATTTTTCCCTTAACACCTTGTATGTTGTTAAAATAATTGATTTCCATGATCGTTTTTTCCTTTTAATGTGATATTTGATGTGTGAATATTTTATTGGTTTCAAATAGGTGAAAACTTATTTTGCATTCGAAAGTTAAAAATGTCTACATTATTAAGTAAGTAAAAATCGTCGAAATCAACATTTTATATCATGTGCTTATTTGTTGAGGGGAAACTAATCTTATTCTGGGTAAATGGTTGTTTTTACTTATGTATTGAAAGTTAGTATTGTTTTTGCGTACTAATTTTGAAATACTCATAAACCACATTGGTTTTTTTAATCATTTTATTTCATATTAAAATTTTCAAACCTTATTGTTTAAGAGTAGTTCAAGTGTGCACTTGAGTGCATGATATGCATTTAAATTTTGGAAAAAAAATACTCCAAACAAAAATCAGTAATACCCCAAAAAGTAATCAATGATACCCCAATAAGTAATCAGTGATACACCAAGAAGTAATCAGTAATACCTCAACTGAAAAAAACACCATCGGAGGCTACCCAGCTACAACAACAAAGAATGAAGCTTTTCCTGTTCACGACTCTGCTGTCATTTCATCCGCTACAGTTAGCTCGAAAGCGAATTCAGTCACCCCAGGGTCTCAATCCTAATAAAGGGATAAAGTGAAGTATGCTATTACTCTCAACTGTTCACTCTTGATCAAATGGTTTCCGGGGTGGAATTTCCCTTCTTTATATGGTAGAGCGTAAGCTAGTCTTTGTGGAATCTCCACTGCAGTTGTTCACGAATCCCTTTCAGAGGTGAAGGAAGAATCCGATGCTATTGGACTGCTTGAAAGCTTTCCTTGGCACGAACGGGAGAAAAAAATCAAATTGAAGTCAAAATTGAGCTTAAAGTACAAGTGCATGCTATACACCTGAGTGCACGCTAGAATTTGTGATTGCTTAAATATTATGGACACCACAACATATTAATGTTAAAATTTGATCTCCCCAAGATATAATTTTCTATTAAATAAGTGATTAATGATTTTATCACGGTTGATTTGAAAATAACAAGGGTTTATTTGATCCCATTAAAAAGATAAAGGGTTTAGATGTACAAAAATGAAGTTTAAGGGCCTATTTGATCCTGGTGAACAAATTGAGGGGCAAAATTGACCATTCTCCCAAAAAACAAACGACAAAGATTTAACATCAAAACAAATTAAAGGTTAGAAAAATATGTTGTACACAACATGTTTAATAAATTTTGATTCGAATTTATACTTTATACATATAGAATAATTATTCATTTAAAAACTAAAATATTTATTTATATATAACTTAAAATTTAAAATTTATAACTTAGTTAAAGAATCCAATTATAAATTGATATTATGACTAAAGGAGAACTGATTTGACATATAATATTTATTTATATGAACCGTGTCACAAATAAATGTGGATTCATAACAGGAATAATTATTCAGTTTTAATATTTGTATACAATAATTATTCATTACTACTCTTAAGTGATTTTTATTTGTGAGACTGACAAAACTTAATTAATCAAAAAATAATTAACCATAGTAAATATCATCATCTAAAATCAAATGTCAACATAATGATACAATAATGTAAAACGTGGATTCTTCTGTTAAGTTAAGATTTATATGATATTTTTTAATTGAAAATTTGCAACATAGATGTAAAATAATTATCACGTCAAAACTTAGTCGTTTATAATTAATTTTTAGAAGAACCACTATTGCTTCATAATTATCTCCTGACATCTTGAAAATATATAATTAAAATTTAATGCTCCATAATTATGTCCTAATATCTCGAAGATATATAATTAAAAATTTACTGCTTATATTAAGAGATAATATTTATGGAATAAAATCTTAATAAATTAGCATAAATTTTATCGTAAGAAATTAAATATTTATAGATACAAAGAGAAAAAAAAACATTTTAGTATTTAAATTAAAATTCAAAAACTAATGATACATAAAAGAATAAACTTTGTCAAATCTTTAACCATCATATTTTCTCTTTCAAATATATATTATAAGATCAATATAAGAGAAAAACGTGAAATAAGAAATTTTGATATGATGTGAATATTATATCTTTATATTTATGGTACAATATTAATGAAAATTAATTTACTTCACATATATTTTGTCTTTTAATATGGTACCCATTACCTATCGCTAAACCATGTGCATATAATCTTATCAGTTAATTTAATGGTCAACCAAGAAATGTCCCTATTCTCCAACTATGCATTATTTATTTTTTAGCTGCACTTTTTTTTTTTCAATTTTTTTTTCGTTCATAATGTTTTATTGTCATGGTATCAAATAAACCATAAAAAAGGGAAAAATCAAGGAAAATAGAAAATGGAGAAGCCATAGGCTGCGTGAGAACATATTTTTGATAATATTCATTTATAATCCCCAAAGAGACATACGTATCATATATGAACATATCCAGGAGGCATGCCCTAAAAATTAGGACAATAACCCACTTCAATAATCATGGCTAAGAAATTAACTACATAAAAAGTAAAAAAAGTAACCATATTGCTTATTCAATCAAATAATTTCTAGTATAAAAAGTAGCAGATAACAAATAATCATATTCATTATCTATTTGAACACCTCTGAAGAATGTCTTGAATTCTCTAATGAATATCTTGAAAAATCATCATAAATCTTCAACAAACGTACGAAGCTAAACATATGTTTTAAAAATTCGAATCAATGAAAATATATGTTCACCCAATTAGCATCTAATTTTATTTTTTACATAACAACAAAAAATTCCAGAAAAAATGGAATCACATAAACAAAAAGAAAAAATAGAATGACATTGGAGACTTACAAATTGTGGTGAACATATTGATAAATCGTGTAGGGTACAAATAGCAGTGAACTTTAAATGATTCCTAAATTCAAGCCAGTGATGGACAAATTAAATACTCATTTACTTTCATTACTTAATAAAGAATGTATGGTGATGATCAACTTACAAAATGTTGATCAACGGTTCTGAAAAGTTCCCGCCCAAATTTTATTTAAGGAAAAAGTCTTTGTATTATATATTTATAGATAGATTTACAAGCATTATACCTATAAGAAAAATTCAAATTTTTATTTCTACGTATATTTAGCGAGTTAAATATCATTTAAGCTCAAGCTAAAACACATGAATATTTTGAAAACTAAATAAATATAGTGTCAGATATTCCATGGATACTTGGAAACTCGCACATGGGTGTGATTCACAACCTATACACAACGTGGCGTGTCCCAATTACAATTAAAAAAAAAAATTGGGTACCAGACACGGCTGATCAATGTGTCAGACACATATGAAATACGGTGCAAGTCAAATCTGCAAAACTAACAACTTTTTACCCTTGAAATGAGTATATCTTATATTAAATAAATTTACAATTTTGTGATGGATTGATTATTTGCATGTTTTATTGCGATATTCCTCTTGTTGGACTTCATGTTTGTTTTGGTGAAAAAAAATCGTTGAATTATTTAAATTTGCAGCAATAATATAAAATAGTTTATAAAATTATAATCGCACCCCTATTGTATCTTACCTATTTTGTTGTTTAAATTTGTATCTCCATATTCAATTGTATTATATATGTATCACTGTAACTATGTTTATGCAGCCATGTTCAACACATTTCAATTAATAAATATTAGTAAAGGGGGTTGATAATTAAAAAGCTAATCCCAATGTGTTAGTTTATCTTTTGTATATATATTCCCATACATTACTTTTTCAATTATTTACCTTAAAATGTTAAAATTTTTTTAAAATGATGCAATATACTATATGTAAAATGTATCTATATTCAAAATGTTGCTTTAAAATAGTACATTTTATGTACATCTCTTGAAAGGGATATAATTTACCTTAAAATTGATAACATTTCAATTGACATCAGTCTTACGTTAAGACGATATCACACAATACTTATTCTAAATTAAAACATATTCAAATTATATATGGTTAAGTTAATTAATAAGAGAATGTTAAATGGTACGTTTCAATATTAATGGTGATAATACACATTTAATGGGAAAATATTAATTTACTTAAATCTAATCATCACAATTACACTTAACAAATAATATAATAATGCAACTTTTACATCATAAGTTAAATCTCTTCCTACTTAAAAAAAAAAAAAAACTAAAAACAAACACACATTTAATCCCTTAAAATTTTAGAAATCAATCAATTTCAAAAGTCACTTAAATTTAAAAAGAACGTCCCTTGATGTGTATTTTCAAGTGTGCGTACCAGCGGTGAGAATAATTCATCTTCCTAGGAAACAAATTCTATCAGATAATTGAAAATTTCTCCGATAATATCTTACACACTGACACTCTAACCTAAAAATACCCCATAAACAAAAAAAATTAGCATAATTTTTTTATGCATTTTGAA
This sequence comes from Ballota nigra, assembly GCA_947034835.1. Lineage (NCBI taxonomy): Eukaryota > Viridiplantae > Streptophyta > Magnoliopsida > Lamiales > Lamiaceae > Ballota > Ballota nigra. The sequence goes on from OX344725.1 coordinate 52,862,240, forward strand.
CAAAGAGATACTCACCAAACCTTCGCATAATACTAAACATGTCATTATATAGAATCTACTGTCAATTAACACATCCAATAGTAGAGGGAGCCTACATGGCAGTAATATAGGGATGTCAATGGGCCGGGTCAGGGCGGGTACTTAGATACCTAGACCCGCCCCCTTCTTTAAAAGGGGCAGGGCGGCCAGTCCCACGCGGGTCTCTGGGCGGCCCATTTTAAATATAGTTTTTGTTATTTTATTAAAAATAATACATAAATAATTATAGATATATAATATAAAAATGTCTATAAATTTGAATTATTGTTATTTACATATTATATATATTAATAGATATGAAAAGTATATCATATTTATATATAATATATAATATTTGTATATATTTATATGTATTTCTATAATATATATATATATATATATATATATATATATATATATTAAAATTTAATATATAAAACAGAACACGGGTTTTGAGTGATATCCAGACCCGCCCCATTCTACTGCGGAGACGGGGCGGGGCGGGGCGACCCAAACAACGCGGGTCGGAGCGGGTCAAGGCGGGAAGGGTTAATATTGTCATTCCTATTGTAATAATCTAAATATGTCACAACTGTTCACCTGCACTGAGTATAATTAGTACTCTCTGTCTTGGGGGCAAAAGAAAAATCCAATATAATTAAAATAATAGTGTATCAAAAACTAATCTTAATATGCTTTCAAAAAAAAGAAAAAAACACAAACGAAAGGTCCTGAATGTGATTTAGTTATATTTGCTCATCTTACAGGTTTGCTAAGTTGGATGATATCGTGAAGAATCAGAAATGGTTTCTTTCATGAATAAAAACAAAGTAGCGTCGTTACGTCAATTTTTATGTTAACTATGTAATTTCGGTTTTGAGAAGTGGGGAAGTCGATTAGTTTAATATGAAAATAAATTTGTTTATTTATTATCTATGTGTATTGGAGATGTCCCCGAAATGGTAAAGAAAATTAACAGTTTTTTTAATGATAAATATACTAAGGTTGGATTAATGGAGAAAATGGATGGTCAATTGTAGTTTCAAAAGTTTGTATAGTGGGGAAAGTGAATAGTTGCTGATCTTATTGAATAGTTCAAGGAAATGAGGGGGCGTTTGGTTAGCAACTCTCCAATGGTAATGAGAATGAACTTGAAAATTAGTGTAATTATGATGGTTCATAAAAATAAAAGAGTAATTCTTGTATGAGACCGTCTCATAGTATGAGACCAATAATATTTGATCCACTTTTAATTTAAAATGTGTCACTTGTTAATTAAAAAGTTGTCACTTTTAAAAAGTGATAAGGTTTAAACAAAAAGTGATAATATTTTTTATTAAAAGTGACTTATCACTTTTCTTGAAAAATATTATCACATTTTATGATAATCCTATCACTTTTTTTAATTTGATCGGTCTCATATTATGAGACGGTCTCACACAAGTTTTTGCCAAAATAAAATCACCACCTCCTCTCCTAAATAAGATAATCACTACTCCATTTTGATTACCATATTCTCTCCCTACAATCATCCTCCTCAATCACTCCCTTATTCCTCCACCAAAAACCATTTGTTGTCTACTTCTATTCCAAAATTGGGGCATGACACTAGCAATGGAGTCATAATTGTAACAAGTATTCCTCCAACACGTCATTTTTATTGTGGGAGCATGGATGAAAAATAATTTTCATTCTCATTACCTTTGAGGAGTTGTCAACCAAGCGCCTCCTAAATAATTTGATTAGTAAAACAAAAGTTAGATTTTAAGATTTTAGAGTGAAAACAAAAGTTACTTAAAATAGTATAAGATTTTGTTATTATATAAAATATAGATTTTGCAAAATACAACATTAACCTATATTTTTCAACACAAATTCGAGCATGCACTCAAATGCATGACATGCACTTGAATTTTAAGCTCAATTTTGACTTCAATTTTGAATTTTTCTAAACTCACACTAACACGTTGCACTGTATTTTTTTTTTTCCTTTTGCAATTGAAGTATTATTGATTATTTCTTGGGTATTACCGATTTCTGCTAGGAGTATTTTTTTCAAAATCTAAGTGCATACCATACACTTAAGTGCACACTAGAACTACTCATTTTCTAATACTGAGAAAGTATCAACAAAATTATATTTTTTTAATTGCAAACCTTAGTTATTTTTTATTTGTATTTTAGTTTTATTTTATAGGTTGAAAGTTGAATGCAATAAAATTTAATTAGTTTAAAGTTACTTTCCATTTAGTCTTTATATTTAAATTAAAAAAATTACATGTAATTTATTTATTAAAAAAGACAAGGTTCGATCTGGAAACTGCCGAAATTGAGAATCCCAGGAATCCAAACCGTCTACTAATATTTAACAGTTTGGTTTCGGTTCTGAAAAATTTGGAATCGAGAACCGACAGTTCTAACCTGTTGGACAAGTCTTAGTTGAGTGCATGTGTAGGACGTGATGAGATACTAACCCAAGTAAAGAAAACTATGCACTATCCTTTTAGAAAAGAAAATCTCATAATGTACTAACTTTTGGATGAATAAAATTATTCAAATGCTAATGCACCCCATATACAGAAACTTTCAGATTTTAAAAATATTTTAACTTATTATATGAAAATAGTTCATGATAAACTTATCATAAAACTATCTTTAAGTATCGAATATTTAATCAGGAATATCGATAATTTCACCGGGAAAATCATTAATTTGGGTTAATTTTTTTTTTTTTTTTTTACAACAATTACAATATAATACCATCAATCCAAATTAATTATACTTCTAATAAAATTATTGATACTCTTTAAATATTTGATATTCTAATATAATTTCTTGATAAATTTATATGAACTATTTTCATACAATACTGTGTCATAAAACAGTATGCCTACAGTTTGCTTTGTCTTGTATACTTAAGATTACCGATCTATATCATGCAGTCTTATCTAATAAAAGTGCCAACAAGCCATTGAAGACAAGTTAAAAATAAAAATGAAAATGAAGTTGTCTCACAAGCATGCACCCAACGCATTTACTTGCAACTCCATTAAATATATATTTTTGTCATATTATAGGGAAGAGCGCAAAATTTAGGGTGAAACAGTTTCACGATATAAAATTTATATTAATACACACATTTATTGATATCAATACATGTATTTATTAATACTATGTCATTTTATAATATAAAATGTTATGATATAAATAAATACATATAATGATATCAATTTTATATTATAAACAAGTTTCACAGTAGACTTAATCAAGAAAAAGATATGGAACTTTCTGGATCTCTCTTTATTTTTATTTATATTTAATTAAAATTGTAGATGGGACTACTGGTACTACTTTGGCAATGCACATGTTTTTGCGACATAAACTTTTAATTCATCGAACTTGATGATATGAGAAGGTACACTTTCAATACAATCTGGACACCAACTTTATTTCATCGTTGACATCTTAACAAATGCTCTGTTTGATTTTCAATGCTCCATCTTTTTCACATGGGCCATGTATTTATACGACATGATCGACATATCAATAAATTATTTAGTTTCCAGGCAATATTTTATTAATTGCTTCTTATGTTGTTTTTTTATCATGCCCCTCATGGATTACGCCTACGCGCGTGGATTAATTACTTCAAAGAAGATAAATAATTAACTTTTCACTTTATATGATTTATAATTAATTTTTCAATTATTTCGAAGAAGATAATATTAGTTGAATAGCAATTATGAGCCAGATTCAATATTATAAATTACTAGTAACCTAATTATTACCTAGTAACGAAGCAATTCAACTAGGTTGCAATCTGAAAAAGAATACTACCTCCTTCCCAAAAAAATTTGATCGTTTATTTTTGACAAACTTTATGAAAATATAGATAAAGTAAGAGTTAGGGTATTGTATTAGGAGTATTATGTATTATTTATATTGTGTACATTCTTGTATCCCACATTGGTTACTTATGATCAAAATGGTCTTGTTGTACTTGTATAAATATTTTCCTCAATATGTGAATAAAGTATCACTCAAACATTCTCTTTATGGTATCAAGAGCCATTTTGGCTAACGCCCAATTTTTCTTAAAAATTCAAAATTGAATTTTTGAATTTTCAAATCCCCTAATTTTCCAATTATCTTTTCCATTTGGAAAGCATATCTCCTCTTTTCCTAATTTTGCGGTGATTAGGAAATCAAATTCCTGCATCATGTATCTTGGCAAGTGCCAATTTTGTTGGGAAACGGGTCACTCGGCTCAACACTGCCCACGTTTTATTTATGCTCCAGCCCATCGGGCTCCATCCCAGGCTCGTCCTGCATACGCCTCTCCATCGGCCCATACGGCTAACTCGAACCCCACCATCTCCGAATGGATATTGGACTCGGGGGCCTCACACCACATTACAACAGCTCTTTCCAATCTTTCGTTGCATGCGCCATATGCTGGTAATGACGGGGTTGTCATCGGTGATGGTAATGGATTGGGTATTTCACATGTTGGCTCACTGTGTTTTTCACATACTGTCCTTAAATTTTCTGATGTGCTGCATGTTCCACAAATGTCAAGGAATTTAATCTCTGTGTCTCGTTTATGCCATGAAAATAATGTGGATGTATTATTTTCTATTTCTGGCTTTGAGGTGGTGGATCGTCGTACGGGGGATATTTGCCTACGCGGGCCTCGCGTTAATGGGCTATATCTGTGGCCAGTTGGTGTGCATGTTTCCGTTCCTACTGCTTTAGCCTCCACCAAACAACCTATGTCAGTTTGGCACTCCAGATTCGGGTCATCCCTCTACTAAAATTCTAGATAGTATTATTTTCAGTAATAATTTGTCTATGCATAAACCTGTGAATTTCTCTTGTGATTCTTGTAAATGCATTAAAAGTCACAAATTACCTTTTCATGAGTCTAGTCTTACGTCGTCTGCACCCCTTGAGTTGCTTTATTCTGATGTATGGACATCGCCTGTTCTATCTGTTGATGGGTATAAATACTACGTTATCTTTGTTGATCACTTCTCCAAATATGTGTGGTTGTATCCTCTTAAGCGTAAGTCAGATGTGTTGTCAACCTTTGTTGCCTTTAAGGCTCTAGTTGAAAATCGTCTCAAAACCAAAATCACCACCTTATATACTGATAATGGGGGAGAGTTTATTGCTCTTCGCTCATTTCTCACTGCCAATGGTATTACCCACCTTACTACTCCACCACATACACCCGAGCATAATGGTCATTCCGAACGTCGGCATCGTCATGTTGTTGACACCGGTCTTGCTCTCCTTCACCATGCTTCCATACCCTTAACCTACTGGCCCTATGCAATGACCACTGCCGCCTATATCATTAACCACCTACCCAAAATCAATCTTTCCATGATTTCTTCCTTTGAGAAAATCTTTAACCACTCTCCCAACATCTCCAAACTCCGTGTTTTTGGTTGTCTTTGTTATCCGTGGCTTCGGCCATACTCCTCTCACAAACTTGAAAACAGGTCTTCTCCGTGTGTCTTTGTTGGTTATTCACTTACACAAAGTGCATATATTTATCTCGATTTATCTTCTAACAAGCTCTACATCTCACGTCATGTTGAGTTTGTTGAGGAAAAATTCCTTTTCTCCACTCAACCAAGTCAGCCCCTATCCGATGTCACTACGAATCACTCTATAGATACATCCATCCCTACTCCACCTCCAGTGGAACATGTACTACCACTGCTGCCACCTACTGCTGTATCTCCTCCAGTTGATCCACCACCACCGACTGCTCCTCGTCACACCATGACCACACGGGCTAGAAATAATATTTTCAAACCCAATCCGAGGTACTGTCTTACCACTACTCTTAATTCTGATATTGAGCCTACAACTGTTTCTCAAGCATTGGCAGATATTCGATGGAGAGAAGCGATGTCTTTTGAGTTTTCTGCCCTTCTGAAAAATGGTACTTGGGACTTGGTTCCTCCAGATCCGTCTCAAAATGTGGTCGGGTGTAAATGGGTGTTTCGAATAAAGCGAAAACCTGATGGATCAATTGATAAATTTAAGGCTCGTCTTGTAGCCAAAGGTTTTCATCAACGACCGGGTGTTGACTACTTTGAAACCTACAGTCCAGTTGTAAAGCCCGCCACCGTTCGCTTGGTTCTGAGTCTTGCAGTTTCCCACAATTGGCCCCTTCGCCAGTTTGATGTGAACAATGCATTTCTTCATGGTGAGCTTCTTGATGAGGTCTACATGTCGCAGCCTCCGGGTTTTTCTGATAAAAACTACCCAACACATGTCTGCAAACTCCAGAAATCGATCTATGGCCTGAAGCAGGCCCCACGAACGTGGTACAACGCCCTATATCGTTTTCTTTCGTCCTTGGGTTTCTCGCATACCAAGTCTGATGAGTCTCTATTTGTATTCAAACGAGAAGGTACAGTGGCATATTTTCTGGTGTATGTAGATGACCTCATCCTCACGGGTAATGACACCAAATTTCTACATCATGTTGTTACCTCTCTTGCCTCTCAGTTCTCAATTAAAGATCTTGGTGACTTATCATATTTTCTTGGTGTTGAGGTTCTTCGTTCTTCAACGTCTTGCACTCTCTTGCAGCGTAAATACATTACAGATCTTTTGGGAAAACACAACATGCTTAGTGCCAAACCAGTTCAGACCCCTCTGGCCTCGGGGGCCAAACTCTCACTACATGACGGATCAAAACCCGCTGATGCTGCCACATATCGTCAAGTTCTTGGCAGTCTACAGTATCTCTTGTTCACACGTCCCGATATTGCCTTTGCAGTAAACAAACTTTCACAATTTATGCATGCACCTACATAACTACATTGGGGAGCTGTCAAGAGACTTCTTCGTTATCTAAATGGTACCCGACATCTCGGTATCACACTTCGTCGTGCCTCACCCTTATCTCTTCACTGCTTCACTGATGCTGATTGGGCAGGGGACTGTGATGATCGCACCTCAACCGGGGCATACATTGTTTTTCTTGGCGCTAATCCAATATCATGGAGTTCTCGCAAGCAACGTGCTGTTGCTCGCTCTTCCACAGAAGCTGAGTATCGATCCATTGCTTCTGCAACAGCTGAACTTCAGTGGACACGCTCTATCATGGCGGAACTTCATGTTCCACTTTCCTCTGTCCCTGTTATCTACAGTGACAATATAGGGGCTATGTATCTTTGTTCAAATCCAGTGTTCCACTCTCGAATGAAACACATTTCTATCGACTACCACTTTATTCGAGACTTGGTCAAAACTTCGCAGCTTCGAGTTTCACATGTCTCGTCTGCAGATCAACTTGCTGATGCCCTCACCAAGCCTCTCACTCGGACTCGGTTGTCACTTCTTATGCACAAGATTGGTGTCACTGAACGTGCACCATCTTGAGGGAGCCTATTAGGAGTATTACGTATTATTTATATTGTGTACATTCTTGTATCCCACATTGGTTACTTATGACCAAAATGGTCTTGTTGTACTTGTATAAATATTTTCCTCAATATGTGAATAAAGTATCACTCAAACATTCTCTTTATATTATGTGATCCTTTGTGAATAAGATGCTTGTTGGATAGTGTAAATTTAATAACATATAAAATAATTAAGTGAAGATTGAATGGTAAAAGAAAAAAAAATCATACTTTTAAAGGACGAAAGTAATACTATACCTTATTTCAGGTTTTGGAAATTACATAAAATAGTATAAACTTCGATTCATGGCCATAAATACCTTATGAAGCAAGATAATAATCTACATCATCTGTTGATAAAGACAGCATGTTTGAAAACTAATGGGAAAATGACTTTCAAATTCAGGAAGGTATAATTTTTCAGTGCAAGAAAAATCTTTGATTATTTTAGGGTATAAAAAGTGCAACGATTCAACATAAATGCGAAAAAAAAGTTTTGTACTTATGTCAAATCATTATACTTTTTGTACTAAAAAATACTCAGGATTTTTTTAGGAGAAAAATTAACTTGCTTCTTATTTTGTACAAAGAAATTGCTGCCCAAAAATTAATATAAATAGATTAATCTCACAAATTACATTTTTTAATAAGTTCGTAAGATGAAATTTGTCGGTTCAAATTTTTCAAAAAGCAATCATGTTAAATTATGAATTTTTTTGTAAATCGTAAGCACAAAATAGAGACGCAGGTTTGTTTACCCAATTCGTCGATAATGACTACGTCTGGGGGCGTACCAAACCAGAAGTTTTCACTAATATATCTGTGTATGCGTGTGTATACAATAATGAGTACATAGGTCTATTTATAATAGCGAAACCCTAATCTAAGTCTAAAGCCTATTTAAGTTATAATCCCATTAGTAATGTCCACATCAAATCTTCTGAATTTGGTATAATAAATCTACTGGATTTATAACACTCCCCCTTGGACATTACGACATAACATATATGTCTTGTCAGAAAAACTCCACATGCTAGGTAGCAACAAAATATTTAGTTAGGAAGGAATACAATTTATTGATCTTCCGGGTCTAATCTTCTGGATTTATTTCGAGGTTACCACTCCCCCTGAAGACAACAACCCTTTGAGCTTTCGCATCCCGATACCGTGAACATACTTCTCAAAAGTGGATGTATGTAAGGACTTAGTGAACAGATTTGCTAGATTATCACTAGATCGCACTTTTTGTATGGTAATTACGCTACTCTTCTAAAGTTCGTATGGGTAGAAAAACTTCGGTGAAATATGTTTCGTCAGGTTTCCCTTTATGTACCCATTACTCATTTGTGTGATTCAAGTTGCGTTGTCTTCAAATATAACGGTAGGGGATGTATCGTTTTTAGCGATACTACACGAGTCACCAATGTGTTTTACCAAAGATTTCAACCAAACACATTCTTGTGAGACTTCAAACAAAGTTATTATCTCTGAGTAGTTTGAAGATGTGGTAACCATAGTTTGTTTAACCGATTTCCATGAGATTGTTGTACCACCACAGAGAAAAACGTAACCAGTCTGGGATACGACGTTGTGGGGATTAGACAAGTAGCCAGCATCCGCGTAACCTACCAAGGTTTTATCCTGGTTCCTAAGGTAAAACAATCCAAGATCTTGAGTCCCTTGGAGATACCGTAGAACGTGCTTAACACTATTCCAATGTCTCCTTGTAGGAGAAACGATATATCTCGCAAGCAAATTAACTGCAAATGCAATGTCCGGTCTAGTTCAATTTGCGAGATAGGGTAATGCACCAACAGCGCTAAGATAAAGAACTCCTAGCCCCAGAATTTCTTTTGTATCTTCTCTTGGTCTAAATGGGTCTTTATCCACTTCGAGGGATCGGACAACCATTGATGTGCTGAGTGGATGAGATTTATCCATGTGAAATCTCTCCAATACCTTTTTCACGTAGGTTGACTGATGTATAAGGATTCCTTCTGGGAGATGCTCGATCTGCAGGCTGAGGCAATACTTGGTTTTACCCAAGACTTTCATTTCAAATTCAGCTTTCAAGATTGAACTGGCTTCTTCAATCTTCTTGCATGTTCCGATTATGTTTAGATCATCAACATAAATGAATATGATGCAAAAATCACTTTGCGATTTCTTCAAGAATACGCATGGGAAAGCTATATCACATGTATATCCCTTCTTCTGGAGGAATTCACTAAGTCGGTTATACCACATAAGAGCTGATTGCTTTAGGCTGTACAATGACTTATGCAGTTTTATGCTATACATAGTTCGATTTTCACCATTCCTCATTTGGGGAATCTTAAATCCATCAGGGATTTTTATATAGATGTCGGCGGCTAGTGACCCGTATAAATATGCAGTTACAACGTCCATCAAACTCATATAGAGATTTAGTTTAACTGCCAAAGATATTAAGTAACGGAATGTTATTGTGTCCACTACGGGAGAATAGGTTTGATCGAAATCAATATCGGGTCTCTGCAAAAACCCTTGAGCTACCAGCCTCGCTTTGTATCTCTCCACAATATTGTTCTCATTTCGTTTCCGTACAAAAATCCATTTATATCCTACAGGGATAGCGCGCGCGGGTGTACGAATGATAGAGCCAAATAATTTTCTTTTATTTAGCAGTTCGAGCTCTGCTTCAATTGCCTCTTTCCATTTTGCCCAATCGGAGCGCTTCCGACACTCAGCTATTATTTTGGGTTCTGGATCTAGATTGTTATATATAACGGAAAGAGCAATTGTCGCTGCAAATGTGTCACCGACGATAATAATATTTCTATTATAAGTTTCTCCCGTATTTATGAAATTCATAGAGACTTCAACATTTATGTCAACTAGGCCTTCTTCATTTTCCAGTGTATCTAGGTCTGGTCGTTCCGCAGTCGTAGTGCTTTGAATATTTTGTGCACGTGCTTCATTACTAGGACGCTCGTCTTCTTGACGAATCTCTTCTGGAGACTTCAAGTTTTCTAGATGAATCTCTTTTTGAGATTTTACGTCTGACTGACCATTTTTGCTAGCTTTCCTTTTAGGTGTGTTTGTATCATTTATAGGTCCTTTACACTTCTGGTGTGTGGGGGTATGTATACTTGATTTACTTGGGACCTCAACCCTTTGGGGTGCATTTACTGCAGGTATATGCGATTTAGTTACACCACTATGGTCAGTAAACGCGTCTGGCAGATTGTTTACTAAGTTTTGCAAGTTAATGATCTTCTAAACCTCCAGTTCAGATTGACTAGTGTGTGGATCTAGATACTGAAAGATCACTTACGTTCCACGTAAGTTCCCGGCATTCATTCAATTTTGAATTCGGATCTCCCCCTAGTGCCGGGAAGTGATCTTCATCGAACGTGCAGTCAGCGAACCAGGCCGTTGATTAATCCCTGGAAAAAGGTTCTAGGTATTTCAGGATGGATGGAGAGTCAAATCCAACATAAATACCTAGCTTCCTGTGTGGGCCCATAAAGGTACGCTTCGGTAATGTTATTGGAACATACACCGCACATCTAAATATATGCAGATGAGAAATATTTGGTTCTTTCCCACGCACTAGCTGTAGGGGGAATGATCATTATATGCAGTTGGACAGATTTATATTAGATGTGATGCATATAAGACTGCATGCCCCCAGCATGAAGTGGGTAATTTAGAGTTCATAAGTAATGGTCTAGCGATAAGTTTGATACGTTTTATTAGCGCTTCAGCAAGACCATTTTGGGTGTGGACGTAGGGGACTGAATGCTCCACTTTAATTCCCAGAGCCATACAGTAATTTGTATGGTTTTTTAGGTAAACTCAGCAGCATTATCCATACAAATCGATTTTATTGGATAATCTGGGAACTGAGCTCTAAGCTCAATAGTTTCGCAATGAGCTTCGCAAAAGCTTCATTGCGGGTAGACAACAAACATGCATATGTCCACCTAGTGGAGACATCAATTAGGACCATGAAATACCGAAATGGTCCTGATGCTGGGTGAATCGGTCCACAAATGTCTCTCTGAATCCGTTCAAGGAATACTAGAGACTCAAGTCCCACCTTGGTGCGCGACGGACGCACTATTAATTTACCCTTAGGGCATGCATCACAGATAAATTCATCGACATGAGGGATTCTATTATTCAAAATATTATGACCAATGGAATTAGATAGAATCCTACGTATCATTGTTTGTCCTGGATGACCTAACCGCTGATGCCATAATTTAAAAGAGTTCGGGTCGTGAAATTTCATACTCATGCTAGATGGAGATTAGACGACCGGATGTAGGAATAGTACAATCCGGAAGAGAAGGAGGAGAGTTTTTCAATAACTTGTTTACGGCTACCTCGAGTAATAGTCATCAAAAGGTATTCATTATTATTCTCAGTTTCAGTTTCAATGTGATAGCCATTAATTCTTATGTCCTTAAAACTGAGAAGGGTACGCTTTGATTGTGGAAACAACAAAGCATTGTCAATTACTAGTTCAGTACCCATAGGGAGGATGACAGAGGCTCTTACCGAGCTCACTATCATAATATTATCATTGGCTATCGTGGTTACACTTTTCTTTCTTTCTACCAAGTTATGAAAATACTTACTATCTCTTAAGATTGTGTGTATGGTGGCGGCGCTATCTACCAAACATAAATCACAATTTGTATCCATCATGCCAGAGGAAAAATCCCAAACCTAATAGTTGATATGTTTACAAGCCATGTATAAGAATAGTGACTTGAACGCAAAATACTAGCTATACTAGTAGTTACCCCACAAGTATATGGGTTCCTTGTAGTATTGGTAAGTATAGGGACCAAGTAGTATCGTACCCAAGGGAGGGTGTGTATGCGAATAGAGTCCTGGAGATCTACGCGTCGTAGTTAATATGAGTGAATGTTCGGTTTCAAGAATTGTATTAAATTAATCTATATTCTATCACTATTAATGCAAATAATTAAACTAAACTAATAACTTGGGTTTGAAATTCAAATATGAATGATGATGCTCAGAATAGGAATCCCTACGTATACTAACGGAGTTGGTACAACAATTAGAATAATCATGATGTGCAAGTAATAATCCTTAGTGTACCAAAACTAGGCAATCAACTTCCCTAATCTAGCACAAGATTGAAAGACTAAAAGCTCAAGAATTAACCCTAATGCTTCGCCATATCAACCTACTTCACAAATCCACCAACCAAATTATATGGATTGTGCTTAATTAATGAGACCCTAATTTAACTAAAGTGATGCGGTCGTCCTCCCTAGATAAACCGGTAGATGATAAACCCCTTCTAAAACCCTTTTGTTAAGCCTAATCGTTATTAAAGAGTGATGCGGTCGTCTTCTCTCTAACAAGTTTCGTACTCAATTCCAAGATAATTCTAGGGTTTATTTTAAGAATTCAATTAATTAAGAGAACTAACACTAAACATCAAAAGTTATCCTAATTATGTACCAACATCCTACTTCTACGAGTTCATCCTATCCTAAGCATGCAAGGGTTCTAGCCTAACATGGTGAATGAAACAACGATAGCAATAACGATGATAAACATAAACATAATTAAACTAATAACTAAATTAAAGAACATAAATAACGAATGAATCAAAATCTCAAAATCAATCTCTTATAATCTCAAAAGCTAGAGTTTATAATCTCCAAGAACAAAGAAAGAAAGAAATAATCAAAATAGTTCGAAAGAAATAACTAAACTACGAATTCGTAAATCAAAACCTCGATTACAAAGTATGAAACTCTTCCAATCTCTATCCTTGCTCTAAGTACGTAAAAATATGAATAGTGATAAAAGGGTCCTCAAAATGAGCTTGAGATCTGGTATTTATAAGGAACAGGCCTAAAATGGGTGGAAAAGGCCAAAATCGCGCGAGCTTACGTGTTGGTCGAGCGCTAGGCGCTTGACCTGAGGGTGGTCGAGTGGTCTGACTTACAGCGCCTTCAGGGCGCTCGACCTGAAGTGGTCGAATGATGCATGTGATCGAGCACTTGGTCGAGTGCCCTAGCCTTCCAGCGAAACAAGCGCTCGACCTCCCTTTCTCTAGGCGCTCGAGCACCTCCTTCCTTGAGCCAAGTGATACTTTTCCTTGCACGAACTAACACTTTTCGTATTTTTTCAATATCTTCTCATCCGGACATCTGTTTGAGTCAATTCAAAGTCCTACGAACTCTATTTTTTGCCCTCTATCCATCTACGAGCATCAAAGAGGCAAATTCATCAGTTTATGAAAATATTACTCAATTAACTCTAAATACTCAACGAATTCACTCAAAACACGGGCAAAATGAGCTACAAATCATAACAATTTAACGTTTAATCAAATAGCAATATCCAAATAAATTTAATGGATAACATATATAAAGGTAAACATATCAAAACTAAATCATAAATTTCATATCAATCATGAAAATAAAATATCCGAAAGACATGATCCAAATAAAAAAAGGTCTTAACAAAAAATAAAGTACTAAAATGATCAAATATTCCAATCACTCATTATCTCCATAGTATTTCAGCTCTATGCCCATGAGATCGTCGTTGTCATGGTCAAATTCTGCTTCAAGCAGGCTGGCATGGTGAGATTATACTTTAGGGACCTTCCCCTTGTCGTCCTTCTGCTGCTTTTGATAAGCCCCAACCAAATTCTTGGGAGTACGACACGTGCGAGACCAATGGCCTTTGCATCTGCATCTGTAGCAGGACTGCTCAACCTTGTCTTGAGAGCCAAATTTTTATGGAGCGGAGTTCGTGTTGGGTACACCCTTTCCACGATTCTGAGCTTGATTGTCGTTCGAGGTTCCTGGACCACCAGATTTACTACGACCTTGGCCTTTGCCACGAGTTCGTTTACTTCCTCTCCCCCTTCCACGCTTGCGACCACTTGTACTTTCCTAAGCTATAGTATGTGCTTCGGGCACTGCTTGTGAGCCAACCGGTCTCGAGTTAATATTTTTCATAAGGAGTTTATTGTGCTTTTCTGCCACTAAAAGTGCAGAAATTAGCTCGGAGTGTACAGTGTAATTCTTGGCCCTATACTGCTGCTGGAGTACAAGGTTGCTAGCGTGGAATGTTGACTGAGTTTTCTGTATCAACTCGGCCTCAGTTATAGCTTGCTTACATAGCTTTAACTGGGATACAATACGATGCAAGGCTGAGTTGTACTCCGTCACAGACTTAAAGTCTTGAAAATAGAGGTTCAACCAATCGTATTGTGCCTGAGGGAGGAGTATATCATTTTGTTGTTGGAAACGGTCCTGCAGGGACTTCCACAACGATCCGGGGTCCTTTTCAGTCAGGTATTCATTTTTCAGATCCTTATTCAGTTGATGCCTGAGAAAAATCAACGCTTTCGCCTTCTGGGTGTTAGTGGATTTTGAACCTTCGACAATGGCTTCGCTTAACTCAGTTGAGTCTAGATGGATCTCGACATCTAGCGCCCATGTCAGATAATACTACCATCAAGAGCAAGCTCAACGAATTCTCTTTTGGTAATATCAGACATTATCACTACAATATTTAAAGTGACATGGTGAGTTTTGTGACCTTTTGTTGACAACTGAGAAATAAGGATATATTTGATGACTTTCAAGCACATAATAACAAGAATTGGGCGCCGTCTACCCAAAACATAATTTACGATCCGACAAGTACTGGGTGCCGCCTACCCAGACAATATATGTAGACTATAAAATGAGAACTATGTGCAAAAGTAATAATGCATGCAAGATAATTTAATCATAAGCATGCGTATATAGCAATTAAGCACATAAAATAATAATTTATTAAGAACTAATTTTAATAAATTAATTCCAAAAATTTTGAGCTTAATTATTATGCAAAGAATTATTACTTTTTAATTATTCAAGTATTTTTTGGAATTTGATAAATTAAATTGGTGGCAAAAAAATACTAGGAAAAAACATTATGAGGCCCAAAATAAATAGTAATTAAAACAATAACCCAAAAAAATATATGGTTCTAGCCCATGAAGAGGGTTGCAGACCCAAATAAAAAAATAAAAAATAATGATCGGCCCAATTGGCATTGGGCATGATTGGCCCAAAAGGTGGGGAGGGCTACACACATCAGGGCAGGAAGAAGGAGGGTTGCGCGGAGCTCTAGGGCGGTGGTGTGCGGCCTTATGCCGCCGCTCAACACCGTGGCGGAGGAGCAGTGGGAGAAAGAAGGGGCGCGCATATGGTGGATCTTGGGAGATTCGCGGCGGCTTGTGTGCGGTGGCAGTACGGTTCGCGCATGACGGCATGGATGATTCGAGGTGGCGCCGTGCGTGGCGGCCTGGTGGCTTGCGGCGGCACTGCACGCGACAGCCAAATGGCTCGCGGTGGCGTTCGACCGTTGGCGAAATTTTTTATTATATATTTTTTTCTGATCCGATTAATAATAATTGCAAGCAATAGTACCGATGCAATAAATAATTTAAGTGCATGGTAAGATTATAGCACATATGGATCTAAAAGAATTGATACGATGATTAATTATCATGCTATTGAGAAATTAATTTAGATTCATACCGATTAGCTTCTAGCAGAGACTCGTGCTGATAACGTGTTGTAAATCGTAAGCAGAAAATAGAGACGCAGGTTTATTTACCCAGTTCGTCGATAACGACTAAGTCTGGGG
Organism: Ballota nigra; assembly: GCA_947034835.1. Taxonomy (NCBI): domain Eukaryota; kingdom Viridiplantae; phylum Streptophyta; class Magnoliopsida; order Lamiales; family Lamiaceae; genus Ballota; species Ballota nigra. Next base: position 52,878,376 of record OX344725.1, read on the forward strand.
GCGTACCAAGCCAGGAGTTTTCACTAATATGTATGTGTATGCGTGTGTATATAATACTAAGTACATAGTGTTGATAGGCGAGCAGAAGCACCATCTGAGCGAACAGACTTACATAAAGTAATTACATTTAATACAAGTTTAAGTGAACTAAACCAGACTAAGCTGGAATAGCTAGGCGAGCTATTCCAGCTCAGCGAGCTACAATCCTCATGCGAGCTCCTTTAACACAAGGGCCATGCGAACCCAAGGGTTACCTTGGCGAGCAGTTCTAGCCAGTTGGCGAACAGATATAACCAGAGTATCATGATATCAAGCTAGCAAGAATGACCAACAAAATCAGGCTAATTATCCCTAAAGTACAGGTCCAAAAGGACGAACAACCCTCAAATACGAGCAAATACAACATTAGAGGATAAGAATTAGTTTAGATAAGGTCAAATGGTCAACTCTCCAAGTGTCACACATGCACACTTGGGAGACCAAAGATTTTGTACACCTCCTGCTAGGAAAACTTGTATAAATACTATAATTTTCATTTAATAAAGAAAGCACAAATTAATTTACACGTCCAAACTTCGATTTCACACCTGAAGCACCTCGATTGTTAAACATACGAATTAAACACAAAATTGACTCACGTATTTATTTCCAATCTATCCAATTTTCGTATTCACTAATTACGTTAGTGATCAATCACACGTAATTATTTGGTGATCATTTTTACAGCTAAAAATAGCCACTAATCCTTGCAATTAGAAAAGATCATCAACAAATTGGCGCTAGAGGAAGGGGGGTCCCAAACCTTCGGTTAAGAGTAATCAAGCAAGAACTTCGAGCTTAAGACTTGAAGATTTGAAGGGTTATACGAAAGTGTTCTTGGTGTTCTTTGTTTTAAAAATTTGAACATTTAAAGACTTACACCAATACCTTGACTAAGGATGCCTCAATCTCACGAGACTCAGCATTCTCAACATGTGACAAGAGATTCACATACTAGAGCGTCCCAAGCTGGTAGGCGAGCAGAAGTAGCTCGACATGAGCAAGAAAACCATCCAACAACCATAAATCAATTGATGCCACCTGAGCTAGAAGCATTTTCCCGCAACCTTGATGATTTAGCTCGTACGATCGCAATGCTTCAGGCCCTGCAAAAGCAACAGGTACAACCTGGCCCATCTCATATACGAGCAATACATAGCCCAACAAGATCTCGCGAACATGAGAGGACCAGGGATGAACATCAAAATGAGGCTGATAGTGCCCAAGTTCATAAGATAAAGGGCAAAGAGAAGCAGCTCGATGGGCCAGCCAGCCACGAAGAATCGACCCCAGGCCAAGCAGTGGGGGTTAGCCAAGGGACCACGCGCCAGAGCGCACTTAACATAGTAGGTCGCTCTGTCAGGGGAATAGGAGAAGTTCCCCGCCGAGCTGAAGTAGCTCGCCCAGCCCAAGCGCCAGCTCGCCAGTCAGTCCATGAGAGACATACTAGATCAGCCTTTGGTCACCTGGGCCCAGATGGGGCACCCAATCCCAGGAAACCAGCCCACGAGGTTCCCCTACCAAGTGAGGGACTACGACGAACTGATGGTCATGCACCACTGTTTGTCGAACAACCTCCAAGTCAGTGGGGATCATTGGAAGAACTGGTATCCATGAGAAAGGCAATTGAAAGCATGCAGGGCCAGTTAGACCTGCAGAGAGGTTATGGGAACACATCCCTTCCATCCTCTCCATTGTCTCCGGTAATTTTAAAAGCTCCAATCCAGAAGAAGATTCAGTTCCCAGCAAGTATACAATATGAAGGCACGGCCAATCCACGGGTACATCTGATGAAGTATTATGACTACATGATATCAATGGGGGCAAGTGATGCTACCCAATATCGTAACTTTCCATTAACCCTAGGGGATCGTGTTCATAAATAGTTTTTGGCTCTGCCGCCAGCCTCCATTCATTCGTTTGCCCAGTTGGGCAAAGAGTTCCTGTCCCATTTCTCCACAGCCGGGTCTTATCTATCCCAAAAACATCGGTTATCCAATTTGAAACAAGCAGATGACGAATCAGACCGATCGTATTTGGAATGGTTTGACAAGGTCTTGTTGGAAGGAGAATCTGTTAGCGAAGACACCAAAATTATGGCTGTCCTAGATGGATTTAAGAAGGGCACTGATCTTTGGAAGGATGTACATCTCAGATTGCCAAAGACTTATGCTGAATTCTGTGATAGGGCAGGAGTGTTCGTCTCAATGCACGAAGCCTTACATAAAGATATGGGGGACAAGGGTGATCAGAAAGAGAATGTAAAAAGGACCGGTGGTGGAGGTTATCGGTCCCCTAAGAACATGAAAGCATTCAATGAAGGGGCAGAACTGAAGGATAAGCTGAATCAAGTATTCACCGTATCAATTGATGCGGTGTACAACAATGTCCAGGAAAATGAGTTACTTACCCCTCCGAGAAAGATTCAACAAGACGCTAGCAAGTTAAACCAAAACAAGTATTGTGCCTACCATCAGAGCGTAGGGCATTTCACGAGTGAATGTCGAGACTTGCTAAAACAGTTGTGGTGATTTTACGAAGAGGGTAAGTTATCCGAGTTTGTGAAGAGGTAACCCGAAAAGAGAGGTAGAGAAGATGAGTCCGAGGAGGATGATGTTGAACAAGCCCCCCGGAGAAATCGTGTTGGACGACTAGCTCTAGCACCGGCAGGAGGACCGGTTCCCAAAATTCAGATGATGGAGCTAGCTGGACCTGTTGGTGGGTATTTTGATGGGCGACCTCCAATGTCAAATCGGAAGAGGAAAGCTGAGCTACGTGCAATAGCTCATGTTCAAGAAATTGATGTCAACCCGTCAATTCTTCATACAACAGAGTTGACCTTCACAGAAAGAGACTTAGACGGAATCGTAACTCCCCATAACGATTCCCTCGTAATCTGTGCCAAGATAATGGGGACGAAGGTACACCGTCCACTGGTGGACACCGGAGCTTATACAAACATAATCTTCAAAAAGATGCTTGATCAACTGGGAGATTATGCCAACTACATTGTAGATTCTAATCACCGAATTTTAGGCTTCGGAAATGCTGTAACAGTCCCGTTGGGAATAATTAGGTTGACAGTACAACTTGTATCGACCAAGGATCCCAAAAAAAAAAAACTAGAATGGTGGATTTCCTGGTCGTAGATCAAGAGTCCACCTATAATGGGTTCCTGGGCCGACCTTTTCTAAATAAGTTTAAATATGTTGTTTCAACCTATTATTATTGTGTCAAGTTCCCAACGGCAAGTGGAGTCGGGACGTTGAAGGGATACCAAAGAAAAGCTCGAGAATGTCTCCTTCAACTACGTCCAAATGACAGGCAAATAGCAATGATGGAGGCATCAACCAGTCGTCTTGACAATGAGCCTTCTGTTTTTAATGACATTCTAGGACCTCATGATGATCAGATAGAAACTGACGAACAGATTTTACCACGGGCGACCAACAACAGCTCATGGGCGAGCAACCTTTTCCGATAATAGAATTATCACCAACATCAATGGCCATTGACGAACTACCTATGAATAATAACCTAGAAGACCCAACCCTGGCGACCAACATTGTTCCCAGCACAACAGATGATTTTGATCCCCATTTAGGTGTTGAACCCATAGACATCGAGGACGAGCTAAACCATAAGGGGCCAATTATTGATCTGCGGTGGAAGGGAAAAAAACGACGAGCAATTCCAGTCGAGGAATTGAAGGCCATCAAACTTAACCCTAACCGTGATGACCTTGAACTCTACATTGGGTCCGAGCTCCCTGGGCCCTACAGAACTCGAATGACAGAATTTCTCAAAGTTAATCTTGATGTTTTTGCCTAGTCCCATGCAGATATGGTGGGGATTGACCCGAAGGATACTTGTCATAGGCTGAATATTAATCCAGCTCGAAGACCAGTCCATCAGAAACGACAAAAATACGGGCCGGATAAATATCAAGCACTCAATGAAGAAGTTAAGAAATTGCTGGACAAGGACTTAATCAGACAAGCATTATGTCCCCAGTGGGTGACAAATCCTGTACTAGTGCGGAAGCCGAATGGAACCTGGAGGCTATACATAGATTTTACATATCTGAATGCAGCATGCCCGAAGGATAACTTTCCACTTCCGCACATTGATCAACTGGTGGACAACACAACTGGACATGAAATGTTTACGTTTATGGATGCTTTTGCTGGTTACCACCAGATTCCGATGCACCCAGACGACCAGGAGAATACGGCTTTCTACACAAATAAAAATCTACTCTACTGGAAAAAAATATCATTCAGATTGATCAATGCGGGGGCAACCTACCAGAGGCTTGTCAACAAAATATTCGACGAACACATTGGGGAGACGGTGGAAGTGTATGTTGATGACATAGTCGTAAAAAGTACCTAAAAAGAAGACCACCTCCAATATCTATCTCGGGTGTTCGATGTACTCCTAAAATATAACATGAAGTTAAATCCAAAGAAAAGCAGCTTCGAAGTACATTCGGGGAAATTCCTGGGCCACCTGGTTAGTAAACGGGGAATTGAAGCTAACCCTGCGAAAGTTAAAGCAATCGTTGATATGGAGCCCCCTCGTTCCGTCAAAGAAATACAAAGACTGATGGGATATCTAGCTGCATTGAACAAATTCATATCACGATCAGGGGACAAATGTTGTCCATTCTTTGAGGCTATCAAGAAAGGCAATTTTGTGTGGACGGGCAGCTGCTAGAAAGCTTTCGAACAACTAAAAGACTACCTGGGAGACATAAAGATTATATCAAAGTCAATCCCAGGAGAAAAGCTCTATCTATATCTGGCGGCCTCAGATGTGGCAATAAGCTCGGTTCTAGTACGAGCAGAGGGTAAATTCCATCTTCCTATCTATTATGTCAGCCAGGCTCTGCATGAAGACGAGGTGAATTATTCACCCACTGAAAAGCTGGCATATGCTCTGGTCATGAGTGTCAGAAAGTTAAGACCGTATTTTTTCGATCATCAGGTCGAAGTACTAACAACTTTTCCACTCAGGCAGATACTGCACCGACCCGACACAACTGACCACTTGCTAAAAATGGTCCATAGAGATTAGCCAGTTTGGAGTGACCTATGCACCTCGAACAACGATTAAGGGTTAGGCATTAGCCGACTTCATAGTCGAACTAACCTTTCCCCAAAATCCAACGAGAGGACTAGATCACCCCTAGCATCTTTACGTGGACAGTTCATCAACAAACATGGCCTCGGGGGCAGGAGTAGTTCTTATCAGCCCAATCGAAAAGTATTCACCTCGGCGGTCAGATTCAAATTTATGGACACCAACAATGAAGCTGAATACGAAGCTCTCATCGCTGGTCTCCATTTATCACTAGCTGTCGGAGTCAGGTGACTCTAGATTTTTGGAGATTCTCAGCTTATAGTAAGTCAAGTACGAGGTGAATACGAGGCCAGAGATGAACAGATGATCGAATATCAATGAATTGTTGCTCATTTGATATCGATGCTAGATCAAGTATACATCCAGCAAGTACCTCGAACAAGCAACACATAAGCTGATGCCCTGGCAAGATTAGCAACAAGTGATGGCCCAGCAGATCTAACAGATATTGTTATCACCAGAAAAACCTAACCTTCGACAATGGCTTATGAAGTAAATCAAGTTGTCGAGCAGAAAGACGACAATAATTGGCGGACTCCTATAGCCAAATACTTGAAAGACGGTGAACTACCGAGAAACTCTTTTGAAGCTGCAAGAATAACAAAACATACAGCCAGGTATATCCTGGTAGATGAGCAGCTTTACAAAAGAGGCTTTTCAGTCCCGCTACTCAAGTGTTTGTCTAGGGGGCAAGGGAAGGCAACTTTGGAAGACATACATTCTAGAGCCTGTGGAAATCATGCTGGGGGGCAAGCTTTGACATACAAAATGGTAAGGCAAGGCTATTACTGGCCGACCTTACGAAAAGATGCAATCCAGGTAGCCAGAGCCTGCCACCGGTGTCAAATCTTCGCCCCGAGCATCCACACACCCGCTCAGGAACTCGTTTCGGTTTTAAGTCCTTGACCATTTGCACGATGGGGAATGGATATCATTGGATATTTCCCGCCTAGAAAAGGGAATGTACAATTTGCCATCGTGGCCGTGGACTATTACACCAAGTGGGCAGAAGCAGAAGCCCTGGTTAAGTCACTCAGGAAAAAATGATTGATTTCATTGGGAAGAACATTGTCTGCCAGTTCGGAATTCCTCAAACACTTGTGACAGACAATGGTCCTCAGTTTGACGGGAAGAAACTTCGGGACTTCTGCACTAAGTAGGGGATCAGAAAACACTATTTGACCCCCTATCATCCACAGTCAAATGGCCAAGTGGAAGCCATTAACAAAATAATTAAACACATTCTCAAGATACGACTAACAGAAAGCAAAGGGAAGTGGTCTATAGAACTGCCAGATGTGTTATGGGCATACAGAGTTTCTCCCAGGTCAAGCACCGGAGAAACACCTTTTGCACTAGCATTTAGAACTGAAGCAGTCATCCCAGTTGAGTTAAAGACCAAGACACTAAGAACTACCAACTTTGAAGAAGTGACGAACAGTTCTGCCCTATCAGTCGAGCTAGATTTGCTCGAAGAAAAAAGAATTACAACTGAACTAAGAAACACAACATATAAACAAAGGGCAGAGCGTTACTATAATTCTCAAGTCAAAGTAAGAGAGTTTGAGGCCGGCGACCTCGTTTTAAGAAAGAAGCTCGCCCCCGCCTCCAGGCATATTTGGCCCGACTTGGGAGGGCCCATACAGGGTAACAGTCAGGTTACCCAATGGTGCATATGACATCGAAGATTTAGATGGTAACTCGGCCCAATATTCCTGGAATGCGGCCAACTTGAAGAAGTATTTCCAATAGACGGGCTACTTTGCTTATGAGAAGTGGAAGTGATGCTCCTCTATAGGACAAGCTATTATGTCACATGGGCGAGCTAAGGCTGCATATGCGCAAGTAAGATCTAAAAACTTGCCTAATTTTTTGAAAAATCTCATCAAGTGTTGGTGGCTGACCAAGTTTGATTGGTCGAGCTATTTGTAATCAATCACTTGTTTCTTCTTGTGTAAGTTTTGATCTTTCAATGAATCCAAAGTTAGTTCGACGGGATGTATAGTGGTCGAGCTACTTTGACCTAGTGTGTAAATTATATGTTTTAACAAGTTGGTGAGTTGTTCGACAACATGTATAGAAGTCGAACTGCTTCAGCTTGGTTAGTTAAAATTTGTAAATTAGATCGTCATTCATACTTGTAATTTTTTAAGCAAGTTTAATCATAAGTTGTTCGCTCAAAGGAGATTCGAGCTCGAGGCACACATTTGTTATACAATCAAGCCCATTAAAGGTTGTTCATTTTTAAATGAACATAGCCTAAGGCCAAATCCCTTATTCCAATTTTTAAAGGCAAAGTTCTTAAGGAACAAAGCCCACCTACATTAAGATTTTTAAGCATGAATATAAATGCAAAGACAATTAATGTAAGAAAAGTAAATAGAGCAAAAGTGATATTCCATTGATAATAAGGCTGTTCGCCCAAAAATAGATACACACTCCTTCAAGGAGCAGACAATTACAAAAAGAAACAAAAGGAAAAACCTATCTAATCCTACCCCCTAAGAACCCTGCCCGCCGGGAGGAAGAAGGTTGTCGTCCTTGGGATCTTCTAGGGGCACCCCAGACAGAGATGGATCGATAGAAACATCCTCAGTGAACTCGACAATCAGACCTTCAACATCTACTCGTTCTTATCGAGCTCTTTCACTTTGATTGGCCGGCTCAATCTGTTCGCCCTCTGCAACTTCTTCCTCCTCGTCCTTAGGAGGATTTGTAATTATGACTTGAGGGTCAATAAAGTCAATTTTGACCCCATAGTAGGGCAGGTCACCGATCTAAAGAGTTGTCCCTGGTGCAGGAGGATTGAATTCGATAAAATTTGTGAGTTCTTTACCAATCTCCTCGACAATGGGGTGGGCCTTGAAATCGTTCTCGATCCGAATGCATTCAGCATAGGCCGTCACAAAGCCAATAATTGAGCCCGCCTCCATTTTTGGAATCAACTCCTCTTGAGTAATGGAATTGGAGAGCTGATTCTCAAGGTCTGCAATCTTGGTCGTTGCCTCCGTGGCAAACTTTTCGGCGACCTCTTTCTGCTTCTGAACCCGGGCGAGCTTGGCACACAGTTGTTTGTTTTCGGCCATCTTAAGCTTCAGCTCCTCCGAGACCTTGACGTGCAAATTAAGAACGCGTTGCTCGCTTGTTTGGTAGGCCTTAACCTTATCCTTAAGGTTGGCCACCATCTTCTTGGTCTCAGCCTTAGCATCATCCATTTCCTTTGCGATACAGCTAACTGTAGCCGCATGCTGGCGAGCATCCCTTTCCAAATCCTCGACCTGGTCGATCAGTTTCTGCATGACGACTAGGGTATTGCCCGCCTCGATAATACACAGATGTCCGTTGTCACGAGACGCCTGAGTCTTAACAATCTCGTGTAGGTCCTTGCTCCAAGAGCGAGCAACGGACTCAGAGGCGCATCAGATAAAAGAGTCTGGAATCTCCCTAAAGTTGGCAGGCACCCTAGAGCAGGCATACTGGTGCACCTTGTTTGACCACCCAGGAAACTGCTCGGGCTCATAGTTGTAGTAAATGCAAGTGAGGGTGTTAAAAAAGGGAGAAATTTAAAGCGAAGAAAAACTTACGCGTCGTGGCGACCCTTATCCCAACCCAGATAGGTCACATCGTGGGGGTGATCGGCAGCGCGCCCCTCGGGAGTAGCAGCGACCAGATGCTGCTCGACAACTTGCTCCATAGAAGGAGTACGCCCACCTTCAGGCTCAATTGGGCGAGCTGGAGCAGCACCACTCCCTTGGGCGACCTTAGCTTTCTTGGCCGCTTTCTCCACGTCGAAGATGGCAGTGTCATCTCCACGGTGGAGTCTCTTTGTTTTTGGGGTAGCCGTCGGTGGACTACCTGCGGGGGCGGGTTGTTTTGCAGTGCTGGGCCCACCCGTCTGTCTAGGGTCATCCTTGCCCGCCCTGGCCGCAAGGGCGATCATTTTTTAGATTGGATCCCCCATCTTCCTATCTCGTTTCATCGGTATATCCCAAACGTGCTGGTCTAAAAGGCCGTAGGCGGGATGAATAGCAACAATGACGAGTTGATCTGCAAAAATGTAAATAATGAAAGGTTAGAAACTGGATATGTAAGAAAAAAAAATATATAGCGAACAGATTTGTTTGCCAGGATTAAAGAACTTACCCTCGGGAACTTGGGCTTGAGCCTCGAGGTGATGAGGGTAGGTAGTGAAGCGAGCTACCCTGCGAGTTACCTCCGAACAGAGATGGTTGACACTACGATCAGCTCGGCGCCGAAGGGCGATCAGGCTAACCACGAACAAGAACTAGTCGTCAACACTATCTTTCGCACTCCGCCACTTAAGATATTTGGGACCTGAAACAAAATAAAGAAAGATTAAAATTAGTCTTATCACTTCAAAATATAGAAGAGATAAGACTCACGAATTAAGTCCCCAAACTCCGCCGGAGTGTTAATGCGCTCAGGGCCGCCATAAGGGCAAGCAGAAGCACGCCAGTCCCCACCAATCCAGAATTAGTCGTGCTTCCAATCTCGCACCTTCCCTGAAATATCCTCCACTAGCCTCAAGTGTGGTCGCGCCTTGAGGTAGTACCAGCCCGCCTCTTCCCCAGTACAGGCAGTAAGTGTCATGAGGTAGTTAATATCTTCGGCGGACAGCTTGTTCGGATAACCTTCCAGGGCGCATAACACCATTAGTGACATAAGGTTCATCCACCCAACAGGAGTTAGTTGGGTGATGGCCAGATTTGTCCGCTCCAAGAACTTGCTGATCAAAAGATGCAGTGGCAAGGTGACCCCGGCATTGAGTGTGGCCAAATTGATCGCCGTGAGTCCGCGAGGTGGGTGATCAGCTCTGTCATCGGTAAGAGGGGCGTATATATGCACGTTAAAAGGGATCTTGTAATCCCTCCTGATTTGGGGTAACTCTTCTTCGGTGATTGCAGACACAATATAACTCGCCGCGTACTCAGTGGCCTTAAGCTTTCGCTTCCCGCGTGCAGGGACTGTAAAGTGGTTGGAGTACTCCCTCTCATATTCGTCCCAGTCGACTTGGCGAGCTACGTCAACCGTAATTTGATGCTCGATGGGATCCGGCATAGGGAAATGAATGCTCTTCAGGTACCCCCAGGTCAGTTCGTCCGGGTTGACAGGTTGTTGCACCTCGACCTTTTCCTCCTCTTCGTGGAGATCGGAGCTGGTCTCCTCTTCAATCTAGCGAGCAGGATTTGCTCGCACTACTCTTTCCCCGGATGGGCGAGCTCCTGAACTAACAGAGCGGACAATGGAGGCCGCGTCAGGATCTGATTCCAGATCTACTACTGGAACTGAGGTTTCTTCGATGGGCCGTTTTCCGGGGTTGCGAGGTGGATAGGATCCCATTTCCGAGTGTGAGGACATTGAAATTGGAAAAAAATTTAGAGAAGAGGATCGAAAAAGCTTGGAACGGTGTTAATGGCGAATTCCGGTAGAAGGGCGGCGGCGATTTGAAGATTCAAACGGCAAAGTTTGGGTTTTTTGGCGTTTTTAACCCAATAAATATGAAATTAAACGACAAAGAAGAAGAAAATGAGGGAATTATTACCTTAAATGCTCGGAACTGGAGAAACCGTCGTCGGAAATGAAGGAAAGTCACCGAAAAATATTGAAAGATGAAAAGGAACAGTTTTAGCACTGAGAGTGTGAAGAGAAAAATGAAAAATTTGCAAAATTTCCTTTATAGTGTAAGGAAAAATGGGGTCCCAAGCGAGTAAAATCAAGAATACGAGGACCAAATTGCAAATAGAGGGCGCGTGCGATCTCTCCCCGATAAAATTGGAGGCGCGTCACCTCGGTTTCACGTGCGCGGGGGCGGCGACAATCATTCCGCCCACGTCACGCCTCGAGCTCCACCCAGCACCTGGGGATTCCAACCGTTGCCTGTCCTGATCAGCTCGTCCATGATAGTCCGCCCATTTGAAGTAGTTCGCACCCAGCAAAATCAGCTCGCCTTCATAACACCAGATAGTTTCCAGACCATAAGTAGTTCGCCTCACATCGTCACAACATAATGACTGGCAATGGGGCAATTGTTGATAGGCGAGCAGAAGCACCATCTGAGCGAACATACTTACATAAAGTAATTACATTCAATACAAGTTTAAGTGAACTAAACCAGACTAAGCTGGAATAGCTAGGCGAGCTATTCCAGCTCAGCGAGCTACAATACTCATGCGAACACCTTTAACAAAAGGACCATGCAAACCCAAGGGATACCCTGACAAGCAGTTCTAGCCAGTTGGCGAACAAATATAATTAGAGTATCATGATATTAAGCTAGCAATAATGACCAACAAAATCAGACTAATTACCCCTAAAGGACAAGTCCAAAAGGACGAACAACCCTCAATTACGAGCAAATCCAGCATTAGAGGATAAGAATTAGTTTATATAAGGTCAAATTGTCAACTCTCCAAGTGTCACACATGCACACTTGGGAGACCAAAGATTTTGTACACCTAAAGCACCTCGATTGTTAAACATACGAATTAAATACAAAATCGACTCATGTATTTATTTCCAATCTATCCAATTTTCATATTCACTAATTACGTTAATGATCAATCACACGTAATTGTTTGGTGATCATATTTACAGCTAAAAACAGCCACTAATCCTTGCAATTAGAAAAGATCATCAATACATAAGTTTATTTATAATAGAGAAACCCTAATCTAAGCCTAAAGCCTATTTAGGTTATAAGCCCATTAGTAATGTCCACATCAAATCTTCTGAATTTGGTACGATGAATCTATTGGATTTATAACAGATTTGATGAGCATTGAGTAGGGGAATATATTAAAAAATTAATATTAATATGTGAATGATAGATGAGAGGAATGAAAGTGACCCACCTAAATGAAAGGTGTTGAGCATTGCCTCGACCGAGTAGGAACCTTTTATTTTAATTGAGAAATAAAAATGTTATTTTCTTGTAAAAATATAAAATAAAAATCTATTAAAGCTCACACTCCCTGACTCTTTTTCTCTTTATTTGAGTAGGTTGTGAGGGTAAAAAAACAAAAATAAAATTCCTTTCAATAGAAATCGTTATATCTAATTTTTTTGACTTTACATCTATTTTTTCAAGAAATATGTATGATTTTAAAACAAATTTGCAAACAGAATAAAAAACTTATGTACTCGGCACATGTACTTCCAGATTATTTTTGACTAATGTATGTAATTAAATTAAATATACATTTATATTAAAAAAAATTGTCTACCATTTAAAGAAAATAAAAATATTTCATCTCAATTAAAAAGTTTGAACTTCTGAAAAAATACTATCTAACTTATACACTTGTATTTCTTTTAAGTGTACAATTTTCTTTAAAAGGGAAACACGTAACACTACAAGAAAATAAAGACTTGTTTACGGAATTAGAATTGCCTACAAAAAATTTTACAACAAGAAAGTTCGTAGTAAAAATTGCCTACGGAATTATCAAATTATGAAAGCATCTATATTTTTCAACCTAGAAACAACTTGCTCACCGAATTAATTTGTCTACAAAATAAAATCTCTAGGTATAGTTACCTATACAAGTAATTTGCATATAACAATTTACCAACAACAAATTTGTCTATGGAATTTTCGTAGGCAAATTGTGTTGTAGGTGTGGAGGAAGATATCTATACAATTAAAAAAAATTCTAGGCAATTTGTAGACAATGCTCACTATAAATTTTTTTGTTGAAAATTCTGTAGCAATATTGACCATTTTTGTAGTAGGCAACTTTACGTTTTCCTGTTATGATTTCATAGAGATCAACCGGTAGGTCTGAAGAAAGGTCGTTTTACTCTTTATTCGTCATCAACTCTCTACCAATCTAATGGTAATGCCTCAAAAACACATTTCCCAACCTTTATTCCTCGGTAACATCGAAGCATATGATGATATGATGCACACTGACAACGTAATCTGGCTAATTCCTAGAAAAGAATTATGGTGAATTAAGGGTTTTTGCAAATTAAATACCAATGACCAAACATGGAGTATTCTGGGAAATTTGTCGCGAAACCACTTTTAAAGTTATATTTTGAAAAATGTTACCGGTATATAGTTTTTTTTTTTAAATGCCATTAAAACAGTCGCACAAGGATCGTGAAAGGGTCGCGCAAAACATTTTTATAAAAAAATATTGGTTGATATTTTTTAAAATGCAACTTTAAGGCCTTGTTTGTTTTGGGATTCACCCGAACAGGACTAGAACTTTGCGGCCCCCGTCTCATTTTAGTTAGAGATGTAACATCCAATTTTTACATCTCATTCTTTATTTACTTTATAAATATCTATTATTACTCATCCCAATACAATTCACTTTATCATTTTTCTCTCACTCAATCATTACACACATATCACTTTTCCCTCACTCAATCATTACTCAAATATCACTTTTCTCTCACTTATACTCTATTTCCTACTTTTCTCTTACACATCCTACTATACTTTTACACATGATTTGACATAAAATAAAATCTCACCCTACTAAAATCCCAAAACAAACACACACTTTTATTATCATCCAAAGCTTTATATCTTGTGGGTGTAAAATCATGACTTCACACGCCCACCTAAATCTCAAAACAAACAAGCCCTAAAAGTGAATTTTTTTTACCAAAATTTCCGACTATTTCCCCACCATAGATACAAGTACATTCATACACGTGTTCATCCATTTTTTTTTAAATCAATTAAATACCAATTAATTGACAATTTAAAAACATTATCTTTATGTGTTTATACCAAGGCTTGCAACTCCAAACATCCCTGCATAGTACCCACCCCTAGCGACGTTTCTGACAGTAATCATGTTGATTTATTAACAAGAAATCGCCATTCATGCATCTAGCCCATTTAATACAGATAAATAGAAGAAAAAAAAAGAGGCCTATTCCACAAGCGAGTTAATATACTGTCTTATTCTAAGTAAATATCATTTTAAATTTATACACATATTTTAAGATATTTACTTTTTGTTAAAATTATCCTTAACTAATGATTTTCTTAAATCAGACACCGTATCAAGTTGTCTGATATTAGGTACGGTCTATAAACCATCAGATCTTAACTATGATAAAATTTTAATGGTTTAAAATTGATGATTTGCAACTTGTTGAGTTAATCATTTAACTTTCAATCGTGTTGCATCAAGTACTATCGAGTTGTGTCGTATTATCTTACTATTATATTAAATTTAATAACTTAAAAACTACAATTATTTATTTACTAAATTAACCTTATTTAATTTACAGTTAATTTGGAAATATTGGGGATAGAGTTTTTTTTATGTCTCATAACTTTTTACCTTTTCCAAAAACGTCCCAAAAAATTAATTTCTCCAACTACGTCCCATTTTTTGCTAAGTGTACAATTTACGTCCCCAAAAAATTAATTTATTCAATTACGTCTCAATTTTTGACTAAGTATACAATTTACATCACAAAATGTTAATTTCTCCAATTACATCCCAAATTTGTAGGATTTGACAAAACGCGGGAGATATTAAATTTAATTTTTTTCCCGTAAAAATATTTATGTGGATATTAAATTTATGGAAAAATAAGTTTTGTTGGTCCTATAATTTTACCAACTTTTAATTTCCATCCTATTGATTTACGAATTTTAATTTTCGTCCGATAAGTTACATATTTTTATGTTTTCGTTCCTACGATCAGTACTAACTAACATGTCAAAATGATGTAGCATAATTTCATTAATTTTTTAATTATGAAATTCCAAATAGCCTTCTCAAATTTAAATTAAAAATATTTAATACATAAAATATTGAATACAACAACTTAAAAATAGTAAAATCAAATTTAAATGTGTAATAAAATTTCGCATCGTCTCTATCCTTTGCTACGATGCCGTCGGCGATGTCTCCTCCACCTGCACCATCTCTTTTATCCTCGTCTCCTCGTTCTTCATCTCATCTCTCTCCTCTACCATGGTGCAGCCACCATCGTCTCCTCCACGCACGACTCTTTGTTCAAGAAATTCTTTTTCCCCTCTCGATGTCAGTAACAGAGGCACATTTTGACTTTTATTGGATGTCCTTTAATTGTTCAATTAATCTGGGTTTGAATTGTTCTTCGCTGATTTATCTTGGCAATTACCTCCCGACCATAAATATTGGTGGTTTCTTCAATTTGGGCAAGTTCGTAGTTACGATTAAGAGCCCCATTTTGTAATTCCAACAAAGGATTTTAGAAATACCAATATCGGTGAATTCTTGATTGATGTGGGGAATTTATACCATATGTCCGACTAAGAGTTCGTTCTTCCGATTAAGATTTAAAGCCTTGTTTTTGTAATTTCAATTAAGATTGTGTTCTTCACAAAACTGCGGCGTAGATGATTATAATGAATTCTTGGATGGATGGGCGTTATTACTGTGGGGGAATTCGGGGTATTCGAATCTATTCGGGATGAAATTTAAATACGAATTTAAATCTAATATTACTAGCATGAATTAATCCTAAATTAATTCATATAATAACTATGCCAACAACAAATTTACATGCATATGAATATAAACACGTAAAATTCTACGGCGGAAAAACTAAAAATTTCACGTAAAACGTACCTCTTGAAGCGACGTCAAACCGAGATCTACGGGACAAGCGTACCGATCCTATCAACAGTAAAAATCTTCTCAAGTATTTTCTCGCCTTATTCGTCCACCGGTGGGAAGCGCTCACGAACAATTTTAATATAATAAGGAAGAAAGAAAATATTTTTGTTTTTTATTTTTCCAACTCATGGAATTGTGTAACTGTAAACTAGAGATGGAATAATCATCTCCTACTTATAGTTGAGAGGTGGTCGAATTTTTGGGCTAGGAATATAGAAGAGAAAAACTTTTCTTGATCTCCAAGAAATCTTGAATATATCTCATATATTCTTTTCTCCATTATAAAATATTCCACAAAATTCTCATCCTCCTAACTATATTATTATTTAAAAAAATTTATGGATGAAAATTACAAGATTTGAATCTTCTTGAAT
Organism: Ballota nigra; assembly: GCA_947034835.1. Taxonomy (NCBI): domain Eukaryota; kingdom Viridiplantae; phylum Streptophyta; class Magnoliopsida; order Lamiales; family Lamiaceae; genus Ballota; species Ballota nigra. The sequence goes on from OX344725.1 coordinate 52,894,592, forward strand.
TTATGAGATAATCTTGTATTCCTAGAATACATATCTTCCATAATATCTTTCCAAAAAAATCAGCAAAATCTACTCTCTCCATATCATCTATTTTCGAAAATAATCTAGGAAAATCAGCAATAATAATTTTCTTTTATTTTAATCACCTTATTATTATCTGGCTACTTATTGGGCTACTTGAGGGACCTTTAGGAGAATTATGATTGGACCTCCAATAGGCTACTGAATTACAATATTGAGCCTCAATATTATTCAACCCATTAATATTAATTTGTACCACTAATAAACTAATATTGCACTATCCATCTTAATCCATCTTAATCCATATTACGATAATATGGGCTCTCAGTTATTATTTCCCGCATTTAAGATTATCAAGTCCATTAATTAATTAAGCTTCTGAATAGCTCTAAATTAATTAACATCTTTCACCTTGGAGTAAAGACAGCTCAACATTATTATTCGTACCGAAGAAACTAATTCTTCACTTGCAAGATTTGGTACAATAAAACTTCTGAGCCCACCAAGGGGACTAATCACACGAGCCGTACTCGCACGCGTTTCTCCGTATTAAATCTTAGCAACCGTCGTATGATTAATATTACTGCCCAAGACACAAAGTTCGAAGTCACAATGATTCTCACCCAACATGAATCAAAGCAGTAACTATTAAGCACACACGGTCCTATTTAAGTGACGGAGATTAAGAAATCAACAACCACTGAGGTCTAATTATTTCCCGCATTTAAGATTATCTAGTCCATTAATTAATTGAGCTTCTGAATAACTTTAAATTAATCAATATCTTTTACCTTGGAGTAAAAACAACTCAATATTATTATCCGTACCGAAGAAACTAATTCTTCACTTGCAAGGTTTGGTATGATAAAATTTTTGAGCCCACCAAGGGGACAAATCACATGAGCCATACTTGCACACGTTTCTCCGTATTAAACCTTAGCAACCGTCATATGATTAATATTACTGCCCAAAACACAAGGTTCAAAGTCACGATGATTCTCACCCAATGTGAATTAAAGCAGTAACTATTAATCACACACGGTCCTATTTAAGTGACAGAGATTAAGAAGTCAATAACCACTGATGTCTAATTCTTTGCATTTCAGAACAGAAGAATTTATCCTCGTTGTAGGTTCTCTTCAACACATACTAAATGTGCTAGTGCAATCTCTTGGTCAAGACAGACCAATCTGAAATATACACATCGACCTTTCGTGGTGGATTGTTTAATTCCACCTGGGCCGTGAATTTGTACGTTTAGTTAAAAAAGAACTCGTTAATGTGATCTTTTGTGATCTGGTATCACCACAATAACTACAATGTAACTCGTACTATAAATAGAATGAGTTGCAATAAACATTTAACATTTATTCATATTTAAAACAAATGTGATAAAAGAATTATTCTCATAAAACAAAGTGTTTAATACATGAGTTATACGAAGTAAAAACATACTTTCACGTATAACTCCAACAATCTCCCACTTATACTTAAAGTCTGGTTTTTAGTATACATCATGCATGTCTAGTGTAGTCTCTACATGACATCTCATGTCAACCTACACTAACCTAATAATTCCTCCCATTATACCTAAAGCAGATTGACAATAGTCTTGACACCCATCCCATCCACATTGTTGGTGATCGGTTCTAATCGTGAGGATTAGTGGGTGTTTTTAACCGGTTTTACGATCACCGAACAAGAACGTGTGATTGATTATCACCGTAAATGGTAAATTCGATTGTTCGGGTTATTAAATCGTAAATACGAATATCGAATTCGTATTTATTTCGTATGTGTGTACATTTAGGTGTATGAGTGTGTGTAATTAGAGTATTTGTGAATTTGAGCTTAGAATTTATTTCTGGAGAACAACTATTTATACTAGTCCACCAAGTAGGTGGTGTACATGACTCTTGGACTTTCAAGCTAGCATGCTTGACATGTGTCCTTTGACCTTGTTTAACCTTATCTAAGCTAAAACTTAGTTACAAAGTCTTGTGCTTGGTCTTATCTCGGATTCATTGTTGTTCGTCTTTGTTGGCTTGGTTGGTTCAATACTTTCTTTTGGTAAAAGTTGTTCGCCTCTTGGGGTTACGGTTCACAAGTTGTTCGCCTTTATATTTCTTGTAGGCAGGCTTCGGGATCTTTGTCCTTTGTTCGTCAGGTATCTAGCCGGTTTGTTGTGAGATTTGGTGTTGTACACCTCTTTAGTTGGTTAATACACCACATCTTAGCAATGTTGTTCGTCACTTATGACCTAGTGTAGGGCTCATATTGGCCTCAGGCCTTTGGACTTGTTTGCAAGAATGTTGTTCGTCAACAGTGTTGTTCGTCACAGAGTGCACTTCCCTTTGATTTTCTTTGTTGATTATCTCTGGTTTGGGAATTTTATTTCATAATCTTCATTTGGGCCTTAACTATTGTTCGCCAAGTAGTAATTGATGTTTGCCTATCAACAATTGCCCCCTATCCTGGCTAGATGTTGCTTCAAACGAGCAATTTCTTGGCGAGCAACTGTAGTTAGGATACTATCTTGGTAAGGATTGGGTCGAACAGCTTCCCTTTGGCGAGCAGCTTCAGGGCTACCGTTTCGTCTTCCCAGGATCTGGGAATCGCCCAATGATGACGTGGGCGGCATGATTATGCGCAGCCCACGCGCGATCCAGCCCGAGGCCATGCGCCCCTACAATTGCGTGTAGGTCCTTTAACATTTGTATTTGTTCGAAAAAGAACCTCGTTTTTTTTATCATTTTGACCCTTGAATTTCGAGGAAATGACGGATTTTACCCCATTTTCACCTGGGTATATAAACGAGTGGGAAATGAAATTTTTCCCACTCTTCATCCTTTGCTACAGAAAATTCCGGCGAAATCCACCATCTCCAGCGACTTCAAAACTGTTCCGACATATTTCCTTCGTGTTTCAAGGTAATTGGAGCTGTTTCTTTTTCCTTTTTAACTTTGTTTTTCTTTTTATTCCTTTTTCTTTTCGAATCGCCATTGCACCACCACCGTGTGAGAGTTGCGCCGCCGTCTTCTGCAAAAATCACCCTCACTCTCCCATCGGAAACCGCCACCTGACAAATTTCTTCACAAATTCTTCTATCTTGACCCATACTATACTTGAAACCCATGTCCTCTCATTCAAGCAACCGAAATCCCGAGGAGAGATTGGACCCTCTTTTTCCAATCGTGGAATATCACCCGCCTTTTGAGGCTTCGTCAGTGACTCCCTCCGGCGTTGATTCAGTAGTTAGATCGGTGGAGGGTATTTGGTGCCCATCAGTTTGGCGAGGAGGTTACAGCTACGACAAACAAGGATTCGGATGAAGAATCTTCTTCGAGCTCAGAATCTAAGGATTCGCACCCTGAATTCGACGAACTAACCCGTGAGTTCTTGGAAGGGATAGACTTCCCAAGCCCTAAAATGTTGGAGAATGAGATCCCTTCTGGAATTGCTCGCCCTTTTGATTGGTGAGCATATGCCTCTGAGTTTGCGAACAACTTCCCTCCCTCCAAGCGTCAAGTATTAGATTTGGTGAAAACTGATTATCAGGCGAGCAAGATTCGGAGCGTTGTCCGCAAAGACGAACTCAATCTAATCCGAGAGGCATATCAGATTCCATGTGACATCCACATGTGGGCCCCGAAGAAAAAAGAAAGAGCTGATCGGCCCCCACTAAGATGTACGGTGATCAATATTGACACACCCATCGCCGGGTTAAGATTGCCACTGGCCCCGGTTGTTGGTCGCTTTTTGGAAGCGACCAACCTTGCCATCACCTAGATCACACCAATAGGGTGGATGAATCTGCTCGGCATCATGGGTCTGTTCGCCTTGGAAGGGTACGTTGACCGTATTACCGCTGAAGAGGTCAACTACCTGATGACGATCACCAAATGTTTAAGGGGTGAGGAGGGTTACTATTACTTGAAGGTCCAGACTGGACTTAAAATTGTTGAAGGAGTGCCGAACAAAATCAGAAACTGGAAAGAGAACTTTTTCTTTATCGGGGGTGACTGGCGAGCATCTTTCGATCCACACGGTGGTGCTGGGCGTATTTATTCCCCCACAACTTACGGGAAGATTAGACGTAAGCCTATTTTTATTCGTCTTTGAACCAAATTGCTCTAATTTAACTTTTCTTGTTTGCTCGTAGGTCCTTGGTTGCTCAAGTGGAACACCGAAGAAGAAGAGATAGGCTCCGAATTCCTCTTCACCTTGTGTTTGGTCGCCCTTCGAGATAGAGCCGATAGGACTATCGAGCACGTGAACAAAGAGAAGTGCAAAAAAGCTGCTCGCCTGTTCACGTACCCCCACCACCTCAAAGCACAAGTTGAGGTGCCCCCAGATATAAAGAACTCTAACTCCCTAAAGGAAGCTTATTCGTAAAAAATTCTTAATTACAATACTTGCTCGTCTAACATATATATATATATTTTTTTAGCCGAGCAAGTTACGGTAGCAGTCCCCCCTTGCTTTGGTCTTCTGGAGCAAAGAATTCACGAAATGCCGCCCCCAAGGGAAGAAAAGTTAAAGGAGACCCGCCCTCCAAGGTCCTGGCGATGACGAACAAAGTTGAGGTAGCAAAAGTTGCTCGGCAAGCTGCTCCTCCTATGAGCATCCCACCGTCTTCTCCTCCTACTCTATCTCCTCGTGGAGGAAAGCATTTAAAAAAAGGAGATAGGACTCCCGTGGCACAACCTGTCCCCGCCGACAATAAGGGGAAAGAGAAGGTGGGCAAGAGTCACGCCCGCGTTCAACAGGAAGGAGATGCTGCTCGTCATACTTCGATTGAGCCTGTTAAAAGGACGAGCAAGTCGGGAAAAGATGTTGCTCCCTTCCGCGGTCCAGAAGACATTACCCACCTTGGCTGGGATGAGAAGAAATTTGTCGAGTAACTATCTTTTTCGAAGTCTTTACTTTCAAAGTCTTTCTAAATATATCTAACACTCTTGCTCGTAGATACCGGACAGAGAGCCATCCTGGGCGAGCAAGCCCTATTCACCAATATGCTTGTTCGAAAACTCCGGTGAACATACGGGAAATCCCAGGTGAACATGTACGCAGGGCTACCGAGTTGATTGCCCGGGCCTGGACCAGACCCCTGGAGAAAACCATCTCTATGCAAGGCATGGCGGATAATTTCCATCTTTCCATGATGCAGCACGCCAATGCACTTGTTACGGCCCAAAAGGGAATGACCCAGCTTGCCGATCTAGAAAAGCTGTTCACCGTTATGCAAGTACTGCTCAGCAATTAACTGAAGAGAAGGATGGTCTGATCGGCCAATACGAGGCTAAAATTGCTCGCCTCAACAATCAACTCAAGCATGCCGATGACATAGAGAAGAAACATGTTGAAGATTATCAAATGTTGTCGGCCGAGCTCAAGAGTAAGGATGCTGAGCTTGAGGTGGAGAAGAAAGGGAGATCTGACGCCGAGCATAAGCTAGCCGAGTTTGAGGGTGAAGTTGCTCGCCTCAATGATATCATCAAGAATATGCTCACTCAAGAGCAGCTAGAGGCTGAGCTGTAAAATCGATCTGGGCCTATCACCAATCTGGGATACATTTGCGCTTATGCCGATTGTATTCGCTTAGCACATGCATATGAGAAAACCGATTTGGTCGATGAGATGGATAGAGATCTGGCGGAGTTCGTCGAGCACTATCCTTCCCCAAACAATATCGAACTTCAACTGGGGGATATGGCCGACTATGGGGTCAAGATTGACAAACTTGACCCGAGCATCATTGTTACCCGCCCCCCAGCTCCAGCCGATGAAGGTGAGCAAGCTGCTGACGACGAATAGACTATCGTCGAGCAAGAGCAGAAAGCGGCCGAAGACTTGGCTAGTGACATGATTGTCGATCCTTCCGCCAACCAAGCCCAAGATCTTCCTCAAGGCGAGCAACGTCAAGAATATGACTTGTATTCTTTTACTAGAACTTAGAAATTCTTGATGTAATCTATTGTAATAGTTGTTCGTTACTTTTGTAGTACTCTTCCAGAATCCTTGTACTATTTTTTAGGCTTAAAGCCTTTTTATTAATGAATATGTTTTTTGTTCGCTGATTTTCTTCTTATATGTTAATTGCCTTTACATTATTGTTTAATGCTTTTGCAATTATAACATATAATTTTGGGCTTCGTTCTATTTGAACTTTGCCTTAATGATAGAATTTGGGTTTAGCCTTAGGTTTTGTTCATCCTATAAGACGAACAACCTTTAAGTGGCCTTGATCCTTAAAATTGGACTTATACCTTGAGCTTTGGACTTATCTTCCAACGAACAACTATTTTTACATCATGAAAATTTACAAGTGTATTAAGACTGTTCATCATTAACATATACAATCTGACGAACAACTTTGAACATTAACAAAAAAATTCTTGCTCTCTTATAATATTCTTGCCGAGCAATTCTATCTAGAATAAAAAAATTTGAACAGCACCAAACTATACAATGTGCCAAACAACCTTTCATTCTATACTTAACAAAATTTAAAAAAAATAGGCAAGTTTTTTATTCATTTGGTTCACTTGCCCCCTAAGATACATGTTCGCCCAAGAGTTGAACTTGTTCGACTTACTGATAGTACTTCTTCAAATGTACAGCGTTCCAAGAGTATTGGGCCGGTCTGTCTTCCATATCTTCGATATCGTATACACCATTAAGGAATTTGTCCGTTATACGATACGGACCCTCCCAGGTTGGTCCCAATATACCTGGAGGTTGGGCGAGCAACTTTCTTAGAACTAAATCTCCAACTCTGAATTCCCTAATTTTGACATGGGAATTATAATAACATTCGGCTCGCTGTTTGTATGTAGCATTTTTTAGCTCGGCATTTAATCTTTTTTCCTCGAGCAAATCCATTTCGGTAGCTAAAGCAACGTTGTTCGCTTGTTCATCAAAGTTGGCTGTCTTGATTGTATTGGCCTTTAACTTGTTTTTTATTATGACTTCTGTTCCGAAAGCCACTGCAAAAGGTATTTCTCTGGTGCTAGACTTGGGAGAAACTCTGTATGCCCACAATACTTCTGGAAGTTCTTCAGACCAATTGCCTTTGCTTTCCGCCAGTCATACTTTTAATGTATGCTTGATAATCTTATTAACGGCTTCGACTTGTCCGTTAGACTGCAGATGATATAGAGTAGAGTAATGCTTTTTGATTCCCTACTTTGTGCAGAAGTCTCTCAATTCTTTCCCATCGAACTGCGGATCATTGTCTGTCACAATTGTTTGCGGAACTCCAAAATGACAGACAATGTTCTTCCATATAAAGTTGATCATCTTCTGTTGGGTGATTTTCACCATGGCTTCTGCTTCTGCCCATTTCGTATAATAATCGACTGCCACGACGGTAAATCGAACATTTCCAACTCCTATTGGGAAGGGACCAATATTGTCCATCCCCCATCTTGCAAATGGCCATGGGCTGTAAACTGATACGAGCTCCTAAGCCGGGGTGTGAATGTTCGGGGCAAAAATCTGGCATTGGTGACAAGTTTTTGCTTTCTTGATTGCATCCTGACGTAAAGTCGGCCAATAGTAACCTTGTCTGATAGTTTTGTATACCAAGGCTTGCCCCCAGTGTGATTTCCGCATACTCCGGCATGTATTTCTTCAAGTATTGCTCGTCCTTGCCCCCTGGGCAAACATTTGAAGAGTGGTATTGATATTCCTCTTTTGTAAAGCTGCTCGCCTACCAGAGTATATCTAGCGGCTTGCTTTATTAGCTTGGCAACTTCAAAAGAGTTGTTTGGTTTTTCTCCACTTTTCAAATATTTGACTATGTTTGTTCTCGAGTCTTCTTCTTCATTAGTTTGCTCATCTAGCTGGTTAACATTATAGCTTATCATTGACGGGTTGTTCATCTTTGTGATTATAATGTCTGCCAACTCCGCAGGTCCTTCGCTTGTTTCTAGTCGAGCCAATGCATCTGCTTAAGTGTTGCTTGTCCTCGAGATTTGTTCAATGAAAACTTGATACAGTAATGACATTAGGTGAGCAACAATTTATTGATATTCGATCATGTGATCATCTTTTATCTCGTATTCGCCTCGGACTTGGTTCACGATCAATTGTGAGTCGCCGAATATTTGTAAACGTCTGACACCTACCGCAAGGGATAAGTGGAGACCAGTAATAAGAGCTTCATACTCAGCTTTGTTAGGATAAAAATTGTTAGTTTTGATGAGTTAAAACAAACCAGAAGATGTAATAGGACCATCTGGACCTGTTAGCCAGATGATGATATAGATTAGGACTTAGTCTAGGGGGAACTACCAGACCAGAAGACTTCACCAGAAGAGTCACCAGAAGACCTCACCAGAGGACTTCACCAGAAGACTCCACCAGAAGACTTCACCAGATGAGATCTGACCAGAGGCAGAGGACTTTCCCCAGACCAGACGAGTCCGGACCAGACGAGTCTGGTAGAATAAAAGATGCTCAGTTTGATCCCCTGATTCTACTGAGTATTCTGGTTGTTGACCAGATGAGGACCAGAAGACACCGAGGTTGCCTGGTGCCTGGTCTTGCCTTCTCTGGAGAGAATCAGAGTTAGGCAGAGAAAGCTATTAACCGTTGGTGATTCAAATCAAGTCAACAAGATCAGGATTGGAAAGTTTTGAAGATAATCAATCAAAGGATCCCACCAACCCAATCAATCAATTAGGGAATTGATTGATTGAAGCTTCCTTATATAGAGGATCTGATTGGATTAGCCCTCCAACGGCTAGCCCTAATTCCCTCTATATATACAAGAGTGCAGTTCAAGAAAAAGCTCTAGAGAGACCATATACGCGCATAAGTCCATCTAAGCTTTTGAGATTCTTTCCAAGCACTCTTACTGTTCATAATATTTATCTACTCTTAAGGAGCTATTGAAACCTCAACCTGTTCATCTATCAGACAAGGTTGTAGGCTGTTTGATCTTTAGATTGAGGGTAAATCTAAGGAGGCTGTAAGAAGGAACTGGTACTTCCAAATTCCAGTAAGTAAGTGAGTTGGTTGGTTGTTAGTGAGACCCCTTGGATATAAGGGAGAGTGGACGTAGGATATTCTATCCGAACCACTATACATCTTGTGTTCTTTATCGCTTTATTTTACTTATTGTTTGTTGATTATTGTTCCCTTGTAAAAGACTTTGAAAGACATTTAATTTAAGCTTCCACAATTAATCTAACTAGTGGGACCAACAAGTGGTATCAGAGCAGTGTGTCCAACGACCACTGCTTTGAAAAGCTTTTGGTGGTCACCGGGCAGATCCATTGCTCTTTAGTGCTTTTGTTCAAGTTCTTGTTATTTCCCTTAATTTCTTATCAAAATGTCTGCAAAATCTTCTTACAAGAGCCGTAAGCTCCCAGAATTCTCTTTTGAGGATTACAGCTACTGGAGCTTCATGATGAGCAATCATCTTGGAGCTATTCACCACCGCATGTTAGATGTGGTTGAAAGTGGCCCCATCAAATTTTACTGGACTCCTATTGATAGTGGCAGGTCAGAGTCCAGAGAAGAAACTAGTGAAGCTGCCCAGAAAACTGCAGAGGATAGAGTCCCCAGGCAGAGAATTCTCAAAAAGAAAGATGAGCTTGACAATGATGAAAGAAATCTCTACAACTTGGACCAGGTGGCAAGAACAGAGATCATCAACACACTTACTAAAGAGGTGATTGAAAAGGTCAGAACATGTGCCACTGCCAAGGAGATGTGGGACAAACTTGCACTTCTCTGTGAGGGAACAGAGAAGATCAAAGACAACAAGCTCCAAGCTGTTCAACACTCGTTTGACACCTTCAAGATGAAACCAGACGAGACCATTGACCAGCTGGACATGCGTCTCACAAACCTTCTGAACAAGGCTAGTGCTTTAGGTAAGACCTACTCTGAAAAAGAAATTAATAGTAAAATCTTGCGCTCACTAACCAGCAGGTGGAGAATTAAAGTCACTGTGATCAAGGACAACAAGGATCTCAATACTCTGGATCATCATCTTCTGTTGTCTGATCTCAAAGCCTATGAGTATGATCTTCAAGAGGAGGATCAAACAGAAGAGGTTTCCTCTTTTGGCCAGAAATGTGTTGCATTCTCCTCAACTATCAAGCCTGATGTCAAGCCAAAGGAGTCTACTGCAGATGACTTGAGCCTCAAGGAGCAGGTAGCACTTCTAACTCGTCAATTTGATAAAATGAGTACAAAATATGGCAGGTACAAAAGGCACTGGAAGTAATCTACCAAAGACAGAAAGAGTTCCTTCAACTCTACAGAGAAGGAGAAGACATCTGGAGACTCAAGGGAGACCAGATTCAGAACTCCAGAGAGGAGGAGAGATGACAACCCTGGCAACTCTGGGAGATCAGATTATCAGAGGAGAGATGGTAGCTCTGGCAGACCTGACTACCAGAGGAGAGAGAGTAGCCCTGCCAGATCAGACTACAACCAGAGGAGGAGAGAGCCAAGTCCTAGTCCCAGAGGAGACAATGCCTGCTACACATGCAACAAGACTGGTCACTATAGTTATGATTGTCCTCAACTCACTCCTAGGGAAAGAGAAGAGAAAAGGATCAAGAGAGATAGGAGATATGCAGACAAGAGAGCATTACTGGCAGAAGCAGAGGAGGGGGATACTAGTTCCAATTCTTCTTCTTCTGACTTTGGATCAGATGATGATGTGTGTCTTATGGCAGACATCACTGAGGTAAATGAAACTGCTCTAGTTTTATCAAATTCCAAATGTACTGAATCCTCTAATTCATCTGGTAACTCCAGAGAGTCTGATATGCAACAAATGCTATCAGATCTCCAAAATTGTGTCCAACTCTGTCAAAAACTTGAGAAAGAGAATGGTAGGCTCAGAGCTGAAGTTCAATCTCTCTCTCATGAGCATAAATCCACCAGAGAACTCATGAAAGATCATTCCAAAGAAGTCTCTGAACTTTAGGATAAGATCACAGAAAGAGATACTCTGGTAGATCAACTCATGAAAGAAAAGAACTCTCAAGAAGATGAGATCACTGAACTCAGAGCCAAATACCAGACTCTTATCAAGGGAAAACAAGTTGCTCACAACATAGAGGAGATACCTATGCCCAGAGAAGCTCCTAAGATACCATTTGTTGTATCTATCATATCAGAGTCTTCTCAGCGCATTTGTGATAAGAGTGGTTTAGGATATTCTGGAATTACCTCTAAAACTCATAAATACTTTTATAATAAAGACAAGTCTGTAAGAGCTGGTAAATTGGTAGAAATCTGGGATGATAAAGACTTAACTGGTAATGGTTACAAGGTGGTTCACAATCCTGACTGGAAAAAGAATCACTCTGTTAATCACATAACATATGGTCCAGAAGAGTTGACTGTTCTGGAAGAGAAGATACTAGAGAATAAGTGTAAAAAAGGGGAACCATTAAAGATTGATGGTTCTGTGAACAATGAGTCCCAAGGAGTAGAAATTACTCAAATTGGAGGACCCCAGAGAAACCCTCAAAGGGAACCTAAACAGATTAGGGGACCTCAAAGGAAACACTCAAGAAAGGGGAATACCAATCAAAGTAATAACTACCAGAGAAGGAACAATGTTCAACAGCACCAGGTACCCCAGAGACAATTTTCTCAGAGGAATCAATTCCAGAATAGGTATACTCAAAGGAACTATAACCACCAGAGACAGTCTAATTATCAAAACCAGAGGAGGTCTTCCAGACCCATCTATAGAAAACCAACTGATCTGGGTAGTTATGACACCAGAGATGGTTCTTCTAGGATGTACCCTTACAACCAGACCTTTAAGACCATGTCTTTGAGGCAGGCCATTCCAAAGGCCAGATTTGAGAAAAGGTACACCAGACCTGTTTATAGGAAAGGTGTCCTTATCAGACCAGTAGCTCAATATGTCATTGTCAGAGGACATGTGCTGGTAGATAGATTTGGAAGAAAGATAAGATCTCCTCATCCATCAAGGGATGATCTTTATCTATGGATTCCTACAAAACCTGCAACTAACCAATCAGGACCCAGCACTAGTAGGGGACCTAATTGATTTCTCTGCAGGTAGATAAGAGTCCATTGGAGAAAGGATTTTCAAGCAACCATGTCTGGTACATTGATAGTGGATGTTCCAAGCACATGACCTTCCAGAAGGATAATCTCCAAGATTTCAAGCCATTGAATGGACCAAGAGTGATGTTTGGTGACAACAACTATGGAATCACCAGAGGAGTTGGAAAGTTGACCTTCAATAGAATATCTGTAGATGAAGTCTACTATGTAGAAGGACTCAAGCATAATCTGCTTTCAGTATCCCAATTCTGTGACAAGGGATACTCAGTGAAGTTTTCTAGTGATTCATGCACTATTTTCTCTTCTGATTATAATGATATCTTGCTAATAGGCTTGAGGAAGGGTAACATTTATCTTGCAGATTTTAGCAGTTGCCCAAGAAATGCTTGCCTGGTTACAAAAGGATCTGCAGAGAACAGCTGGATTTGGCACAAGAGATTGTGTCATCTTAACTTAAAAACATTGAACAAGATTGCCAGAAAAGGTCTCATTTGAGGTCTTCCAAATGAAGTGTTTAAGAAGGATCAGGTCTGTGGTTCATGCCAGAAGGGTAAACAACCCAAGACTTCCTTCAAGGATGTCCAGAGCACAACCACAACCAGAGTACTTCAACTACTTCACATGGACCTGTTTGGACCTGTTTCTCCTCTTAGTTTCAGTGGAAGGAAGTACACCTTAGTGATAGTAGATGACTTTTCAAGATACACTTGGGTAGTGTTCTTGTTTAAGAAAAATGAAACTATGACTAAGCTGCCAGAATTCTTCAATCAGATTCAGAATGAGCAGAACCAGAGCATAGTCAGAATCAGAAGTGATAAAGGGACAAAGTTTTTTAATTCACACATTGCAGATTACTGCAAGGATCATGGGATTTTTCATGAGACATCTGCTGCCAGAACACCCTAACAAAATGGAGTAGCAGAAAGAAGAAATAGGACTCTTAAAGAAGCTGCAAGAACACTTCTGGCAGAATACAACACTCCACAGAGATTTTGGGCAGAGGCCATTAATACAGCTTGCTACACTCAGAACAGATGCCTGATTGCCCAGAGACATAATAAGACTCCATATGAGGTATGGAAAGGTAAAACCCCATCTGTTTCATACTTTCATATTTTTGGATGTAAGTGTTTCATCCATGACAATGGGAAATCTAAATTAAGAACCTTTGATGCTAAAGTGGCTGATGGAATATTTTTAGGATATTCCAGCACCAGTAAGGCTTTTAGAGTTTTTAATAAGAATTCACTTTGTGTGGAGGAAACACCTCATGTTGTTTTTGATGAATCTGCTTTTGAGTGCAAGGTGGACTCTAAGTCTTCTGATGAGACCCAGAATCAGACTACACCCAGAGTTATCAAGGTCAATCCATCTATTCTTGATTCAGATTCAGATTCAGATGATGACCCATCTCCTGGTTCTCTGAAGTAGAAGCCTTCACAAGGAGCAGAACCAGAAGAGGTTGGAACTCCTGTAGGGGGAAGCTCTTCTGCAGGTGGTGATAATCACCAAGGTACTGCAGAAGATGATCAACCAGGCAAGACCACGGGAAGGAGGACCCTGGTTGATCACCCCAATGACCTAATCATTGGAGATCCAACTAAGGGTGTCCAGACTAGGAGAACTCTTAACTTAGCTGCCTTATTAAGTTGCTATGTGTCCTTGATTGAGCCCAAGAACATCAAGGAAGCACTGAAAGATTCAAACTGGATTGTTGCTATGCAGGAGGAATTGAATCAATTCACCAGACAGGATGTTTGGGAGCTGGTAGACAGACCAAGACATCAAAAGGTGATAGGCACTAAGTGGGTTTTCAAGAATAAGAAAGATGAGAATGATGTCATTACTAGGAACAAGGCAAGGCTAGTGGCCCAGGGCTATTCTCAGTCTGAAGGAATAGACTATGATGAGACATTTTCTCCTGTTGCCAGACTAGAAGCCATCAGATTGTTCTTAGCATATGCTGCTCACATGAAGTTCAAAGTATACCAGATGGATGTGAAATCTGCCTTTCTTAATGGGATTCTCATTGAGGAAGTGTATGTGGAACAACCGCCTGGTTTTGAACAAGGTGACAAGGTGTTTAAGCTTAAGAAAGCTCTTTATGAGCTGAAGCAGGCACCCAGAGCATGGTATGACACTCTATCTCAGTTTCTTCTGGACAATGGTTTTACTAAGGGTAAGATTGATATGACCTTGTTTAGGAAAGACGAAGGAAAGGACATCCTTCTGGTCCAAATATATGTTGATGACATTATATTTGGATCCCCTAACAAGAAGTTGTGTGAGAAGTTTGGTGAGCTCATGCAGGGACAGTTTGAGATGTCCATGATGGGAGAAATGAATTACTTTTTGGGTCTGCAGGTTAAGCAATCAGAGAAGGGAATTTTTATTAATCAAGCTAAGTACACCAGAAACATGATAGAGAAATTTGGAATAGGTTCTAGCAAAGCAGCCAAGATCCCTATGATGACAAATTTCAACATGGATCCAGATGAGTCTGGAGAGAGTGTGGACCAGACTCAGTACAGAGCACTTATTGGTTCTCTTTTGTACCTGACTGCAAGCAGACCAGATATTACTTTTGCTGTAGGAGTTTGTGCCAGATTTCAAGCTAACCCCAAGAAGAGTCACTTGGAAGCAGCTAGGAAGACATTGAAATATCTTAAGGGAACTGTGAATTTAGGATTATGGTATCCTGCAGATGATAACTTAGAATTGAGTGGTTATTCAGATTCAGACTATGGTAGATGCAGAATAGATAGGAAATCTACAAGTGGTACATGCCAATTTTTAGGGAATAAATTGGTATCCTGGTTTTCTAAAAAGCAGACTTCAGTTGCTACATCAACAACAGAAGCAGAGTACATGGCTGCAGGGAGCTGTTGTTCACAACTACTCTGGATTAGTCAACAGCTTAGGGATTACCAGATTAGAGCTAAGGATATTCCTATATTCTGTGATAGTAATAGTGCAATTGCAATCACCCAGAATCCAGTTCTTCATACCAGATGTAAACATGTTGATATAAGACATCATTTTATTAGAGATCATGTTGAGAAGGGAGATATAAGGATGGAAAAGATTGCAATAGAGAAACAGAGAGCAGATATCTTAACCAAGCCTTTGGCTGAGACCAGATTCAGAGAGTTAGCTTTTGAGTTAGGTTTGTTGGATCCAGAGACAGATTTGTTTTAGGGGGAACAACAGAGAAGTATCCTTTGTTTTATTACTTTACTTCATACATTTATTTTCTTAAACTAACATACATGCATATTAGACATATCAGAGAAGGTATATCTCCAGATGAGGTATACACCAGGTGACACTTGTCCCAGATGAAGTGCTGAGCCAGATTCCACAATATCCAAAGTCTTCTCTGACCAGGACCAGATGCGCTTCATCAGAGGAGATGTAACACCAGATTGGCTGTGGTATCATCTGGTTACAATATCAGGTGACAGGTATGTCTTTACTTCTCTGGCCTCTGATCAATGGGATACTCTTTTCAAATTAGTAAGTACACTTAAAACCTTTCAACTTCGGGGTGTATTTATAACTAGGGTATAGGGCCTAGGCAATCATTTCGCTTTTTCTCTTGACTGCCACAAAACCCCTTTATGCCCAGTCCCAATGACTATGCCAACGCACCAGATTAAATCTGTATCTCGTCTTTCATTATGGCCATCAGATTTAATCACTGTGCAAAATGTCAATCAATGCTAAAATTGATTTTGTTTCCTCAATTAAATTTGATATTACACGCGTTCACACTTCATTTATTATTCAAGCCACGCGTATTACCCTATTTAAATCAAATTTCCTTTCAATCTGTCCTTTCACGTTTCCATACTTTCAAACCCTAACCTCTCTCTGCAAAGTTTTTTTTTCTCTCTCTCTCTCTCTCAGATATGGCTCCCCCATGTAATTTTGATCATGCCCTAATGATGAAGAAACTGAAGACGGAGATGGTGGTTGACTTCTACACTACCAAGAACTCGTCTGCACTTGCTATTCTGGAACTTTTGAGGAGATCCGGAGTTGAGAAGTTGATCTCCACCATTCCCAGAGATTTTCGTACTCTTGACGGTTATGCGGCCCAGTTCCTGGTTCGAATGAAGATCAACGAAGACCATATTTCTTCAAAAATTGACAAGGAAGATTTGGTGTTTTCCAAGCATGATTTATGTGCCCTGTTTGGAAACATTTCGGCGGAAGGGGTGGATCCTTTAACCTACAAGGAGGATGATATTGTGGGTTCCTTCAAATTGTTTGCTCGTTCTTCTTGTCAGAGTATCACGAAGGGATTTCTGGATAAACATTTAAGGCAGAAGTACAAGGTGCTGTTCGACATAGTTGTAAAGGTGTTGATGTGTGAGAATCACAGCACGGATGCGATTTTAATGGAAGAATGTGTGTGATGAGGGCTCTGTATGACGACGTCCAATGCAATTGGGCAGAGTTCTTTTGGGGCGTCTTAAGGAAGAATAAGGTGAAAGTGAACAAGGAGGCTTGTCCTTCCAAACTAGGGGAGATGCAGTTTTATTTCACTGCTAATGTTTCGTTGGGAATGAAACTTACCTTGATTTTGGATTCTTTGCTTCCAGAGAAGAGATGGAAGGAGACTTGGTGCAAAGGATTTCACAAGTCTAAAGTGCTATTCTCAAAGGATGGTCCCCTTCATGGCCATCCTGATTCTGATGGAGAAGAAGCCATCCCTGCCCCTCCTCTACAGACAGTACCCTCACCTGCAAAGGGGCAGAAGCAGCAGCACAAGCAGAAGACCCATAAGAAAGCTGCTGAAGCAACTGGTTCTTCAACCATTGCCTTTTCTGGTTCCTCAGAGGAGGACCAGATTCCCCTTCTTGAAGTGCTTAAGAAGAAGGGTGATGATGATAAAGCTGTTAAGAAGGCTGGAGCAGCCAAGAGGAAGCAGCCAGACGAGGCCAGGAGAGGTTCTGCTAAGAAGCGTAGGACTAGCAGAAAGGCAAAGAAAACCCTTCTGGTGGATGAGCCTTCAGAGGAAGAAGAGGAAGAAGAGGTTGAGCCTCTTGTGAGGAAATCCAAGGCCAAGAGAGCCCTTCTTCAAGATCCTGACTCTGGATCTGATCTTGGAGAGGCCTTGGAAAAGGCAATTGAGGATACTTCCCAGATGATGGAGGATGCTCCAGAGTCTGCTGTACCTGCTGGTGTTGACCCAGCAGAGGTAAACCCTTCCATTCCATCTTCTTTTTCTATTAATCTTGTCTCCCCCTCTACCTCTCCCCCAGATAATATTCCCCAAACCCCATCTGCCTCTGGTAACCCCATTGTTCCACCAGAGCAGATTATCCAAGATACCCCAGTATATACTACCTCAACCATTCCTACTCAAACACCTTCTCCCACATATTCCCAAACACATCTTCCCACAAACCCCTCTCCCCCACCTTCTGCACCAGAGGAACCCTCAACCTCTTCTGATGCAGAAATCCCCCCTCCAAACACTTCCACCTCCCAAATACCTCCTACACCTTCTGTACCAGATATTCCATCTTCTTCTGGTGCAGAGCAACCCTTCCCTTTCACCTCTACTTCACAAAATCCCAATCCTCCCCAAACCCATACAGACCAGGACCCAACCCTCTCTATGGCTCTGGGTTTCCCTGCCCCTCCCCCTTCTCCTACCTGTTTAACCAGCGATGATAGTGAAGATGAGGAAGCTTCACTTGAGCCTGCTGACTTAGCACCTTCCTCCTCTGCCTCTGGGCCCAAACCCTTCACTTTCTCATCTGCAGAAATGGGTCCCATTAGGCAGAGTATGAGTGTAAGTGCTCAGCTCTGGCTAAGAGAGCATTTCCCAGTTCTTCTGGAGCACTTACCACTCCTGGCAGAGCTTACTGATGCCAAGGTCTGGAGCAAGGCCAGACTTGAAGATGTGGAGGACCTAATGCTTTTGCTTGAGGAAATGGGTCCCTCCAACTTCACTGCTTGGGAGATTGAGCTAAAGCAGAGGATGAATATTTAGAACCCAACAGAGCTGGAGACCCCTGGTGCAGCTAAAGTCTTGATTCGCACCTTACTCATCCAGAGAGGAGTAATGCTCACTCCAGAGGGCCCCACTTACAAGTTTGGTCCTCATTTTGTCTTCCCTCCAGAGCTATATTCAGATGAGGAAGACTTTGAGATGTCTCCTGCTGTGCTCCAGAAGATGAAAGCCTTCTTCAACGAGCAGATCATGCAGATAGGGCGCTTTTCCAAAGCAATTCAACATATGGCCCCTGCTATGATAGAGCACCAGATCAGGCATGAGAGGAGAATCTTCCTGAAGCAGATAAAGTCTACGCTGGCAGAGGTAAAAGCTTCTTTCAAGGCTAATGGCTTATTTGTCAAGCTAGATGTCATGCACAGCCAGAAGCAGCTACAGGAGCACGTGCTGGAGCAAATGAGACCTGTCTCTGTACTCAAAGTGGAGATGGCCAGCCAGATGATTCAAACTGCCAAGCTGAAAGACTCCCTCCAGGAGATGTTGGAGAAGCAAGAAAGACTTGTTGCAGAGTCTAAAGCTTACCTGGAGGAGGCCAGACAGCTGCGTGATCTTCACTCTTCCTCCAACACTGACTTGCCTGATCTTATAAGGAAGGTGGTGGAGCCCCTCCTTGATGAAGTTAAAAAGGGGGAAGAGAAGGCCAGAACTGATCTGGCGAAGACCACAAATGAAACTCTCTTCAGCCATGGAGCTCGTCTGGACCTGCTGGAGAATACATTGGCCCAGGCTGAGTTGCAGAAGAAGAAGAAGGAAGAGCTCAAATCTCTTTCCATGGCTAAGCAGCTTGCTGCAGAAGATGAGTCAGAAGTAGAGCAGGATCCAATTTCCATCTCTGGACCTGCAAAGAGGAAGATAAGGAAAGTGAAGAAGAGCTTCCTTGAATCTGTGGTTGAAGAAGCAGAGAAGAGATTCAAGGAAGAGTCGCCTGAAGAGAGGCAAGCAAGGATAAGGAAAAACATAGATGAAGAGCAGAGGCTCCGATATGTTAGAAGGCAAAATAAGAAGAGCAGAGAAGCTGGTATCACTCCTGGTGCTAGTGGATCCAGCCAGAAGAGAAAAGAGCCTGTTGAAGTCATGAACATCCTCCCTCTCAGGACAGAAGGGTCCTTTGACTCAACTGTTTCTGTGCCTTTGATAGAAAAATGGAGAGAAGCCAAGACTCTCTGGTTCATTCAACATTATATCCAGAGACCTCCACCAGAGGATGATGCTCTCATCAACAGGACTTTCCATTCTTGGATGCAGGCATATGATGCAGATTTGTACAAGTAGTTGATGGATTCAACTATTGAATTCAACCTGGAAGTCACTGCTCCTGAATTCCATTTTCTCAACACTCCAATGGCAGGAGACCAGGTTGATTGGGCTGAGCTGAAGAGACTGTACAAGACCAAGGTGTTGGCAAACTTCACCCCAACATCTTCTGCAGAGTTGAAGGCCATTCAAGATAGATTCTTCGACTGGTTCCTGGTGCCCAAGGATAACAGAAGATATGCTTAGAATAGGACCAGAATTGCTTTGTAATCTGTAATCATCTTTGTCCTCTTTATCAATGAAAATCTCATATCTTCTCTGTTCAAAAGACAACCTCTTGTTGTCTTATTTGTTTGCCTGATAAGATCTATTCTAAGGTCTTATCCTTTATTGTTTTCTTGCTTAAGTTTTCTTTTGATCAGTTCTGGTATGTTTTAACTCCATCAAAAAGGGGGAAATTTTTAGAATAAAAATTGTTAGTTTTGATGAGTTAAAACAAACCAGAAGATGTAATAGGACCATCTGGACCTGTTAGCCAGATGATGATATAGATTAGGACTTAGTCTAGGGGGAACTGCCAGACCAGAAGACTTCACCAGAAGAGTCACCAGAAGACCTCACCAGAGGACTTCACCAGAAGACTCCACCAGAAGACTTCACCAGATGAGATCTGACCAGAGGCAGAGGACTTTCCCCAGACCAGACGAGTCCGGACCAGACGAGTCTGGTAGAACAAAAGATGCTCAGTTTGATCCCCTGATTCTACTGAGTATTCTGGTTGTTGAACAGATGAGGACCAGAAGACACCGAGGTTGCCTGGTGCCTGGTCTTGCCTTCTCTGGAGAGAATCAGAGTTAGGCAGAGGAAGCTATTAACCGTTGGTGATTCAAATCAAGTCAACAAGATCAGGATTGGAAAGTTTTGAAGATAATCAATCAAAGGATCCCACCAACCCAATCAATCAATTAGGGAATTGATTGATTGAAGCTTCCTTATATAGAGGATCTGATTGGATTAGCCCTCCAACGGCTAGCCCTAATCCCCTCTATATATACAAGAGTGCAGTTCAAGAAAAAGCTCTAGAGAGACCATATACGCGCATAAGTCCATCTAAGCTTTTGAGATTCTTTCCAAGCACTCTTACTGTTCATAATATTTATCTACTCTTAAGGAGCTATTGAAACCTCAACCTGTTCATCTATCAGACAAGGTTGTAGGCTGTTTGATCTTTAGATTGAGGGTAAATCTAAGGAGGCTGTAAGAAGGAACTGGTACTTCCAAATTCCAGTAAGTAAGTGAGTTGGTTGGTTGTTAGTGAGACCCCTTGGATATAAGGGAGAGTGGACGTAGGATATTCTATCCGAACCACTATACATCTTGTGTTCTTTATCGCTTTATTTTACTTATTGTTTGTTGATTATTGTTCTCTTGTAAAAGACTTTGAAAGACATTTAATTTAAGCTTCCGCAATTAATCTAACTAGTGGGACCAACAAGCTTCGTTGTTGGTAGCCATGAAACCAAATATGATGGCCGAGGTGAAGACTTGTCTGTCGGGACTAATAAGAACCACTCCTGCCCCTAAGGCCATGTTGGTGCAAGATCCGTCGACATAGAGATACCAGGGATGATCTAGTCTTCTCTTCAGATCTGGAGGGAAAGTTAGTTCGACAATAAAGTCGGCCAAAGCTTGCCCTTTGATCGCTGTTCGAGGAGCATAGGTCACCCCGAACTGGCTGATCTCCAGTGACCATCTCAATAGACGACCAGCTGTGTCTGGGCGATGGAGAATTTGTCTGAGTGGGAAAGTTTGTTAGCACCTCAACTTGATGGTCGAAGAAGTATGGTCTTAGCTTTCTTACGCTCATAGCAAGTGCATACGCCAGCTTTTCGGTTGGAGAATATTTGATCTCCGCTTCATGCAAAGCTTTACTGACGTAATAGATTGGTTGATGAAATTTGTCATCCTCCCGCACCAGAATAGAGCTGATCGCCACTTCTGATGCTGCTAGATACAAATAGAGCTTTTCACCTGAGATGGGCTTTGATAGAATTTTGACATCTCCTAAGTATTCTTTAAGTTGTTCGAATGCACTCTGGCAGTTGTTCATCCATGTAAATTTTCCTTTCTTAATGGCTTCAAAGAATGGACGATATTTGTCTCCTGATCGGGATATGAACCGGTTCAATACTGCTAGGCATCATGTAAGTCTTTGTACCTCTTTTACTGAATGTGGATGTTGCATATCCACAATGGCTTTGACTTTTGTTGGGTTGGCCTCAATTCCCCGTTGGCTAACAAGATGGCCCAGGAACTTCCCTGAATGAACTCCAAAGCTGCTCTTCTTTGGATTTAACTTCATGTTGTAGTGTCGAAGAATTTCGAACACCTGGGTTAAATGTTGGAGATGATCTTCTTTTTGGGGGCTCTTGACCACGATATCGTCTATAAAGACTTCAACAGTGTCTCCAATTTGTTCGTCGAACATCTTGTTGACCAACCTCTGATATGTTGCTCCTGCATTAATGAGGCCAAATGGCATTCTTTTCCAGCACAACAGATTCTTATTTGTATAAAAGACCGTATTTTCTTGGTCGTCGGGATGCATCAGAATTTGATGGTATCCAGCAAACGCATCCATGGATGTTAGCATCTTGTGCCCTGCAGTGATGTCCAGCAATTGATCAATGTGTGGAAGAGGAAAATTGTCCTTCGGGCATGCTGCATTCAGATCCGTAAAATCTATGCATAGCCTCCAGGTTCCGTTTGGCTTCCGCACAAGGACTGGGTTTGCTACCCATTGTGGACAAGTGCCTGCCGAATTAGATCATTGTCTAACAACTTCTTCACCTCTTCGTTTAGAGCCTGATACTTGTCTGGGCTGTATTTCCTTTTTTTTTATGGACCGGCCTTCTTGCTTGGTTGATATTGAGTTTGTGGCAAGCATGTTTTGGATCTATTCCCACCATATCCGCATGAGACCATGCAAATAAATCTAGATTTCTTCTGAGGAACTCTTCCATTCGGGATCTGTATGGCTCAGGGAGCTCAGATCCTATGTACAATTCTAGGTCCTTGTTTTCAGGGCTAACTTTAATGGCCTCCAATTCTTCAACTGGAGTTGCTCGTCATTTTTGCCCTTTCCAACGAGGATCTATTATTGGTTCCTCTTGGTCGAAATCATTTTCGATGTTCATTGGGTCCGCATCCAGACGGGGTTCAAGATCGTCTATTTGCCTTGGCTCACCATTGTTTGCTAGATTGTGGCCCTCCAAGTTATCGGTAGCAAGTTGCTGTCGCCACCCCAATGTTGTATGTCAGGTGAAGGTGCTTCCTTGGTAGTGACGAGTTGCTCGCCCAAAAGTTGTTCGTCAGCAGGTAAGAGTTGCTCGTCCAGATCCATATGATCCTCTCCTGCCTTCATCATGTCTTCCAGCACTGATGGTTCATCAACTGGGTAGCTGGTGGTAGCTTCCATCATGGAAAATCATCCCTATTTTGATTGCATTTGTAGGAGACACTCACGAGCTTTTCTTTGGTCTCCCTTTATTGAACCAGCTCCACTTGCTGTTGGAAATTTTATGCAATAATAGTAGGTTGAACATGCAGCCTTGAATTCATTAAAAAAGGGTCGACCAAGAAACCCGTTATAAATTGATTCTTGATCTACGACCAAGAAATCTACCATTCTTATGATATTTTTCTCGGGTTCCTCGGCCGTTACAAGTTACACAGCCAATGTAATTATTCCCAGAGGGATCGTTGCAACATTTCCAAAGCCTAGGATACGATGATTTGAGTCTCGGATATAGCCTGCATAATCCCCCAGTTGATCGAGTGTCTTTTTGAAGAGGATGTTAGTGTAAGCCCCTGTGTCCACCAACAAACGATGTACCCTGGTACCCATAATCTTAGCACAAATTACGAGAGAGTCATTATGGGGGGTTAATATTCCCTCCAAGTCTTGTTCAGTAAAGGTTAATTCTGATGTTTGTAGGACGGATGGATTAATCCCCATTTCTTGTACATGATCAATTGCTCGTAATTCCGCCTTTCTCTTACGATTAGATATTGGTGGTCGTCCATCTGAACATCCTCCAGTAGGTCCTGCGAATTCCATCATATACAAATCTTCTACCGGGCAAGCAACAACGGTGGGAACTGGGTGCCCGGATCTATTGTTCCTTGGAGGTTGGTCGTCAATTTCATCTCCTGAGCTGCTCTCCTGGCCTCTCTTCCCAGACTGCCTTTTGATGAATTCAGAGAGCTTTCCCTTCTCGTAGAATTGCTACAATTGTTTGAGCAAATCTCTACACTCACTCGTAAAATACCCCACATTTTGGTGGTAAGCACAATACTTGTTTGAGTTGAGTTTGCCAGTCTCTTGACGAATCTTCCGAGGAGGGAAGAGCAACTCTTTCTCCTTTACGTTGTTGTATACCGTATCGATGGATACTATTAGCACCTGGTTGAATTTTTCTTTTAGCTCTATCCCTTCAGTGAACGCCTTCATGTTTTTAGGGACCCGATAGCTTGTTCCCCCGGGCTTTTTGTTGTTCTCCTTTGGATCAGCCTTGTTGTTCCCCAAGTTTGCTTGTAAAGCTTCATGCATGGAGATGGATATGCCGGCTTGATTTCTGAACTCGACATAACTTTTTGGTCACTTCAGACGTACCTCCTTCTATAGGTCTGACCTTTTTTTCAGCTCGGCCATGACGGCTACGATCTTGGTATCTTCACTAACCGGTTCTCCCTCCAACAATACTTTATCGAACCTTTTCATGAAAGCCCGGTCCGATTCATCATCATTTTATTTTAAATCTGATAGTCGGTGCTTTTGGGAAAGGCACGATCCTGCAGTTGAAAAGTGAGAGGGAAACTCCCGGCTTAACTGAGCAAATGAGTGAATGGATGCTGGTAGCATTGCTGAAAACCACTTATGTACCCTGTCCCCCAAAGTTAAGGGAAAATTCCGGCATTGAGTAGCATCACTGGCTCCCACAAAAATCCTATAGTCCGAATATTTCGTTATATGGACTCGGGAATCAGCAATGCCTTCGTATTGTATGCTCGCCGGAAATTGTATCTTTTTCTGGATTGGGGCCTTCAGTATAATTGATGATAAAGGTGAAGATGGCATGCTGGTCGTCCCCACTCCTCTTTGTTGGTCAAGCTGTCCCTGCTTGCTCTCCACAGCTTTTCTTAAGCTTGACAATTCATCAAGAGATGCCCCATGACTTGGAGGCTGTTCGGCGAGCAAGAACGTTTGCCCTTCTGCTCGTCGCAGTCCCTCTCTTGGAGGAAGAATCTCCTGAGGTTGTCTCCTTGGGTTGCTCGCCGCATTTGGCCCTAGGCGCCCAAAGGTGGACCTAGTGAGTCTCTCATGCACCGATGGGCGAGCCTGCTCAAAAGTTGCTCGCCCGTCTGTCCTGTGCACTGGAACGAGACGTTCCATGGCTAGACATTGTTGTTTGTCCATGGGCAGATTCAGCTTGACCTTCCGTTTGGTCGACTGTTTTAGCTTTGTCTTTTCCCCTCGATTCTCACCACGAACAGACCGTGCTCTCACTACTTCTAGTTGGCGAGACTTAGACCTTGCTTATGAAGGTCTATGTTGTTGTTGTTGCTTCTGAATTTCCTGGAGAGTAGCTATTGTTTTGGCCAATTCCTGGGGGTTTCTAACCAATGCCTCTAAATCTGGAGGCATTACGTGAGCTGCAACTGAAGGTTGAACTTTGTTCGCATGGCGTGGATCACGATCCTTATGATCAGTAGACGAGACCCGAGTTGGGGAAACTCCCATCGAGGGATGTGAAATCCTAGTTTTCTTGGATTGAGGCATCCTGATTTGAATTATCTTCTCTATCCTTGAATCTTCAAACTTGATATTGAAGAACACCAAGAACACTATTGTTTGAATCTTCAAGAATTTCTTGAGGATTCCTTCAAATCTTCAAGTTTTAAACTTGAAGTTCTTGATAATCACACTTCAATCGGAGGTTCGGGCCCTTCTTATAGCGTTAAATTATTGGTGATCGGTTCTAATCGTGAGGATTAGTGGCTGTTTTTAACCAGTTTTACGATCACCGAACAAGAAGTGTGATTTATTACCACCGTAAATGGTAAATTCGATTGTTCGGGTTATTAAATTGTAAATACGAGTATCGAATTCATATTTATTTCGTATATGTGTACGTTTAGGTGTATGCGTGTGTGTAATTGGAGTATTTGTGAATTTGAACTTAGAATTTATTTCTGGAGAACAACTATTTATACTAGTCCACCAAGTAGGTGGTGTACATGACTCTTGGACTTCCAAGTTAGCATGCTTGACATATGTACTTTGACCTTGTTTGACCTTATCTAAGCTAAAACTTAGTTACAAAGTCTTGTGTTTGGTCTTATCTCGGATTCATTGTTGTTCATCTTTATTGGCTTGGTTGGTTCAATACTTTCTTTTGGTAAAAGTTATTTGCCTCTTGGGGTTACGGTTCACAAGTTGTTCGCCTTTATGTTTCTTATAGGCAGACTTCGGGATCTTTGTCCTTTGTTCGTCAGGTATCTAGCCGGTTTGTTGTGAGATTTGGTGTTTTACATCTTTAGTTGGTTAATACACCACCTCTTGGCAATGTTGTTCGTCACTTATGACCTAGTGTAGGGCTCATATTTGGCCTCAGGCCTTTGGACTTGTTCGCAAGAATGTTGTTCGTCAACAGTGTTGTTCGTCACAGAGTGCACTTCCCTTTGATTTTCTTTGTTGATTATCTCTGGTTTGGGAATCTTGTTTCATAATCTTTATTTGGGCCTTAACTATTGTTCGCCAAGTAGTAATTGATGTTCGCCTATCAACACACACGTCTCTTGAATATACTCTGAGGCAGACCCTTTGTGAATGGATATGCTAGGTTGTCGCCCGATGTTATCTTTGCCACCTCTTTATTTCCTCTCTTAACGATTTCTCGTATAAGATGGCGTTTTCTTTCAATGTGTTTGCTGGCCTTGTGGGCTCTCAGTTCCTTTGAATTTGCAACTGCTCCGACATTATCACAATAGATAGTGATTGTGCTGGGCAAATTCGGAACAACGTCCAAGTCCACTAAGAAGTTCTTGAGCCAAACCGCTTCTTTCGCTGCTTCATAAGCAGCCACTTATTCGAATTCCATGGTCAAATCTGTGATGCATTTCTGCATATCGCTTCTCCATGTCATGACTCATTCTCCCATGCAGGACACACTACTCGAGGTAGATCTCCTGGAATCTATGTCAGATTGGAAATTCGAGTTCGTGTATCCTATGGAAATTAGACTGTCTGATGGTAAATCAACATTCTATCGTGAGCTCTTTTCAGAAACTACAGAATGCATTTAACTGCAGTCCAATGAGCTTTCCCGGAGTTATTTTGATATCTTGCCACCATGTCCACGGCAAAGCAGATATCCGATCTCGTACATAACATTGCATACATAAGGCTTCCTACGTCCGAAACGTATGAAACGTCTTTCATGTCATCTATCACCACTTGTGTCTTAGGGCATATTTCTTTGGATAGATGTATTCCATGCCTAAAAGGTACAAAACTTTTCTTGGAATCTTGCATGCAGAAACGCTTCAAAACAGTGTCTTTGTATAAAGCTTGTGATAAGCCCAACATCCTTTTTTTGTGATCCCGAGTGATCTTGATCCCAAGGATGTGTCCGGCTTCCCCTAAGTCCTTCATATCAAACTGATTTGACAGCCATATCCTTACGTCTAACAATACCTTTACATTGTTTCCAATGAGCAGAATATCGTCTACTTATAATACTAAGAATACCACTGCAATTCCGTCACACTTTTTATACACACAACTTTTGAACTTATTTTGATCAAACTCATACGACTTATTAACTTGATCAAAACACTGGTTTCAAGTACGTGATGCTTGCTTAAGTCCATAGATGGACCGCTTGAGCTTGCATATAAGATGCTTTTGGCCTTTCACAATAAAACCTTCGGGTTGTCGCATATAGATATCTAAACCATCAAGACTTCCGTTAAGGAAAGCTGTCTTGACATCCATTTGTCAGATCTCGTAATCTATATGTGCAGTGATCAATAAGAGAATA
Source organism: Ballota nigra (assembly GCA_947034835.1). Lineage (NCBI taxonomy): Eukaryota > Viridiplantae > Streptophyta > Magnoliopsida > Lamiales > Lamiaceae > Ballota > Ballota nigra. The sequence continues at coordinate 52,922,075 of OX344725.1, forward strand.
CGGATGGACTTAAGCATAGCTACATGTGAAAAGGTTTTCTCATAATCAATTCCTTCTTTTTTAGTATATCCTTTTACCACTAGTCTAGCCTTGAAGGTTTCAACCCTTCCGTTTGGTCCTCTTTTCCTCCTGTATACCCACTTGCATCCAATGGGTTCTACCCCACTGGGTGGTTCGACCAGCTCCCACACTTGATTATGATCCATTGCACCCATCTCGGCTTCCATTGTTGTTTGTCAAGATGTCGCATCTTTATCTTGGATTGCCTCGTTGTAGTTCCATGGGTCCTGATTCATCTTCGGGAATCAAATCCGAAGATTCTCCTATTCCCATGAATCTCTCGGGTTGTCTAACAAACCTCCCACTACAACGGGGTTCCGGTTGTGTAGGTGTGACGATTGGTATATCATCTTGTATACTTGGTATCGGGGTTTTCCCTCTCAATTTATCTAAGGCAATCTCACTTCTGGGCTTTCTATTGTTCATATAGTCTTCTTCCAAGAATTTAAAGTGTGTGCTAATCACGGTCTTTTGATCCTTGGGACTATAGAACATACACCCTCTCGTTCCCATGAGATATTCTATAAACAACCTTAATTTTGAACGTGGATCCAATTTACCGGCTTTCTTGTCTAGCACGTATGTCATATACCCCCATATTCTCATGTGTTTCAAACTAGGCTTGCGCCTGCTCCACAATTCTACTAGGGGTCTTAGGAACCGATTTGGATGGCATCAAGTTCAAAATATAAGCCGTCGTTTCCAAGGTGTTAACCCCAAACGACTTGGGTAGATCTGAATAACTCATCATGGATCTGACCATTTCTAAAAGAGTCGAGTTCCTTCGTTCTGCTACACCATTCCGTTGTGGGGTTCCCGATGTGGCTAACTGGGATACTATCCCTTCATCCAATAGGTAGTTCAAGAATTCATCGCATTCCATGATCAGATCGTAGAAACTTGATACTCATTTCCATATGCATCATAAGGTAGATATATCCATGTCTCAAGTAATCATCAACGAAAGTGACAAAATACACTTACCCCCTCTTGCCATGATCGTCATTGGACCACACATATTGGTATGAACGAGTTCTAATACTTCCGTGGCTCTATTCCCCTTGGCTCCAAATGACCTCTAGGTCATCTTACCCTTTAAACAGAATAAACAAGTTGGAAATGGCTCAACTTGAATAGACTTCAAGGATCCATTTTTCACCAATCTTTGTATCCGCATTAGATTAATATGACCTATTCTAAGATGCCATAGCAGTATTTCGTTCATGTCAAAAGAACACTTTACTTTATTACTCAAAATAGTTAATGTGTTATTAGATTCAATTTATGAGTGGTGTGCCCAAATAATGGTATAAAGATCATACATTAATATTCCGAAATAGATAAACTCTCGTTTCAAGAAATAATAACATCCTTATTAAAAGAAACTAAATATCTATTCAAAACAGTTTAGAAACTGAAGGTTGAGTTCTTTCTAAAACTAGGAACATGAAGAACCTCTCTCAAGACCATAACTCTATCTTCAAAAGATAGACACACTTTGTTGGGACATTGTCAGTTTTGATTAGGATCCCAAAGCCCCTGAAAAGATGATTTGCCTTAGTTTGTCTTGGTCAGGCTAGTCTTGGTTAGGTCTTGTACTTAGTCATTTTACACTTCATAGGTACTCAGTAAGAGGAGCACTTACTGATGTCAATCAAGACAAGAGCCTGAAGACGAAGAATACTATCCTGAACTTATGGCAGTCCTCTAAGCTGGCTGAGTAAGTATCAGTGATGAAGAATATGACCCCGAGGTCATTATTAACTCAGTCCTGAAGGGAATAGGATGATACTGAGTTTATGGGAAAGACTTGGAGTAGAGCCAAGCAATGCAAAAGGAATGTCAGCGTCAGGACAAGACCGTTGTGCTCGAGACAAAAAGAACTTAATAAGATAAGCCTGAAGCTCAGGAATAAGTTCTGACATTCTCACCAACCTGATGATGTGGACCAATCCGGGGAGGACACGCATGTACGGAACCTGACATGAAGACTGACTTCAGACTGCATATTCAACGGGCAAGCATTTAATGTGCATTTAATGCAACTACCTAATTCCATGCAAGGACGGCTGCTGCATGAAGATACGTCCGTTTGAGCCACTCTACATAGATGACAAGAAGACTATCTCTCCAGCGGATAGTTTTTCAAATCACCTATAAATACAGAAGGCCTTGAACCCATTCAAGGTTACGGGAAATTTCCAAGCCAGAAATTACTCAAACTCTCAAGCACTCAAAGCATTCAGTCTTTAGAAGAAGCACTCGAAACCATCTAAATTTCCCAAGTGTTTCTTAGCTACTGAGAGTTATTCTGTATTCCAAAGAGCGAACTAGCATTATCTTAAGCTTAGAGAGATTATCCAATCCTTAGCATAGCTTTGCCTTGTAAGGATAGTCTCAACTTAGTTGGAATCCAAACTGAAACCAAAACCCTAAGTTAGGTTTGTTGGAAGTAAGTTGTTAGTGAGTTAGTAAGGAGTTTGTATAGGTCAGTGAGGTAGCTAATCTTGGTGCACCTTGGCACGTTAAAAACAAGAATCCCTTGAGTGGATTTCCTATTAAATCAGGCCGTGGACGTAGGAGTTTGAGTCTCTGAACCACGTTAAACTCCCTGTGTTCTTACTGCTTTGATATTGTGCTTACTTACTTGTTCATTCATAGCATTTGGTTTTATCAAGCTGAATCAATCAGCCTGATCATCAAACTAGAGCACTACCCTACTAATCACTACTTAAGAGTTGAGTAATCAAGTTTTCAGTAAGCAAAGTAAAACAAGACTTTAAACTATCAGGGCTCACGCATTTCCGCACGGAACTCGAATTGATAGTCAGCCAACTGACCCGCACTAAGTGTAGTCAGTGGGGAGATTATCAGCTCCCAGTTCTTTATCACTCTGAGTAAAGGGAACTCAACAAGGTTTTAAGTTGGAAAATTGGTATACGTGTATTCCCCCCCCCCATACACGTATTCATCACTCTTATACCGGGACCAACAAGTGGTATCAGAGCAGTGGTTCAAAAGACCACTGACTTTGAATACTAATAGTTTCAGAGGAGAAACTGTTGGTCGTCTCTGAATAGATCTGAGTTTGTTTTTCATAAAACTTGCTTCATCATGACTTCGAGGAGACTTGAAGCTTCGTTACCTGAATTCTGTGTATCTAACTTTATCTATTGGAAGTTCAGACTAGAAGCGCATTTTGATGCCATCCATGACCAGATGCCGCGTGTTCTCAGGGAAGGACCGATCAAGATCACTATCCCTAATGTCAGAGGGAGGGGATATGACGATCTTGAGATTGGCGTACCTATTCCTAAGGAAAGGAAGGATATGACCATTGACGAGATCAAGATGATGGGACTGGGCAATGTGGCCAGAAATATCATCTTGCATACGGTGCCTTTCGAGGAGTCAGCGAGGCTGATTGATTAGTGTGATTTTTGCTCGAAATGCGTGCATTTAATTTGCCTAATTTTATCGGATTTCTTGCATTTATTTACATTAACTGGATCATTTGTGCTTAATTGTCGAGAAAGACATTTGTGTTTATTTTATAGGAAAATGAGATTATTTTGATCAAACATGAGCATGTTTTTATAATGAGTCGAGAAGAGTCAAAATCGAAGAGGAACAAAAATAGAGGTGAAGAAGAAATGGGCTTGAGAGAAATTAATTTCAGCATTTGAGGCCCGAATTGATCATTTATCGACGGCCCAATTACCATTTAATTGCAATCAAAGAGCAGGCCCGGTTGTGGCCCAATTCAAAAGGAAGATGGAGAAGCTCAATTAAGGTGGCCCATTTATTATTTCTTGATCCCAAGAACCGGCCCATTTGAAGAAGCTGAGGCCCAAGTTCCAATGAATATAATCTAACAAGATGCATGGTTACTTGATGAGCATAGTTCACGTGAATTGCTAAGCAAAAGGGCGAAAGCAAAGCCAAGCGGGCCCCACTGCTAAATTTAGAAAAGGTCAACATTTACTTTAAAAAAAGCAACCCATTTCTGCTACAATTCGAAGAGAATGAACAGAAACAAAAGCCGGGCCACGTCTTCTTATCAACCAAGAGAGTGAGAGGAGCTGCAACTAGTTTAATCGAATTAGGATGGAATGCAAGCTCGGAAATAAACCATGCCAATTCAAAGCCGGAATTCATGGAGGAATTGGCCGGAGTTGCAGAAAATCGTCACCGGAAAATCGAGCAATATTACCGAGAATTGAAGAGCCTCACCAGAAGGAAGCTTGATTCGCCGTTGTACCAGAAATTCGAAGCTTCAATGGAGGTCACGCCTGAAGCCCGTCGCACGCCTCCACGCATCGCTGGAATCCATGGAAGCTTTACACCTGAAACTTGATTCGCCGAAATCAATGGAGTACTCACGCCCGCAAGCTCGCCATCACCAATTGAGACGGGAAAGCTTCGACCCCGCCGGAATCGGAGCCGAAATTGACGGGATTCTCATGCCTGAAGCTCGACCTCGCCAGAAAAACAGAGACGGAAGAAAACGATGTCGTTTTTGTTATTAAAAGGGGTGTGTGTATTTTCGAAACACTGAAGGATTAATGAAAAGAAACACGAAACGAATTCGTGATGAAACCGAATCTAGGAATAACCTATTCCCGCAAGACTAAATACGCCCGTATAATGCTTACGGTGAATGCGTACAAGTCTCCAAAGGTAAAACGGTTTATCAATTTACACTGGTAGCACCACCGAGTATGAATTTCCGGCGAACTAAATCGGAATTATGAGCGTAAAAGGAATTCTGGAGCGAAAGAATTTCGGGAATTTTTTGGGTTCGTAAGTGTGTTCGAAAGAATGGACGAAATGAGATATATATAGGCGGAAATCCGACCCATCTGAAGGTTGCTGGAGTGGAGTACGTGGTGATCATGGGCCACCCACGTTCTGTAGTGGAGAGAAACGCAGTTTCTCATTTTTGGGAAGCAAGACGGAATATTCCAGATACTCTGGAGTGTATTAATCAAATTCGTAGGTGTATATTAAACAAGTTCGTGGGCCGACCCAATTCTAAATGGGCCAACCGAAGTGGGCCGACCCAAGTTCATATGGGCCACCCGAACCGATTGGATCCAAAAAGGTATTGAGCCATTTTATATTTTTGGTACTCTAAAAATATAGGTAAGGCCCCAAAGCCCACCCAAAGCCCAATTGCCAAGAACCAAGAACCACGGACCCGGTCCCGGGCCCGGGCGTGTGGTCCATGGTTAGGGTCCCCATGTCCCAATTTAAAGAACATGAATACTTTCCTACTTATATACAAGACATCTTCTTGTAATTTTCCAATGTGGGATGAAACTTTATTTTTCATTTCCCATGGATTTATTCAACACAAATGAATAATACTACAACTTCCCAAATTAATTTCTCACTCACCGGAAATCAGTTTTGAGATATTAAATATACCACGCTCATATACTCCGTGAGTAGAACAACATCGTTAATTTTATTTTCCCAAAAATTAATGTTTTTACTCCTAAAAAAATTGGTCAAAGTCAGGGTATGAAACCTTCATTAAAACCAATTTCCAACAATCCCCCACATGAGTGAGAATTGCACCTATACAGAGTCAAGATTCTTCGTTCAGCTCATTTGAGACCTCATTGCTTCCAGATAAGTAACCAATGGTTTTGAACTTTCCGTAACCCGACACCATCGGGTATACCGGCGGCTTAGTGGACACGATGCCTTGAACTAATCCTCCTTAGCGTATACCTTACAGACAGTGCAGACACAAGTCAGTCTCGATTCTGATTTGTTCTCACGTTTTTGTCCATTTTGGCCCTGGACGCCCTTTGTATTCATAAATGTTTGGTCGAAGCGGCCCTCACTTCTCATTTATATAGGTGATCTCCTTTCGAGTATCCCGTCATACTCAGTCCCACATGGACTCATAGGAATCATTAAAAGTCAAAGACTTATCCTTTACCACAACTCACGGGTTCACTAACACTTGACACAGTGCTGTCAGGAATGGTCATGATTTTCAAGTGTTGTACAACTAACATTCACAGCTTAGTTTTACCTTTTGAACCAAGTTCTTGGGATCTCCAGTCATCATGGTTGGGTTACCACTGTTTCAGTTTCATTTGTGGATTTCAGATCCATTCCCTCTATCAGCTTATTCATTTGATCTCGGTTCAAGCTCTTCGTGAGCGGATCCGCTATGTTATCAATTAATCTTACAAAATCAATTGTTATAATACCAGTTGAGATCAAATGTCTAACGGAGTTATGTCGACGACGAATATGTCTCGACTTTCCGTTGTACATACTGCTCAAAGCTCTACCAATAGCAGCTTGACAGTCACAATGTACCATTACATATGGTACTGGTTTGTTCCAACAAGGAATGTCTTCTAAAAAATTATGAAGTCATTCAGCTTCTTCACCAGCTTGATCCAAAGCGATGAATTCAGATTCCATTGTGGAACGGGCAATACACGTTTGCTTTGTAGATTTCCACGATACAGCAGCTCCTCCAATAGTGAATACGTATCCACTAGTTGAGAACGAGTCTTTACTATCGGATATCCAATTAGCATCACTGTATCCTTCAAGTACAGCTGGATGTTGCGTGTAGTGTAGCTCAAAGTCAAGAGTATACTTCAAGTATCTCAAGACTCTTTTCAGAGCCTTCCAATGTTCGTGACTTGGATTGCTCGTGTACCTGCTTAGTTTGTTCACAGAACATGCAAGATCAGGACGTGTGCAATTTGTAATGTACATCACGCTTCCAATGATCCTTGCATACTCTAACTGATTCACAGGCTCACCTCGGTTCTTCTTCAGATGAACATTCGGTTCTAATGGTGTTTTAGCAGGTGGATCATCAAATGCTTTGAATTTCTTCAAGACTTTCTCAACATAATGAGATTGGGTTAAAGAAATTCCATTTGAAGTTCTTTCTATCTTGATTCCTAGAATCATGTCTGCTAAACCTATATTTTTCATGTCAAAATTTCTTTTTAACATGCTTTTTGTATTAACGATCACATTTGAATTGTTACCTATGATTAACATGTCATCAACATATAAGCATACGATAACAAATCCATTTGGTGTATCTTTCACATACACACATTTTTCACATTCGTTAATTCGAAATCCATTTGACAACATAATATTGTCAAATTTCAAATGCCATTGTACAGGAGCTTGTTTAAGTCCATACAACGACCGAACAAGTTTACAAACCTTTTTCTCGCTCCCGAGTACAACATAACCCTCTGGTTGATCCATGTATATCTCAGCATCCATCTCTCCATTAAGAAAAGCAGTCTTTACATCCATTTGGTGTATTTCGAGATTATACAAAGCAGCAATCGCGATAAGTACACGAATGAATGTAATCCTTGTAACCGGAGAGTAGGTGTCAAAGAAATCATTTCCTTCTCTTTGTTTAAAACCCTTTGCAACCAAACGGGCTTTATACTTGTCAATGGATCCATCTGCTTTGTACTTTCTTTTAAGGATCCACTTACATCCTAAGGTCTTGCAACCTTTAGGGAGGTCAACCAACTCCCATGTATGATTTTGCAGAATTGAATCATATTCACTGTTTATTGCTTCTTTCCAGAGAGATGCATCTGGTCTGGAAAGAGCTTCTTTGATAGTCCTAGGTTCTTCTTCTAACACATACGTGATGAAGTCTGGACCATAGGTCTTATCAATTCTAGCTCGTTTACTGCGTCTTGGTTCTTCACTCTGCTGAGTGGAAGGGCCTGCAGCTTCACTTGATTCTTCATGAGTTCGTTTATTTGAACTCACTTCTTCTTTGTCCCTACACGGGAACACATTTTCAAAGAACACAACATTCCTTGATTCTATTGTAGTACCTACTGTCATATTGGGTATTTCTGATTTATGAATCAAGAACCGATAGGCACTACTATTGAAGGCGTATCCTATAAAGATCCCATCGACCGTCTTAGGTCCGATTTTCACTTGTTTAGGAAGTGGCACTTCAACTTTAGCCAAACACCCCCACACTTTGAGGTATTTATATGAAGGTTTGCGATTTTTCCACAACTCATAAGGTGTCTTATCTTGAGTCTTAAGTGGAATTTTATTTAAAATGTGGTTAGCTGACAGAATAGCTTTCCCCCCACATGTTCTGAGGTAAACCCGAGCTGATTAACATTGCCTTCATCATCTCTTTCAAAGTTCGGTTTTTCCTCTCCGCAATACCATTCGATTGAGGTGAGTAGGGAGCTTTCGTTTGATGTATGATGCCGAATTCGGCACATAATTGTTCAAACGGAGCCACATACTCTCCACCTCTATCACTACGAATTGCTTTAATTGTAGTGTTCATTTGATTCTCTACTTCACTTTTATAATTTTTAAAAGCTTCAATAGCTTCATCTTTACTTTGTAGTAAGTAAACGTAGCAGAATCTTGTGCTATCATCAATAAAAGTAATAAAATACTTTTTTCCACCTCTAGTTTGCACAAACTTTAAATCACATACATCAGTGTGAACTAATTCTAGAGGAGTAGTGTTCCTTTCAACTGGCTTAAATGGTAATTTAGTCATCTTTGCTTCTACACATATTTCACATCTTTTGGATGTATCAACATTTTCAATTTTAAGTAAATCCAAATTTACTAAACGTTTTATAGATTTTAGATTAACATGTCCTAATCTAAAATGCCATAAAGAGGAACTCTCAACGATATAAGCAGAAGTAGAAGCATTATCATTCATAATAATGTTTTTGCCATCACGGCTTACAGTCATGACATACATCTTAAAAAGGCCCTTCTCGAGGTAACCTTTCCTGAAGTCAGTTTGATTACCACCATTCCGACACCAGCCACTTCAGACGAGGCTTGGTTCCCCATGTAGAGCTTTCTTCCCTCAGCAGGAGAATAAGTGGAGAAGGCAGACTTCTCCGAGCAAACGTGGCAAGTGGCACCAGTGTCCACGAACCAACTTTTCTTGTTGTCCACCAAGTTGACCTCGGTCACCACAACGGACATGTCCATCTCCGTAAGCTCACGTTCAGCAACGTTCACGGAGTTCTTCTTCCCTTTGTCTTCTTTCTTGGGCTGACGACATCAGCTGCCCGATGGTTGGGTTTGCCACAGTTGTAGCACTTCCCGCTGAACTTCTTCGGGGCAGGAGCAACAGCAACAACCTTGCCTTTGCCCTTGTCGTCTTGATGCTTCCTTTTCTTTGATGGTTTGCCTTTCTCCATCAGGTTAGCTTTAGCCTCGATGGAAGCAGTCGAACCCCTCTTTTCCCTTTTCTTGTTATCCTCCTCGATCCGGAGTCAGGTAACAAGGTCCTCCATCGTCACTTGCTTTCGCTTGTGTTTGAGGTAGGACTTGAACTCCTTCCAAGAAGGAGGAAGTCTGTCAATCACAGTAGCCACCTGAAAGGCTTCAGGAAGCTCCATCCCTTGCACTGCAATATTGTGGAAGATCATTTGCAGCTTCTGCACTTGCTCGACAACAGATTTGTTGTCCTCCATCTTGAAGTCATACAAGATGGAGATGACGAACTTGCTAGTTCCCGCGTCTTCAGTCTTGTACTTCTTCTCCAAGGACTCCCATAGAGCTTTGGAAGTCTAGTACTCATCGTACACATCACAGAGGGCATCAGACAGCCCATTCAGAATGTAGTTCCTACAGAGATAGTCATCGTGGATCCAAGTGTCATAAGCGATCCTTGTCTCACGAGTAGCATCATCAGCAGGAGCACTCGGACTATCCTCCTTGATGTATTTCACTAAAGAGATGGTGGTCAAATAGAAGTGCATCTTTTTTTGCCACCTTTTAAAGTCACTACCCGAAAACTTTTCGGGTTTTTCTCCTTTCACTACCACCGGCCTAACAGCCCCTTGAAGGGAGGCCTGGTTGGTAGCCAAAAGTGGATTGACTCTGGCATTTCCTACAAAAGGATTGCCGCCAACATTTCCCACGAAGGGATTAGCACTTGAACTTCCCACAAAGGGATTAGTGCTAGAGGTTCCCACAAAGGGATTAGCATTTCCCACGAAGGGATTGCTATTGGCTTGGTTCTTCATCCATTCAGCAAAAAAGTTGCCAAAATTTCCAAACTCGAAAGGAGGGATTGTAGTTGGATTACCTGAGGTGATTTCCTTGGTAGGATCAGGATTACCAACCTTATTAGTGTCAGAAGGATCATCCTTAGTCGGTGAAGACACGTCCATCTCGTACTCTGAGTTATGGTTCGACATATCAGTGTATCGAAATAATATTTAGTCTTGCGATTGTTATTAAAAGGGGTGTGTGTGTATTTTCAAAACACTGAAGGATTAATGAAAAGAAATACAAAACAAATTCGTGATGAAACCGAGTCTAGGAATAACCTATTCCCGCAAGATTAAATACGTTCGTATAGTGCTTACGGTGAATGCGTACAAGTCTCCAAAGGTAAAACGGTTTATCAATTCACACTGGTAGCACCACCGAGTATGAATTTCCGGCGAACTAAATCGGAATTATGAGCGTAAAAGGAATTCTGGAGCGAAAGGATTTCGGGAATTTTTTGGGTTCGTAAGTGTGTTCGAAAGAATGGACGAAATGAGATATATATAGGCGGAAATCCGACCCATCTGAAGGTTGCTGGAGTGGAGTACGTGGTGATCATGGGTCACCCACGTTCTGTAGTGGAGAGAAACGCAGTTTCTCATTCTTGGGAAGCAAGACGGAATATTCCAGATACTCTGGAGTGTATTAATCAAATTTGTAGGTGTGTTAAACAAGTTCGTGGGCCGACCCAATTCCAAATGGGCCAACCGAAGTGGGCCGACCCAAGTTCATATGGGCCACCCGAACCGATTGGATCCAAAAAGGTATTGAGCCATTTTATATTTTTGGTACTCTAAAAATATAGGTAAGGCCCCAAAGCCCACCCAAAGCCCAATTGCCAAGAACCAAGAACCCGGGCTCGGGCGGGGCGGGGCGCGCGCACGTGTGTGGTCCATGGTTAGGGTCCCCATGTCCCAATTTAAAGAACATGAATACTTTCCTACTTATATACAAGACAATCTTCTTGTAATTTTCCAATGTGGGATGAAACTTTATTTTTCATTTCCCATGGATTTATTCAACACTAATGAATAATACTACAACTTCCCAAATTAATTTCTCACTCACCGGAAATCGGTTTTGAGATATTAAATATACCACACTCATCTACTCCGTGAGTAGAACAACATCGTTAATTTTATTTTTCCAAAAATTAACGTTTTTACTCCTAAAAAAATTGGTCAAAGTCAGGGTATGAAACCTTCATTAAAACCAATTTCCAACAATTTTTGCCAGGAAACAGCACGAGATGAGAACCGAGCACGATCGTGCATTTTTGCTACGGCTCGTGCATAAAATTCGACACACGGCCGTGCCAAGCAGTGAACAAGTCGTGCGGATGCATATAGTGCACGGCCTAGAAAAGAATGCATGACCGTGTGCAAACAATGTCCAAATCGTGCAGTACCTATCTTTGGGCCATTTTTGCATTTTTAAATTTCTTCAGGGGCCAAACTTCAATTTCATCTCAAGCCTTCTCTCCACACTTTAAATATCATTTTTCATGAGATTTAGAGGGAATACAACACAACACACTCATAGCTTAGAACCCTAATTCCCCTAGTTTATTTTTCTTCTTTTCTTTTTATTTTTTCTTTTGATTTTCCTTTAAATTTCTAGCTTAAATTAGATTAGATTAAGCTTTCAATTAATTGTAATTTTCATTTCAAGCAAGGATTATCAAGTTTTGTAGCTAAATCAACACTCAAGAGGTGACTTCTTTCCTTAATTTCATTTGCCTTTGGTTTAATTTCTTGTTTATGGATTATTGTTCTTTGTTTTATATGAGTGTATTTGATTTTATGCTTAGCTAATTTTCTTGTGTTTGGGTGTTTGGATTTACATGAGTAATTGAGTATTTGATTTGATTTGTGATATCTATTCTAGTTGAAGGTCAATCTATTAGGATTATAGTTTTGTTTGTTCGATTTTATGATTGCTGTTGTAATTCGTATTTAGATTTTGTGTTTATCGCAACGAGAGTTGGGTATGTGCATGATCTAGTATGGGTGTGAGTGATTTATGAAATTTGAGTGGATATTGAGGTATCGCAACGAGAGTTGGGTATTTTCATTAGAACCCCATATTTCCTACACTTGTTGCTTAATTGAGAAATTGGTGATAAGTGAGAAGATTAACGATCCGATGTTTTCATTTGACGTGTTTACCTAGGCTTATCCAGTACGGTGAATACGTGATATTTAGTGATTTTTTCTATAGTTGATCGGAAACTTGAATAGTTGTTACTTATCGAATCGTGTACTTGATTTTCATGTAATGATGAACACCCGAACACGTCTCGTTTTCTTGTTTGAAAAATTCCTAAAATTGCTTATTGCTTTTACTTAGTTAATTTCATTGATTTGTTTAATTGCTTAAATTTATGTTTTAATTTCTCGAAAACCCTTTCAAAAACATTGTCTCGCACTACAATTACGCGACGACGTATAGTATTAGGGATACACTAGGCACTATTCCCGTGGTTCGATATTTAACTTGGTCACTTGCCTAACCACAACACGATCTCGTACACTTGCGAGTGAGTTCGAATTTGTGCTTTAACAAATTTGGCAAACACTGATGAACTTAAAGACGGCAAAAGAGGTTTGGGATGAGCTGACCAGGATGTGCGAGGGGTTAGAAAAGATAAAGGAGAACAAGAGAAACATTGCCATTCAGAAGTTCGAAGCGTTCGAGATGCTGCCTGATGAGACTATTGATCAAATGGAGTCAAGATTCATCAAGTTGATGAATGAGTTGGTGATGCTGGACAAGGATGTCCCAAAGAGAGATGTTGCTTCAAAGATGAGAGATGGGATAACAATGTAATTATGCTTAAGAACACTCAGGATATGAGTAACATAACTTCTGCTTTCCTTTTTTCAGAGCTCAAAGCACTGGAATTTGATCTTAACAAAGCTTGCCAGGAAGGGAAGCAGGTCAGAGCATCATTCAAAGAGAAGGCATCTCATTCCACTGACATGATTCTTCAGCTCTTGCACATGGATTTATTTGGTCCCATAACACCTGTGAGTATGAATGGTAGGAAATACACCCTTGTGGTTATTGATGATTATTCTAGATATACTTGAGTTATTTTCTTGTTAAATAAGAAGGAAACACAGGTGAAGCTTCCTAAGTTGCTCAGAAGGCTCAGCAATGAGAAGAATCAGACCATTACTAAGATCAGATCTGACAAGGGCACTGAATTTATAAATTCATATATTTCTGACTTTTGTAATGAACTTGGTATAGCTCATGAGACTTCTGCAGCTAGAACCCCACAACAGAATGGTGTCGCTGAAAGGAGGAACAGGACACTGAAGGAAGCTGCCAGGACCATACTGGCTGAGTCAGGATTGCCTAAGAAATTCTGGGCTGAGACAATCAACACTACATGCTACACTCAGAACAGATCCATGCTGAACAAACAACATGCACAGACCCCATATGAGACATGGAATAAGAGGAAGCCCCGTATCTCTTACCTTCATGTATTTGGTTGTAAGTGTTTCATCCTCAACAATGGGAAGACCCAATTGAAAGCTTTTGATAGCAAATCTGATGAAGGAATATTCTTAGGATATTCTGAAGTCAGTAAAGCATTCAGGGTTTACAATTGTAGGACCCTAGTTGTGGAAGAATCACAACATGTTGTGTTTGATGAATCTGTTAATGAGTCTAGGGTAAAAGTGTTGAATCCTGACACTGAGGAGGTCACAAGGAGAGTGACAAGGCTAAGCTTAAAAAATCAACCTGATCCAAAGGTCAAAACTGTGCCAATTCCAAGATGGAATGATGACGATGATCAGGATGATGAACCAAGTGCCACTCCTAAGCCGAGCACATCAGGGATAGTTGAGTCTCAGACTGAGGAACATGCTCAACCTGAGGTAAGTACCGTCTATGAAGATGCGGTCGCAGCTGAGACGGTTCCTGAGTCACCTCATCAAGGGGAAAATAATGTCCCTGGCATTGAGCTTATTAATCCCTTTGGTATGGACTCAGGATCACCCCCTTCTGTTCAATTTCCTGAATTTTATGAGCTTGTAGACACTAACATTGCAGGTACTTCAGGAACAACTCCAGGCAAGAGAACATGGCTAGAGGTGACTTGGTCAGAGTTTTTCGAAAAATATTTTCCTACTCCCCCGCAAGAGTACGGGATCGTCGTAGTAGTGAAGTAGACTAGGACCAAGTAGTTATCGAACCCAAAGGATTTAGGAATGCAGTGGAGCCCCAAAGTTGCGCGTCGGCATGGTACTATAGTGACGAGAAAGTTGGCATTCAAAAAAATTAAACTAATGCAAAAATTAAATCTAGAAAGCAATTAAACAATTAAACTAAGAAAGTGCAAGAGAGAGAAATGTTTCGAGTGTCTTCACAATGTAATCCACTAGTGTGTGTGATAAATTTACAACCTATCATTGCCTTTTTCTAGATGTTTGCTAAGAGCGATCACGAAAGTGTGTAGACCAATCCCTTTTGAGGCCTAGGTGAACAACATGGACTAACTAGCAATTCCTAATTATGCCCCATAAGCTCCTAAGATCGTGAATATCTAAAAAACATGCGATGCATCTCTAGAATTCCCCCTTCACTAAGTACCCTAATATTCAAATTAAGATACCTAATGTCTAATGATGGGGGATCTAGCAACCGACCCCCTCTAGGGTAAATCGATTACTATTTAACTCAAATTAATTAGTCAAAGCTTTCACCTAAATACCAATCATGCATACTCAACTCTCGTTGCAATACACAAAATTAAATACATAAGCTAATAAAATCAACTAATTAATTGAGACATACAAAGTCTACCAATAGAAACATTCACATCTAGAATTAGACACAATCAAAGCTATAAATCCACCAACACACTAATTTCATACATTGATCCAACACTCAAAGTAAAGAGAATTAGCCCATGGCTAATCCAACAAAACCCAAGTATAAATAAACTAAAGAAAGCAATAAACTCATGGAAATCATCATAATAAAATTGCAATAAAACATAAATGAGAAAATTAAACCAATTACTTGAAGATAAAGGATAAAAGTCACCTCAATGGAGTGATTACAACTAGAAATTGAAATTTGCTCTTCAAATCCTAAGCTAAATTACTCTAAAACTTGAAAGAAAATAAAAATCTAAGAATGAAGGTAAAATCTAACTAAAATGGTGTGTGGGGTGTGTGTCCCCTAAGGGTTGTATGGTGGTGTGTTCTCCTCCCTAAAAATCTGAGAAATTAGGGTATTTATAGTGTAGGGTGAGGAGGTTAGGACGAAATTGCAATTAAGTCCCTAAAAATCTTTAAAATCCCGCTTTTTTAGCTTGCCAGCATTTCACACGGCCAAACCCTTTTCACTCGGCCGAGTGCTTACTCAACTCGGCCGAGTGTTTTCCATTCTGCCCGAGTCATGCCTATTTTTACCTCACTCGGCCAAAACTCTCTTTGCTCGGCCGAGTGAAATCCCATTTTGGCCGAGTGGATCCTTCAGAGACTTTACTCGGCCAAAACCCTTTTGCTCGGCCGAGCATAAATCCAATTTGGCCGAGTGAGCTCTGTTTTATCTCCTTCTTTATCTTTCTTGTTCAATCTTCATTCCTTCTTCACTTCTTCATCTTTTAACACCTAAAACACTCAAATTTCCTGCAAAAATAGCAAACACACATTTCTCGATAATTAAGCACAAATGGTCACGTTAATGTAAATAATTACAGAAAAATCCAATTAAAATAGGGAAATTAAATGCATGAATTTCAAGCAATTTTCACACTAATCCCCCCCCCCCCCCCCCCCAAACTTAAAGTGTTGCTCGTCCCCGAGCAACGAAAGAAATAAAACAAGTGGGAGGATTGCGAGAAATGAGTGTAAAAAAGAATAGTAGCAATTGTCAAATTCTTTCAATCTAGTCAAGCCCTTAAGTACAAATATCAACTAGCAAATTCACAAGTTATGTTCAAATCAATGCAAGATCAAGGCTCAATCCACAGTTTTCTCTCAAGTAAGTGTATCACTCATCACTCAAAAGTGTATCAAGGCATTTATACCCTCAACAATCAATTCACACAAGTGCACTACCATAGGCTTGCCAATCATCTAAGTTCTCCACTACTTTCTAAGTGATCAATCCAAGAATCAATGAGGACTTTGAATTTGGTTGTAATGTTGGGCTTTTTGGTCAAGGTGGGAAAATTTGGATAAAGTGACTCGTAAACTAGTGGAGCGAGACATAAAGATGCATAGACACATCTAAAAAAAATCTCAAGACAAAGTTGCAATTGATCAACTTGCAACTCAAAAACTCATACTCCAACAATCCACTTGTCTCATTTTTCAAGCACATTCTTCACCATCAACCATCAAACACCTCTTTTGAACTTGAAACTCCAAATAGCTAAACAAGAGAGAGTTTCTTCACAATTTATTTTCTTTTCTCAAACCAACTAATTCTTTTTCTTGTACAATTTTTTTGCTTTTCACTTATCACACAAAGTCATCCACCAAATTCACATTAAAGCACAACTCAACCTCACTATCCATATTCAAGCTCCACTAGCTCATATGAAAAATTAGGCTCACAAAATGGATAAATTGGCTAAATTTGTAGGTTGCCAAGAAAATAGGTCAATAGGCTCAAAAGGGCTAACTACGGAAAATTTCATTTGGTATGGAAAATTTGGCTAAGTGACTTTTCAAATCAAAGATGGCCACATATCTCTTTCAACGATTTAACACTCAATGTAGCCTCAAACAAGACAATTGACAAGTTCTAGAGCACACAAGCATGAACGATACTCACAAGAAAGAAATTAGACCAAAATATATGAAAGTCTAAAGGCTCTAAAGCTCAAGGGGCTTGTCTAATCATGGATTGAGCACAAAATCAAGCATAATCGTCACATAAACAAGTAAGCAAGCAAGTCTCAATCAATACCATCAAGCTTAACTAAATCTCAGAAACCAAACAATCACCATCAATTGATTCTCCAACACCAAGCCACACAATCTTAACTCCCAAGAATATACTCAAAGATATTCAATAAGCCCACAATTAAGCACAAATTTTAAAAAATTGAGTGAAGTAAGTTGGTGCAAATGGAATTGTAAAACGAACATACCCCCCCAAACTTTTTCATTGCTAAGCAATTAAAAGTTTGGAAAAATAGTGCGACCATTAGATTTACAACCAACTACTCACCAAACAATTCACCACATTTTGAACAAACCACTCAAAAAGTCGATAATTTAGCTCACAAAACCCCTTACAAAACATTTCACCCTCAAATCTCAACATGTATATCCAATACTCAATTAAGCAAAACTCTACAAGAATGAGGTGTGCGCCTGTGCAATGTACAAGTGAAGCCTCAAGTGCGCCGATGCAATGTAAAATATGAAAATTAAAACAACTAACCCCCCCAAACTTAGACATTGCTAAGCAATTCTAAGTTTGGGGCATACTACCTCCACTTTGCACCAAGCACAATCTTCTTCTTCAAGTCATGATCACCTCACGTTAACCTCCTTGAGTATGCTTACCTTTCCTATCAAGCAAGTCTCTTGAAAAACATCACACCCTCAATTCTTCATATGTCAAAGCAAAACTCATGTACAAGTATATGTAAGCAATTAAATCCAAAATTCCCAACAAAAATAATTACCAATAATCTCTAATCAAATGGGGATGTATCGGTGCAATTAAAAATTATGCATAAAAAGACGAACACCCCCCAAACTTAGACTTTGCATAGCAATGTCTAAGTTTAGGGAGAAGTGTTTGTACCTAAAGTTTCCCTCAATCACGTATCCGTCCATAGAGCTCGAAATCCTCACCGAGCCTCAACACACGACCCCAACACCTAGACAAACCAAAATACGAAACAAAATTAAAAGAACAAGGCAAAAATAAAAGAAAGCAAGTAAAAATGGGTTGTCTCCCATTAAGCGCTAGGTTTAATGTCCTATGCCGGACTTATTAATGGAATTCAAACTTCTCTCATTGAAATGGCCATGGATATTTGTCATTCTTTCCATTATATCTCAATCTTTGAGCTTCAAGATCAAGTAGTCTCTCATGAAAAGTAGACTCATCACCCATATCCTTCTTGCACGATTTGTCTACAATGAAACTTCCCATATTCTCATTCCACTCTTTTCTCTTTCTCCCAAAGATGCCCAAGTTTTTCTCAACTTCTTTCCTATGATTAAAAGTCTCAAGAGGTAAAACAAAATCAATAGAGGCATCAATATCAAATAAGGTGCAAATTGAAAAGTTTAAAGGTTTAGAAATGCTCATTTCACTCTTCAACTCTTCTTTTGATCCTTCTTGATTTTCTTGCTCATCGTTGCTCAAGTCCATCAATGGACATTCCTCTTCATCACTTTCGACAATGGAATTGTCGCCTTCATTCTTCTCCTCACTTGGGTCATTCTCTTCTCTTTCCTCTTCTTCCACTTTTTCTTGACATTTACCATCCACATCTTCTATTCTTTCCTCTTCGATTTCTTCTTCATTCTCATCTCCTCGATCAAACTCATTCTCCACCTCAAACTCTTCTTCTTCTTGATATTCACCATCCACTTGTTTTTCACAAACCTTTTCATCTTCTTCCTCCAATTCTTTTTCTATCTCTTTCTTAAATTTTTCTCCAACTTCCTCTTCCTCCTCTCCTAATACGTTTTCCAAGAAGATGGCAAATTTCTCCCAATGAGATTTGAAGAATTCAAACCTTGCATTCATCATATCACTTTCTTCCATTTCCTTCAACACGGCTACCATCATCCCTTAGAATCAGACTCGATTTTCTTTGGATAAAGACGACTCGACCTCGTCATACCATTGTAGATATTGACATTCATAGCTTGAGTCAGCATAAGACCAAGTCTCGTTGTTTCCCCACTCTTGATAACGAGATGAAGCTTGTTGAATTTGAGGATTGTACTCGAAACTCTTCCCATTGTTGTGGCCATCTACTTGTTGTAGTGAATAAGGATAGGGGTATGAGTTTGAGTATTGTGGAGGAGGATAATATGGATATTGTGGATATTGATTATATGGAGAAGATTGTTGGTAAGTTGGGGGTTGTTGTGGTGGATACGAGTATGGGTAGGGATATGGATATTGGTGAGGGTGTGGAGGAGGATCCGGAGGATAAACCGAGTTAGAATGATTATGGCCCGTCTTCCAAAGGTATATATCCTCCATCTTTCGAATTCAAAGCACACCTACAAAGATAAGAAATATCAAATTCAAACAAAAATAAAACAAACAAACAAAGCAATAAAATATCACTACTAGTACCACTCAACTAACCCTAAGTCCCACTTAAGGCACTCAACTAAATCCCCGACAACGGCGCCATTGACTTGGTCGGAGTTTTTCAAAAAATATTTTCCTACTCCCCCGCAAGAGTACTGGATCGTCGTAGTAGTGAAGTAGACTAGGACCAAGTAGTTATCGAACCCAAAGGATTTAGGAATGCAGTGGAGCCCCAAAGTTGTGCGTCGACATGGTACTATAGTGACGAGAAAGTTGGCATTCAAAAAAATTAAACTAATGCAAAAATTAAATTTAGAAAGCAATTAAACAATTAAACTAACTTCCAATTAAGAAAGTGGAAGAGAGAGAAATGCTTCGAGTGTCTTCACAATGTAATCCACTAGTGTGTGTGACAAATTTACAACCTATCATTGCCTTTTTCTAGATGTTTGCTAAGAGCAATCACGAAAGTGTGTAGACCAATCCCTTTTGAGGCCTAGGTGAACAACGTGGACTAACTAGCAATTCCTAATTATGCCCCATAAACTTCTAAGATCGTGAATATCTAAAAACATGCGATACATCTCTAGAATTCCCCCTTCACTAAGTACCCTAATATTCAAATTAAGATACCTAATGTCTAATGATGGGTGATCTAGCAACCGACCCCCTCTCGGGTAAATCGATTACTATTTAACTCAAATTAATTAGTCAAAGCTTTCACCTAAATACCAATCATGCATACTCAACTCTCGTTGCATTACACAAAATTAAATACATAAGCTAATAAAATCAACTAATTAATTGAGACATACAAAGTCCACCAATAGAAACATTCACATCTAGAAATAGACACAATCAAAGCTATAAATCCACCAACACACTAATTTCATACATTGATCCAACACTCAAAGCAAAGAGAATAGCCCATGGCTAATCCAACAAAACCCAAGTATAAATAAACTAAAGAAAGCAATAAACTCATGGAAATCATCATAATAAAATTGCAATAAACCATAAATGAGAAAATTAAACCAATTACTTGAAAGATAAAGGATAGAAGTCACCTCAATGGAGTGATTACAACTAGAAATTGAAATTTGCTCTTCAAATCCTAAGCTAAATTACTCTAAAACTTGAAAGAAAATAAAAATCTAAGAATGAAGGTGAAATCTAACTAAAATGGTGTGTGGGGTGTGTGTCCCCTAAGGGGTTGTATGGTGGTGTGTTCTCCTCCCTAAAAATCTGAGAAATTAGGGTATTTATAGTGTAGGGTGAGGAGGTTAGGACGAAATTGCAATTAAGTCCCTGAAAATCTTTAAAATCCCGCTTTTTTAGCTTGCCAGCATTTCACTCGGCCAAACCCTTTTCACTCGGCCGAGTGCTTACTCAACTCGGCCGAGTGCTTTCCATTCTACCCGAGTCATGCCTATTTTTACCTCACTCGGTCAAAACTCTCTTTGCTCGGCCGAGTGAAATCTCATTTTGGCCGAGTGGATCCTCCAGAGACTTTACTCGGCCAAAACCCCTTTGCTCGGCCGAGCATAAATCCAATTTGGCCAAGTGAGCTCTGTTTTGTCTCCTTCTTTATCTTTCTTGTTCAATCTTCATTCCTTGTTTACTTCTTCATCTTTTAACACTTAAAACACTTAAATTTCCAGCAAAAATTGCAAACACACCTTTCTCGATAATTAAGCACAAATGGTCACGTTAATGTAAATAATTACAAGAAATCCAATTAAAATAGGCAAATTAAATGCATGAATTTCAAGCAATTTTCACACTAATCACCCCCCTCCCCCCCAAACTTAAAGTGTTGCTCGTCCACGAGCAGCGAAAGAAATAAAACAAGTGGGAGGATTGCGAGAAATGAGTGTAAAAAAGAATAGTAGCAATTGTCAAATTCTTTCAATCTAGTCAAGCCCTTAAGTACAAATATCAACTAGCAAATTCACAAGTTATGTTCAAATCAATGCAAGATCAAGGCTCAATCCACAATTTTCTCTCAAGTAAGTGTATCACTCATCACTCAAAAGTGTATCAAGGCATTTATACCCTCAACAATCAATTCACACAAGTGCACTACCATAGGCTTGCCAATCATCTAAGTTCTCCACTACTTTCTAAGTGATCAATCCAAGAATCAATGAGGACTTTGCATTTGGTTGTAATGTTGGGCTTTTTGGTCAAGGTGGAAAAATTTGGATAAAGTGACTCGTAAACTAGTGGAGCGAGATATAAAGATGCATAGACACATCTAAAAAAAAATCTCAAGACAAAGTTGCAATTGATCAACTTGCAACTCAAAAACTCATACTCCAACAATCCACTTGTCTCATTTTTCAAGCACATTCTTCACCATCAACCATCAAACACCTCTTTTGAACTTGAAACTCCAAATAGCTAAACAAGAGAGAGTTTCTTCACAATTTATTTTCTTTTCTCAAACCAACTCATTCTTTTTCTTGTACAATTTTTTTGCCTTTCACTTATCACACAAACTCATCCACCAAATTCACATTAAAGCACAACTCAACCTCACTATCCATATTCAAGCTCCACTAGCTCATAGGAAAAATTAGGCTCACAAAATGGATAAATTGGCTAAATTTGTAGGTTGCCAAGAAAATAGGCCAATAGGCTCAAAAGGGCTAACTACGGAAAATTTCATTTAGTATGGAAAATTTGGATAAGTGACTTTTCAAATCAAAGATGGCCACATATCTCTTTCAAAGATTTAACACTCAATGTAGCCTCAAACAAGACAATTGGCAAGTTCTAGAGCACACAAGCATGAACGATACTCACAAGAAAGAAATTAGACCAAAATATATGGAAGTCTAAAGGCTCTAAAGCTCAAGGGGCTTGTCTAATCATGGATTGAGCACAAAATCAAGCATAATCGTCACATAAACAAGTAAGCAAGCAAGTCTCAATCAATACCATCAAGCTCAACTAAATCTCAAAAACCAAACAATCACCATCAATTGATTCTCCAACACCAAGCCACACAATCTTAACTCCCAAGAATATACTCAAAGATATTCAATAAGCCCACAATTAAGCACAAATTTTAAAAAATTGAGTGAAGTAAGTTGGTGCAAATGGAATTGTAAAACGAACATACCCCCCCAAACTTTTTCATTGCTAAGCAATTAAAAGTTTGGAAAAATAGTGCGACCATTAGATTTACAACCAACTACTCACCAAACAATTCACCACATTTTGAACAAACCACTCAAAAAGTCGATAATTTAGCTCACAAAACCCCTTACAAAACATTTCACCCTCAAATCTCAACATGTATATCCAATACTCAATTAAGCAAAACTCTACAAGAATGAGGTGTGCGCCTGTGCAATGTACAAGTGAAGCCTCAAGTGCGCCGGTGCAATGTAAAATATGAAACTTAAAACAACTAACCCCCCCAAACTTAGACATTGCTAAGCAATTCTAAGTTTGGGGCATACTACCTCCACTTTGCACCAAGCATAATCTTCTTCTTCAAGTCATGATCACCTCACGTTAACCTCCTTGAGTATGCTTACCTTTCCTATCAAGCAAGTCTCTTGAAAAACATCACACCCTCAATTCTTCATATGTCAAAGCAAAACTCATGTACAAGTATATGTAAGCAATTAAATCCAAAATTCCCAACAAAAATAATTACCAATAAGCTCTAATCAAATGGGGATGTATCGGTGCAATTAAAAATTATGCATAAAAAGACGAACACCCCCCCAAACTTAGACTTTGCATAGCAATGTCTAAGTTTAGGGAGAAGTGTTTGTACCTAAAGTTTCCCTCAATCACGTATCCGTCCATAGAGCTCGAAATCCTCACCGAGCCTCAACACACGACCCCAACACCTAGACAAACCAAAATACGAAACAAAATTAAAAGAACAAGGCAAAAATAAAAGAAAGCAAGTAAAAATGGGTTGTCTCCCATTAAGCGCTAGGTTTAATGTCCTATGCCGGACTTATTAATGGAATTCAAACTTCTCTCATCGAAATGGCCATGGATATTTGTCATTCTTTCCATTATATCTCAATCTTTGAGCTTCAAGATCAAGTAGTCTCTCATGAAAAGTAGACTCATCACCCATATCCTTCTTGCACGATTTGTCTACAATGAAACTTCCCATATTCTCATTCCACTCTTTTCTCTTTCTCCCAAAGATGCCCAAGTTTTTCTCAACTTCTTTCCTATGATTAAAAGTCTCAAGAGGTAAAACAAAATCAATAGAGGCATCAATATCAAATAAGGTGCAAATTGAAAAGTTTAAAGGTTTAGAAATGCTCATTTCACTCTTCAACTCTTCTTTTGATCCTTCTTGATTTTCTTGCTCATCGTTGCTCAAGTCCATCAATGGACATTCCTCTTCATCACTTTCGACAATGGAATTGTCGCCTTCATTCTTCTCCTCACTTGGGTCATTCTCTTCTCTTTCCTCTTCTTCCACTTTTTCTTGACATTTACCATCCACATCTTCTATTCTTTCCTCTTCGATTTCTTCTTCATCCTCATCTCCTCGATAAAACTCATTCTCCACCTCAAACTCTTCTTCTTCTTGATATTCACCATCCACTTGTTTTTCACAAACCTTTTCATCTTCTTCCTCCAATTCTTTTTCTATCTCTATCTTAAATTTTTCTCCAACTTCCTCTTCCTCCTCTCCTAATACGTTTTCCAAGAAGATGGCAAATTTCTCCCAATGAGATTTGATGAATTTAAACCTTACATTCATCATATCACTTTCTTCCATTTCCTTCAACACGACTACCATCATCCCTTAGAATCGGACTCGATTTTCTTTGGATAAAGACGACTCGACCTCGTCATACCATTGTAGATATTGACATTCATAGCTTGAGTCAGTATAAGACCAAGTCTCGTTGTTTCCCCACTCTTGATAACGAGATGAAGCTTGTTGCATTTGAGGATTGTACTCGAAACTCTTCCCATTGTTGTGGTCATCTACTTGTTGTAGTGAATAAGGATAGGGGTATGAGTTTGAGTATTGTGGTGGAGGATAATATGGATATTGTGGATATTGATTATATGGAGAAGATTGTTGGTAAGTTGGGGGTTGTTGTGGTGGATACGAGTATGGGTAGGGATATGGATATTGGTGAGGGTGTGGAGGAGAATCCGGAGGATAAACCGAGTTAGAATGATTATGGCCCGTCTTCCAAAGGTATATATCCTCCATCTTTCGAATTCAAAGCACACCTACAAAGATAAGAAATATCAAATTCAAACAAAAATAAAACAAACAAACAAAGCAATAAAATATCACTACTAGTACCACTCAACTAACCCTAAGTCCCACTTAAGGCACTCAACTAAATCCCCGACAACGGCGCCATTGACTTGGTCGGAGTTTTTCAAAAAATATTTTCCTACTCCCCCGCAAGAGTACAGGATCGTCGTAGTAGTGAAGTAGACTAGGACCAAGTAGTTATCGAACCCAAAGGATTTAGGAATGCAGTGGAGCCCCAAAGTTGTGCGTCGGCATGGTACTATAGTGACGAGAAAGTTGGCATTCAAAAAAATTAAACTAATGCAAAAATTAAATTTAGAAAGCAATTAAACAATTAAACTAACTTCCAATTAAGAAAGTGGAAGAGAGAGAAATGCTTCAAGTGTCTTCACAATGTAATCCACTAGTGTGTGTGACAAATTTACAACCTATCATTGCCTTTTTCTAGATGTTTGCTAAGAGCAATCACGAAAGTGTGTAGACCAATCCCTTTTGAGGCCTAGGTGAACAACGTGGACTAACTAGCAATTCCTAATTATGCCCCATAAGCTCCTAAGATCGTGAATATATAAAAACATGCGATGCATCTCTAGAATTCCCCCTTCACTAAGTACCCTAATATTCAAATTAAGATACCTAATGTCTAATGATGGTGATCTTGCAACCGACCCCCTCTCGGGTAAATCGATTACTATTTAACTCAAATTAATTAGTCAAAGCTTTCACCTAAATACCAATCATGCATACTCAACTCTCGTTGCATTACACAAAATTAAATACATAAGCTAATAAAATCAACTAATTAATTGAGACATACAAAGTCCACCAATAGAAACATTCACATCTAGAATTAGACACAATCAAAGCTATAAATCCACCAACACACTAATTTCATACATTGATCCAACACTCAAAGCAAAGAGAATAGCCCATGGCTAATCCAACAAAACCCAAGTATAAATAAACTAAAGAAAACAATAAACTCATGGAAATCATCATAATAAAATTGCAACAAACCATAAATGAGAAAATTAAACCAATTACTTGAAAGATAAAGGATAGAAGTCACCTCAATGGAGTGATTACGACTAGAAATTGAAATTTGCTCTTCAAATCCTAAGCTAAATTACTCTAAAACTTGAAAGAAAATAAAAATCTAAGAATGAAGGTGAAATCTAACTAAAATGGTGTGTGGGGTGTGTGTCCCATAAGGGGTTGTATGGTGGTGTGTTCTTCTCCCCAAAAATCTGAGAAATTAGGGTATTTATAGTGTAGGGTGAGGAGGTTAGGACGAAATTGCAATTAAGACCCTGAAAATCTTTAAAATCCCACTTTTTTAGCTTGCCAGCATTTCACTCGGCCAAACCCTTTTCACTCGGCCGAGTGCTTACTCAATTCGGCCGAGTGCTTTCCATTCTACCCGAGTCATGCCTATTTTTACCTCACTCGGTCAAAACTCTCTTTGCTCGGCCGAGTGAAATCTCATTTTGGCCGAGTAGATCCTCCAGAGACTTTACTCGGCCAAAACCCCTTTGCTCGGCCGAGCATAAATCCAATTTGGCCAAGTGAGCTCTGTTTTGTCTCCTTCTTTATCTTTCTTGTTCAATCTTCATTCCTTGTTTACTTCTTTATCTTTTTACACCTAAAACACTCAAATTTCCTGCAAAAATAGCAAACACACCTTTCTCGATAATTAAGCACAAATGGTCACGTTAATGTAAATAATTACAAGAAATCCAATTAAAATAGGCAAATTAAATGCATGAATTTCAAGCAATTTTCACACTAATCACCCCCCCCCCCCCAAACTTAAAGTGTTGCTCGTCCCCGAGAAGCGAAAGAAATAAAACAAGTGGGAGGATTGCGAGAAATGAGTGTGAAAAAGAATAGTAGCAATTGTCAAATTCTTTCAATCTAGTCAAGCCCTTAAGTACAAATATCAACTAGCAAATTCACAAGTTATGTTCAAATCAATGCAAGATCAAGGCTCAATCCACAGTTTTCTCTCAAGTAAGTGTATCACTCATCACTCAAAAGTGTATCAAGGCATTTATACCCTCAACAATCAATTCACACAAGTGCACTACCATAGGCTTGCCAATCATCTAAGTTCTCCACTACTTTCTAAGTGATCAATCCAAGAATCAATGAGGACTTTGCATTTGGTTGTAATGTTGGGCTTTTTGTTCAAGGTGGGAAAATTTGGATAAAGTGACTCGTAAACTAGTGGAGCGAGACATAAAGATGAATAGACACATCTAAAAAAAATCTCAAGACAAAGTTGCAATTGATCAACTTGCAACTCAAAAACTCATACTCCAACAATCCACTTGTCTCATTTTTCAAGCACATTCTTCACCATCAACCATCAAACACCTCTTTTGAACTTGAAACTCCAAATAGCTAAACAAGAGAGAGTTTCTTCACAATTTATTTTCTTTTCTCAAACCAACTCATTCTTTTTCTTGTACAATTTTTTTGCTTTTCACTTATCACACAAACTCATCCACCAAATTCACATTAAAGCACAACTCAACCTCACTATCCATATTAAAGCTCCACTAGCTCATAGGAAAAATTAGGCTCACAAAATGGATAAATTGGCTAAATTTGTAGGTTGCCAAGAAAATAGGCCAATAGGCTCAAAAGGGCTAACTACGGAAAATTTCATTTAGTATGGAAAATTTGGATAAGTGACTTTTCAAATCAAAGATGGCCACATATCTCTTTCAAAGATTTAACACTCAATGTAGCCTCAAACAAGACAATTGGCAAGTTCTAGAGCACACAAGCATGAACGATACTCACAAGAAAGAAATTAGACCAAAATATATGGAAGTCTAAAGGCTCTAAAGCTCAAGGGGCTTGTCTAATCATGGATTGAGCACAAAATCAAGCATAATCGTCACATAAACAAGTAAGCAAGCAAGTCTCAATCAATACCATCAAGCTCAACTAAATCTCAAAAACCAAACAATCACCATCAATTGATTCTCCAACACCAAGCCACACAATCTTAACTCCCAAGAATATACTCAAAGATATTCAATAAGCCCACAATTAAGCACAAATTTTCAAAAATTGAGTGAAGTAAGTTGGTGCAAATGGAATTGTAAAACGAACATACCCCCCCAAACTTTTTCATTGCTAAGCAATTAAAAGTTTGGAAAAATAGTGCGACCATTAGATTTACAACCAACTACTCACCAAACAATTCACCACATTTTGAACAAACCACTAAAAAAGTCGACAATTTAGCTCACAAAACCCCTTACAAAACATTTCACCCTCAAATCTCAACATGTATATCCAATACTCAATTAAGCAAAACTCTACAAGAATGAGGCGTGCGCCTGTGCAATGTACAAGTGAAGCCTCAAGTGCGCCGGTGCAATGTAAAATATGAAAATTAAAACAACTAACCCCCCCAAATTTAGACATTGCTAAGCAATTCTAAGTTTGGGGCATACTACCTCCACTTTGCACCAAGCACAATCTTCTTCTTCAAGTCATGATCACCTCACGTTAACCTCCTTGAGTATGCTTACCTTTCCTATCAAGCAAGTCTCTTGAAAAACATCACATCCTCAATTCTTCATATGTCAAAGCAAAACTCATGTACAAGTATATGTAAGCAATTAAATCCAAAATTCCCAACACAAAATAATTACCAATAAGCTCTAATCAAATGGGGATGTATCGGTGCAATTAAAAATTATGCATAAAAAGACGAACACCCCCCCAAACTTAGACTTTGCATAGCAATGTCTAAGTTTAGGGAGAAGTGTTTGTACCTAAAGTTTCCCTCAAGCACGTATCCGTCCATAGAGCTCGAAATCCTCACCGAGCCTCAACACACGACCCCAACACCTAGACAAACCAAAATACGAAACAAAATTAAAAGAACAAGGCAAAAATAAAAGAAAGCAAGTAAAAATAGGTTGCCTCCCATTAAGCGCTAGGTTTAATGTCCTATGCCGGACTTATTAATGGAATTCAAACTTCTCTCATCGAAATGGCCATGGATATTTGTCATTCTTCCCATTATATCTCAATCTTTGAGCTTCAAGATCAAGTAGTCTCTCATGAATAGTAGACTCATCACCCATATCCTTCTTGCACGATTTGTCTACAATGAAACTTCCCATATTCTCATTCCACTCTTTTCTCTTTCTCCCAAAGATGCCCAAGTTTTTCTCAACTTCTTTCCTATGATTAAAAGTCTCAAGAGGTAAAACAAAATCAATAGAGGCATCAATATCAAATAAGGTGCAAATTGAAAAGTTTAAAGGTTTAGAAATGCTCATTTCACTCTTCAACTCTTCTTTTGATCCTTCTTGATTTTCTTGCTCATCGTTGCTCAAGTCCATCAATGGACATTCCTCTTCATCACTTTCGACAATGGAATTGTCGCCTTCATTCTTCTCCTCACTTGGTTCATTCTCTTCTCTTTCCTCTTCTTCCACTTTTTCTTGACATTTACCATCCACATCTTCTATTCTTTCCTCTTCGATTTCTTCTTCATTCTCATCTCCTCGATCAAACTCATTCTCCACCTCAAACTCTTCTTCTTCTTGATATTCACCATCCACTTGTTTTTCACAAACCTTTTCATCTTCTTCCTCCAATTCTTTTTCTATCTCTTTCTTAAATTTTTCTCCAACTTCCTCTTCCTCCTCTCCTAATACGTTTTCCAAGAAGATGGCAAATTTCTCCCAATGAGATTTGAAGAATTCAAACCTTGCATTCATCATATCACTTTCTTCCATTTCCTTCAACACGGCTACCATCATCCCTTTGAATCGGACTCGGTTTTCTTTGGATAAAGACGACACGACCTCGTCATACCATTGTAGATATTGACATTCATAGCTTGAGTCAGCATAAGACCAAGTCTCGTTGTTTCCCCACTCTTGATAACGAGATGAAGCTTGTTACATTTGAGGATTGTACTCGAAACTCTTCCCATTGTTGTGACCATCTACTTGTTGTAGTGAATAAGGATAGGGGTATGAGTTTGAGTATTGTGGAGGAGGATAATATGGATATTGTGGATATTGATTATATGGAGAAGATTGTTGGTAAGTTGGGGGTTGTTGTGGTGGATACGAGTATGGGTAGGGATATGGATATTGGTGAGGGTGTGGAGGAGGATCCTGAAGATAAACCGAGTTAGAATGATTATGGCCCGTCTTCCAAAGGTATATATCCTCCATCTTTCGAATTCAAAGCACACCTACAAAGATAAGAAATATCAAATTCAAACAAAAATAAAACAAACAAACAAAGCAATAAAATATCACTAATAGTACCACTCAACTAACCCTAAGTCCCACTTAAGGCACTCAACTAAATCCTCGGCAACGGCGCCATTGACTTGGTCGTAGTTTTTCGAAAAATATTTTCCTACTCCCCCGCAAGAGTACGGGATCGTCGTAGTAGTGAAGTAGACTAGGACCAAGTAGTTATCGAACCCAAAGGATTTAGGAATGCAGTGGAGCCCCAAAGTTGTGCGTCGGCATGGTACTATAGTGACGAGAAAGTTGGCATTCAAAAAAATTAAACTAATGCAAAAATTAAATCTTGAAATCAATTAAAAAATTAAACTAACTTCCAATTAAGAAAGTGAAAGAGAGAGAAATGCTTCGAGTGTCTTCACAATGTAATCCACTAGTGTGTGTGACAAATTTACAACCTATCATTGCCTTTTTCTAGATGTTTGCTAAGAGTGATCACGAAAGTGTGTAGACCAATCCCTTTTGAGGCCTAGGTGAACAACGTGGACTAACTAGCAATTCCTAATTATGCCCCATTAGCTCCTAAGATCGTGAATATCTAAAAACACGCGATGCATCTCTAGAATTTCCCTTTCACTAAGTACCCTAATATTCAAATTAAGATACCCAATGTCTAATGATGGGGGATCTAGCAACCGACCCCCTCTCGGGTAAATTGATTACTATTTAACTCAAATTAATTAGTCAAAGCTTTCACCTAAATACCAATCATGCATACTCAACTCTCGTTGCAATACACAAAATTAAATACATAAGCTAATAAAATCAACTAATTAATTGAGACATACAAAGTCCACCAATAGAAACATTCACATCTAGAATTAGACACAATCAAAGCTATAAATCCACCAACACACTAATTTCATACATTGATCCAACACTCAAAGCAAAGAGAATTAGCCCATGGCTAATCCAACAAAACCCAAGTATAAATAAACTAAAGAAATCAATAAACTCATGGAAATCATCATAATAAAATTGCAATAAACCATAAATGAGAAAATTAAACCAATTACTTGAAGATAAAAGATAGAAGTCACCTCAATGGAGTGATTACAACTAGAAATTGAAATTTGCTCTTCAAATCCTAAGCTAAATTACTCTAAAACTTGAAAGAAAATAAAAATCTAAGAATGAAGGTGAAATCTAACTAAAATGGTGTGTGGGGTGTGTGTCCCCTAAGGGGGTGTATGGTGGTGTGTTCTCCTCCCTAAAAATATGAGAAATGAGGTTATTTATAGTGTAGGGTGAGGACGTTAGGACGAAATTGCAATTAAGTCCCTGAAAATCTTTAAAATCCCACTTTTTTAGCTTGCCAGTATTTCACTCGGTCAAACCCTTTTCACTCGGCCGAGTGCTTACTCAACTCGGCCGAGTGCTTTCCATTCTGCCCGAGTCATGCCTATTTTCACCTCACTTGGCCAAAACTCTCTTTGCTCGGTCGAGTGAAATCTCATTTTGGCGAGTGGATCCTCCAGAGACTTTACTCGGCCAAAAATAGCAAACACACCTTTCTCGACAATTAAGCACAAATGGTCACGTTAATGTAAGTAATTACTAGAAATCCAATTAAAATAGGCAAATTAAATGCATGAATTTCAAGCAATTTTTACACTAATCAAGAGGATCATCCCATTGATCAAGTCATTGGTGATCCAACTGAGGGAGTCAGGACCAGATGGTTTCAGGTGAGAGCGCACTGTTCTGTTGCTTTCTCTCAGAGCAAGAGCCTCAGAACATTGAAGAAGCCCTCACTAACTCGAACTGGATCATAGCCATGCAAGAGGAGTTGAATCAGTTCACAAGGAATCAGGTTTGGGAACTGGTAGATAGACTTAGGCATCAAGGTGTTATTGGTACCAAGTGGGTCTTTAAGAACAAGAAGGATGAGAATGGTGTTGTGGTAAGGAACAAGGCTAGACTGGTGGCAAAGGGATATTGTCAGTCTGAAGGAATAGACTATGATGAGACTTTTGCTCCAGTGGCTAGGTTGGAAGCTATCAGGATGTTCCTTGCTTATGCAACATACAAGAAGTTTAAGGTGTATCAAATGGATGTCAAGAGTGCCTTCCTGAATGGTGTACTCAATGAAGAGGTATATGTTGAACAACCTCCTGGGTTTGAGGTTGGAGATAGAGTATACCATTTGAAGAAAGCACTCTATGGACTTAAGCAAGCATCAAGAGCTTGGTATGATACCCTCTCTCAATTCCTGACAGACCATGGGTTCAAAAAGGGAACTGTGGATAGGACTTTGTTCAGAATCACTGAAGGTGATGACATTCTCTTGGTCCAGATTTATGTGGATGACATAAAATTTGAATCACCAAATCATCAGCTCTGTGAGAAATTCTCTAAGTTGATGATTGGTAAATTTGAGATGTCAATGATGGGAGAGATGAACTCTTTCTTAGGATTGCAGGTCAAGCAGACTGATCAAGGTATCTTCATTAATCAGGCCAAGTATACAAGAGACTTGATTCATAAGTTTGGTGTTCAGAACAACAATCCAGCCAGGATCCCAATGAACACAAATTGGAAGATGGATCCTGACACTGAAGGGACTTCAGTAAATCAGACTGAGTATCGAGGGCTGATAGGTTCTTTTTTGTACCTGACTGCAAGTAGGCCTGACATTACGTTTGCAGTTGGTGTGTGTGCTAGGTATCAGTCTGATCCCAAGAGAAGTCATTTGGAGGCTGCTAAGAGGATACTTAAGTATTTGAAAAGGACATTCAATATGGGACTATGGTATCCTTCAGATGACAACTTAGAACTGATAGGTTATTCAGATGCAGATTATGGAGGTTGTAGGATTGATAGGAAATCAACCTCAGGGACATGTCAGTTTTTGGGAAGTAAGTTGATCTCGTGGTTTAGTAGGAATCAGAATTCAGTTGCAACATCCACAACTGAGGCTGAGTATATGGCTGCAGGTAGTTGTTGTGCTCAGATTTTATGGTTGAGGCAACAGTTGAGGGACTACCAAGTATTTGCTAATGAGGTTCCAATCTATTGTGACAACAATAGTGCTATAACAATTACTCAGAACCCAGTGCTTCACACAAGGTGCAAGCATGTGGATATTAGGCATCACTTCATTCGAGATCATGTGGAGAAAAAGGACATTAGGATGGAGAAAATTCACACTGACAGGCAGAGAGCTTACATGTTGACTAAGCCTTTGGCAGCAAGGTTTATGGAACTGTTAGTGGAGTTAGGACTCTTAGATCCGGGAGAGCAGCCAGTGTAGGGTTTTAGGGGGAACTCAGGCCAGATTCGACTCAACGAGGTATCAGGGTGCTACAATGTCTCCCTGAAAGGTATGAGTTCTATCCTGACTACTGTGAATTTCAAGCGTCTCTCTGAGTCCTTCGTCCTGAAAATCTTTATTAAATGCATTCCATTTTCATTAAAAGCACGTTTTTCATATTTAAACCCACGCGCAGCGGAGCATTTAATACTTTAGTTACTTTTTCATATATGTGTCCATTTTATACGGAATATGACTGACATGGGAAATTGATTGATGTTGAGATTAATCCTGGCCCTTTATTTCGAAACCTTTCAAATTCAGGAATTAATCTCAACCCCACGTCTGAGTAACTGGCTTAGTCTAATAAATTAAGAATGTCATTTGAGGTTTTTATGCAAACACAAAGCACTTCTGCACACTGAGTTTTCTCTTGCTCAATCACTCACAGAATTTCGAAAAATCTCTTTTTAAAAAACAATGGCATTTCTTAACTCCAACTGGACATCAGACAAGCTTGAGGATGTCGTCAACAACAAGCTGGTACACATGGAGCAAGTCATCTCCATGGATGGTATCTGTCTCAATGTCGAGGAGATCAAACCCATTTTTAATTGGATCTCCCAGGCAAGGTTGGAGAAATACTTCTCTTTGTGCCCAGTTTCTGTGCTTCCGAAGGTGGTGGTGGAAGCATACTTCAACATGTTCCTGCGCTAGGGGAAACTCTTCACCAAAGTCACGGCTTTAAAGTCAACTGGTGAAACTGATGAGGATGGTGAACCCTTCTACAGCACGGAGGTGAAGGACATCAACCTGAGGAAGGCGATAAAAGAGGTCTACGCGTTGCCATGCTCAGGCATCAACCCCAGGGTCTACAAAGAGAATTCGAAGGGAGAACTCCTAGGTAAGTGGACCAAAACGGGCTCATCCGAGTTCAGAGCTCGTTAGAACAAGAGCACCCTGAAGTCTGAGTACAGGGCTCTTGTGGACTTAGTGTCCAAGGTGGTGATGGGATCCACAGGCTCTCATGAGCAACTAAGCCTGCCCAAACTGAGGATTATGGGAGCAATAGTTGATGGTGTGGAAGCGAACTGGGAGCAGTTCTTCCTTGATCAACTCTATCAGGCTGCAATGGATAAGATCAAGAAGGATGACGACAAAAAGCACTTCTCTGTTGGTGCTATTCTCCCATTCGGAACCAGGTTGTCCATCCTGATTGCTCACGCCTGCCCAGGATATACTTTCGACATGGAGGACAATCTTTCCTCTAAGAAGGTAATGTTTACTTCACTAAGTGACACTTACTCGATGCTAGGGCTGACTGATCCCAATGCTAAGGCAAAGGGTCAGGCTAAAAAGTCAGCTGGAAAGGCCAAGAAGGTGGCAACCAGTCTCATTGAGAGAGTGGATGACCTTTTTGAAAGGAGTAAGGAGGTTGAGGAGGAGATTGCTGCTGAGAGAGAGGAGGCTCAGCCTGCAGTAGAGGAGGCTGAAAAGAAGAAGAAGAAGGTAAGGGTGGTGCTGTCAGGGAAGAGCACCAAGCAAGGGACTGAGATAGATCCCAAGAGAGCCGAATCTGAGGCTGAGGGAACTGACGATGACGTCAGAAAGGAGAAAGATCAAGGAGCGAGGCCGCTGAAACGTCTAAGGAAGAGACCTAAAAAGTCCCTAGGGAAGGGCCTGCCTGAGATCAGTGAGAGGGAAGAGTCAAGCTCTCCTAGAGCCTCTGACTTGGAGGTAGTAAGAACCACGATCGAGACGGCTGAGATTTTGCAGCCTGAGATCGACCCCACCCAATCACCAAATCACACTGAACCCATTTCCAACCCTGACCCAACATCCCAAACAACCCAAACACCTTCAGAGCCAAATATCCCAACTGAGTCAGTGCCATCTATCTCACCTATACATGAGCCTGACCAGTCCTCAGAGCCAAACCTTCCCAATCCCACAGACTTCCCTTCATACCCCAACCCCAAAGATTGCCCCAAATCCTTGCCAATTGTAGAGGATGATTTTCTTGAGATGCAGGAGGAGGAGGAGGAGTTGAATGAGAAGCTTGTGGGTAATATTCTGGAGAATAATCTAAGGGGGAATGCCACGGAGTGGGCAGCTAAGTGCTGGCCCGGGCTGAACAGATACAAGGAGCTGCTAGCAAATGTTGTTGAACTGAAAGTGTGGCTGGAGTTCAAACAGTCCAATATGCAAGAACAACATATGCTGGTTGATGCTCGTAGCTGGGAGCACTGGGAGTCAGAGGAGGCGAGGCTGTGTACATATTTTGGCCTCACTAGTTGGCTTCAACTCCTGAACTTCGACAATCTGAAGCAACTAGTGACAGAGATGATGTCCAAAACGGAGGCTGACATCCGTTCAGATGGGGAGGAGGATAAGGATGATGATGATGAGGATGCTCAGGATGGAGCTGTGGAGAAAGTTGTGGAGGAGACAGCGAGAGAGGTGGATCTTATGATCCCTGAGTCTCAGACTCAGGGAGAAGGTGCTAAAGACGTTGGTACCAAGGGTGGACCAACGGCTAAGGATGTTGTGAACATCTCAGCCGCCGATGAGACATCTGTCGATGAAGGGATTCCCTACCCTGAGATAAAGAAGGATGATGTTGAGGCGTCAAAGGAGACTCCTAGTTCTGAGGGACTTGTTCCCAAAGTTCAAGATAGCTTAGCTGAGCCTGAGCGGGCGGCTATGACTTCTTCTCAACTGCCTTCAGTGCACCCTGAAGAGGGAACTGACATTGCAGGAGCTGACAAGGGAAAACAGCCTGCCACTAACGAAGCCGTTGTTAAAGCCGACGATGTGCTTATCACTGGGGTTGGACGCACTGAATTCACTAGCATAGTCGAAGTGAAGAAAGAAAAGACTACAGAGAATCTAGCTGAAATTCAGGAGGAAGTAATGAGGCTACGCGCTGAGAAAGAGGAAGAAGCCAAGGCCCTGGCTAAGCACATCAAGTGGACGAAGTCAGCATACAACACCCTTGCGAACAAGGAGCTAATTTTGTTGAAGCACACAATGATTGACACGGCCAAGTCAGTGAGGAGTGAGAGGAAGCACACTAAGAAAATGCTAAGGCGTCTCAAGCAACTTGAGGAGAGGGATGCTCTCAGGGAAGAAAAGCTTAATCAGGCAGTGGAGCGGCTTGCGGTTCAAGCTGGAGCGCTCTTCACTCAGGCCATGAATGACTCAGCGTCCAAGTTGGAGCTGGAGTCAGGGAGGTTAGCCCAGATCTCTCAGGATGTCGCTGATGTTTTGGCTAAGGCCACTGAAGAATCAGCAAAGATACTGACTGAGGCTAGCAGGATCAGCAGTGGGTCCTTGAAGGTGGAGGAAAGGATCACTAAGGTTGAACAAAGTCTCCAACTCAACATGGAGGTCTTTGAGAAGAAATTGAAAGCTGCTATCAGTTCAGTCTCTTATGCAGGTACTGGGATTGCCACGGGAGTTGAAATGCTGAAGGAGGGCGTTTTGGGAGTTCAATCTCTAGCCTCTTTCATCATCAACAGTGGAGCTGAAGCACTCCCATCCCAGGTCAATGATGATGCCAAAAAGGGGGAAAATAAGAAGAAAAGATCCCGCCCTGAGGCATCTGAGGCAGTCGACCGTGGTGAAACGGTTGAGGCTGATCCTGAGGCAAACCCTGAGGGAAATGTGCTCAGAGTGAGGAAGTCAGCAAGGCTGACAGCGGCTGAGGCT
Source organism: Ballota nigra (assembly GCA_947034835.1). Classification (NCBI taxonomy): domain Eukaryota; kingdom Viridiplantae; phylum Streptophyta; class Magnoliopsida; order Lamiales; family Lamiaceae; genus Ballota; species Ballota nigra. The sequence continues at coordinate 52,959,015 of OX344725.1, forward strand.
GAAGATGAGTCCGAAGCTGCAAAGCTAAGGGCTGAGGCTGCAAAGAGGGCAAAGGCTAATGAACCTTCCAAGGAACTCCAACTTTCCAAACCGGCTGAGGCAACTCAGCAGTCACCCCAAGTTCACACTAGGAAAATCCAATCACTTACTCTGCGGAGACGGTGGTGGAGTTGTGCGCTGGGGTATGGGAAACCCCTTCTGAGAAGTTCGAGGCTGAGCGTAGGGCTGACATTGCTCAAAAAGAGAAGATGCGCATCTTGGAGAAGAAAGTGGAGAAGCTAACTGATCTGACTGACTTACAATAGCGAGAACTTGACGATGCGATGATCAGTTTGCTTAGGAGAAAGAAGGCAAAGCGTGAGCCTAGGAAGTACAGAAGGAAGCCAACAGCAAGAAAATCAACAATACTGCAAGTCAGAAGGCCAGAATCAGGTCAGAGGGAAGCTTATGTCGATGAGTTCATCTCTGAAGCATTGAAAGAGTTCTGGGCTGACGCAAGGGATGAGTTTGTGAAGTTATGGTACATGGTGAAGAAGTGGGGCAACACTAAAGATATCAATGCCCATTTCACTGACTACATGATGAACAATCATCCTGAGCTAATCCAAAAGATCTTGGAGGAGGCTGAAGCAGCTCAAGTCCAAGTGAAGGCCCCTGAATTCGTAATTCGTTCACCGCCCTTAGTTCCTGGAACTGGAAAGCATGATACAAAGCCCATAATGACTGAAGTATTGAAGATTGCGAAGGCTGAAGGATTCGTGAACCAACCTAGAAGAGTTGACGAGCTGAAGGCAAGAGTCTATGCAGGCTATGGACTTAAACCTGAAATGAGATTAGTCTAGGTGTTCACTGCTTCTTTGTAATAGATAGGATTCATTGTAACCACTTCCAAAATCATTCAATGAAATCTATTACTTTGCCCACAGACAAAAACTCATTGTCTTTTTGGCTGCTATTTAAATTCTGTACTTTATCAAGAACTGCTCTAACACTGACTTATCTTATAGATATGACTTTATAGTTCCTCTAAGTGTTTGGAGGATCTTTTCAGTGTTTTGGCATCATCAAAAAGGGGGAAATTGTCAGTTTTGATTAAGATCCCAAAGCCCCTGAAAAGATGATTTGCCTTAGTTTGTCTTAGTCAGGCTAGTCTTGGTTAGGTCTTGTACTTAGTCATTTTACACTTCACAGGTACTCAGTAAGAGGAACACTTACTGATGTCAATCAAGATAAGAGCCTGAAGACAAAGAATACCATCTTGAACTTATGGCAGTCCTCTAAGCTGGCTGAGTAAGTATCAGTGATGAAGAATATGACCCTGAGGTCATTATTAACTCAGTCCTGAAGGGAATAGGATGATACTGAGTTTATGGGAAAAACTTGGAGTAGAGCCAAGCAATGCAAAAGGAATGTCAACGTCAGGACAAGACCGTTATGCTCGAGACAAAAAGAACTTAATAAGACAAGCCTGAAGCCCAGGAATAAGTTCTGACATTCTCACCAACCTGATGACGTGGACCAATCCGGGGAGGACACGCATGTACGGAACCTGACATGAAGACTGACTTCAGACTGCATATTCAACTGGCAAGCATTTAATGTGCATTTAATGCAACTACCTAATTCCATGCAAGGACGGCTGCTGCATGAAGATATGTCCGTTTGAGCCACTCTACATAGATGACAAGAAGGCTATCTCTCCAACGGATAGTTTTTCAAATTACCTATAAATACAGAAGGCCTTGAACCCATTCAAGGTTACGGGAAATTTCCAAGCCAGAAATTACTCAAACTCTCAAGCACTCAAAGCATTCAGTCTTTAAAAGAAGCACTCGAAACCATCTAAATTTCCCAAGTGTTTCTTAGCTACTGAGAGTTATTCTGTATTCCAAAGAGCGAACTAGCATTATCTTAAGCTTAGAGAGATTATCCAATCCTTATCATAGCTTTGCCTTGTAAGGATAGTCTCAACTTAGTTGGAATCCAAACTGAAACCAAAACCCTAAGTTAGGTTTGTTGGAAGTAAGTTGTTAGTGAGTTAGTAAGGAGTTTGTATAGGTCAGTGAGGTAGTTGATCTTGGTGCACCTTGGCACGTTAAAAATAAGAATCCCTTGAGTGGATTTCCTGTTAAATCAGGCCGTGGACGTAGGAGCTTGAGTCTCTGAACCACGTTAAACTCCCTGTGTTCTTACTGCTTTGATATTGTGCTTACTTACTTGTTCATTCATAGCATTTGGTTTTATCAAGCTGAATCAATCAGCCTGATCATCAAACTAGAGCACTGCCCTACTAATCACTACTTCAGAGTTGAGTAATCAAGTTTTCAGAAAGCAAACTAAAACAAGACTTTAAACTATCAGGGCTCACGCATTTCCGCACTGAACTCGAATTGATAGTCAGCCAACTGACCCGCACTAAGTGTAGTCAGTAGGGAGATTATCAGCTCTCAGTTCTTTATCACTCTGAGTAAAGGGGACTCAACAAGGTTTTAAGTTGGAAAATTGGTATACGTGTATTCCGTTTAGTCATTAATCAGGTATGAGAAATCGCTCCATTTCTCTCTGCTGCGATGTATATGATATGTGTACTTTTCAATTTTTGTTTGAAATTTTTGTACTGCGGTTTCTGAAATTGCTTCAATCTTGAAGAACGAAATTTTCATTTTATGATTTGCTAAGTGTGATTTGTGAAATGACCATGTAAATATAATAAATCTTGTGTACTTTATTGTATTTTTTGTTCAAGTTGAGATAAAAAAGATATTAATATATTTATTCATTTCAATAATTTGGTTATAGCATCGTTAAAAAGTTTCCTGTTTATTAGAAAACATAATTAAGTTTCTGTAAGTTATGTACTATCAAATTCAACCAAGATTCTTAGTTTTTTTGTGTTGCTTACGTAGATCTTTAGTAAATATAGCATGTAGGATCATTAAATCTGAGATTTATCTAAAACCTTTGCATAATTTTTTTGGGGATATCATTGTTTAATGTATTGCTGAATAATATTTAGAGTATTGATGATTATAACTTGGGGTATTGGTGATCATAACTTGGGGTATTAATAATTATAACTTGAGGTATTGGTAATTAAGTCTCAACGTATTGATGAATAAATTTTTGGGGATACAATTTGGGGCATTGATGCGAAGTGCGCGCGACCCGGTTTGTTGCCCGACCCGTTAATTTTGTATAGACAGTTAACAGACCCGCAAAAATTCAAAATTAATTTTAAATTGGGATCAAATTCCAAGTGTATAATATGCACTTGCATTCACCTTAGAATCACTCCTAATGTTATTGATATCAATCAGTTATTGTTTTATTGAATTAGAGAAATTTGTGGTTTGAATTTGACGAATCCTGCTAAGGTTGAGTTTTACGAATCCGTGGTTAGAGAAAATGGAAAATATATGAATTTTGAGCTTTGAATTTAACCATTTAATGTTGCTGCTAATTTTTCTATCTTGAACCTTTTTATTTTATTTTTAAGATTCCAAAGCTATTTAAATCTTTGGAAGTGTCACACTTTTCGAGAATTTACAATTTATTTTGTGTACTTGGGATTGTTCAAAGCTTGTGATATAAGTAAAAGTAAGCTGGGATTTGCTTTCCAATAATTTCAACACCAAGAATCCGGAGAAATAAGACAACTATGTTGCTTACTCTTTTAAACCCCTAAGTGAGAAATTCTTCACCCCCTCCTTAGAAATTTATTGTACAACGTAGGTCCCAATTTTACTTTTCAATTAGAAGAAGAATGAAATATGTTCCATTTGCTTTAGGTTTACTGCTCCTATATAGTTGTACTTTCAAAGTAATTAAGTTGCGTCATTATTTGCAGTTCTTAATGAGTTCTTCATATTAAACTAATTGTGCTACCTTTCAAGGGCTTTTCCACTCCTCAATGACATGAGCATATATATTGGATATAGATGCAACTTGTAGTTTGTATAATCCAAGTTTTAAGTATGTTTTGTTTCATATGATTTAGTTTAATCTACTTTGTTATACCAGTCTATTTATGTTTGGTTTTTGGTTCATATATTATAATAGTAGTACATATACACATGGTTTTTGCATTGGGATGATAATGTCAATTATTTTGATTAATTAAAGAGTCTATAATCTGCAACATGTTGGGTAATATTAGGAGTGTCAACTCTTCGATTTCAAAAAGAGTTTTCTATGGATTTTTGCTTTAAGTAAATAATTGTGTTGATACTTTGTTTATTCAAGCTAAGTAGTTCTAGTTGAACTTAACTATTTTACTATGTAGGACTGGTTGAACATCATCTTTATGTTTGTTGATCTTATTTGGGTTTATTGGAATAAATTGTCCATTGTTTGTATTTTAAAAGTTAACAAGTTACAAATATTTTTGTTGTGCAGAATGAAATATTGTGATTCATATGGACTGAAGTTTCTTTTATCATGAATGCACACCTCAAATATTCTAATTGTTTACTAATGTTATTTGTTGTGCAAGAGGACATTTGCTTTTATTGAAGATTCATATGCAATGAAGTTGAATTCTCAACTTGGCCTGGAGCTTTGGATATATCAGGAAATACTCGAATTACTCTGTGTAAATACTTTAATTTATAGTTTCAAGATATTTTTATTGTAAACTCTAAGTACATTAGTAGTTTATAACTTTTGGTAATAATGTAAGTTTCACACCATGTTAATCACAATTACTTGTTTTAATAAACATATTGGTGTTTAAATTTAAATTAATATTTTTAATGACCATATTTGTGAATTGTATATATTTTTAGTATAATGAATGTGGTGACAAAATTGAATTTTGTTGGTTGACTAATATCGCATCACACAAGAGTACTTTGGTGACGATGTTACTATGGTGACAACAACAATTAACTCAAATAAAGAACTCTTGTGACGAAAATAAAAATATGTGATGGTAATGCTTTAGTATTGTGATAATATTTTTGTCACAACTATTTTTTTTTTAAGTGACGAATATAATTTGTCACATGAAATTAAAATAATAAGGATTTTGTGACGAAAAAATAATTTTGGTGACAAAAATATTGAACTATAGTGACAATAATTTTGTCACATAAATATTTTTAATAACTACAAATAGATTTTGTCATGCAAGATAGCAAAAGTGTAAGGATATTGTGACCAAAAATAATTTGGGTGACAATAATATTGGGTAATAGTGACGATAATTTTATCACATCATTATTTTTTAATGGTGACAAATATGTTTTATCACGTGAAATAACAAAAATATAAGAATGTTGTGATAAAAAATAATTTGGGTGACAAAATTATAAGGTTATAGTGATGATAAAATAGTCACGATAACATTATCTTTAGCGACAAACAGATTATGTCACGTGAAATTATAAAAATGCAAGGATGTTGTGACGAAAAAATATTTTAGGTGAGAAACATATAGGGATGTAGTGACAATATATTCGTCACAACAACATTATCTTTAGCGATAAATATATTTTGTCACTAGCTATTGTGACGACATCCTTTCATCATCACAACACGTCTTTCGTGATGGGCTTTTGGTGACGGCGCTTGTGACAAAAAAATTTATCACCAAAGGTCTTTAGTGACAAAAATTTACGTTCTAGTGACAAAAAATTTCGCCACGAAAATGTAAATTTTTTGTAGTGGGTGGACTTAAAGTCTTATGATGAGACAAAGAATCAGACTACTTCCAGAGTAATCAAGGTCAATCCACCTATTCTTGATTCGGATATATATTCAGATTCAGATGATGGCCCATCTTCTGGTTCTCTGAAGCAGAAGCCTTCACAAAGAGCAGAACCCGAAGAGGTTGGAACTCCTGTAAGGGGAAGCTCTCCTGTAGTTGGTGATAATCACCAAGGTACTGCAATAGATGGTCATCCAGGCAAGGCCACGGGAAGGAGGACCCTGGTTGATCACCCCAATGACCTGATAATTAGAGATCCAGCTAAGGGTGTCCAGACTAGGAGAACTCTTAACTTAGCTGCCTTATTCAGTTGCTATGTGTCCTTGATTGAGCCCAAGAATATCAAGGAAGCACTGAAAGATTCAAATTGGATTATTGCTATGCAAGAGGAGTTGAATCAATTCACCAGACAGGATGTTTGGGAGCTGGTAGACAGACCAAGACATCAAAAGGTGATAGGCACTAAGTGGGTTTTCAAGAATAAGAAAGATGAGAATAATGTCATTACTAGGAACAAGGCAAGGCTAGTGGCTCAAGGCTATTCTCAGTCTAAAGGAATAGACTATGATGAGACTTTTGCTCCTGTTGCCAGACTAGAAGCCATCAGATTGTTTCTAGCATATGCTACTCACATGAAGTTCAAAGTATACCAGATGGATGTGAAATCTGCCTTTCTTAATGGGATTCTAATTGAGGAAGTGTATGTGGAACAACCTCCTGGTTTTGAACAAGGTGACAAGGTGTTTAAGCTTAAGAAGGCTCTTTATGGGCTTAAGCAGGCACCCAGAGCATGGTATAACACTCTATCTCAGTTTCTTCTGGACAATGGTTTTACTAAGGGTAAGATTGATAGAACCTTGTTTAGGAAAGAAGAAGGAAAAGACATCCTTCTGGTCCAAATATATGTTGATGACATTATATTTGGATCCCCTAACAAGAACTTGTGTGAAGAGTTTGGTGAACTCATGCAGAGTCAGTTTGAAATGTCTATGATGGGTGAGATGAATTATTTCTTGGGTTTGCAGGTAAAGCAATCAGAGAAATGAATTTTTATCAATCAAGCAAAGTACATCAGAAACATGTTAGAGAAATTTGGAGTAGGATCTAGCAAAGCAGCCAAGATTCCTATGATGATAAATTTCAACATGGATCCAGATGAGTCTGGGGAGAATGTGGACCAGACTCAGTATAGGGCACTTATTGGTTCTCTTCTGTACCTGACTGCAAGCAGACCAGATATTACCTTTGCTATTGGTGTGTGTGCCAAATTTCAAGCTAATCCAAAGAAAAGTCACTTGGAAGCAGCTAGGAAGATATTGAAATATCTTAAGGGAACAGTGAATTTGGGGTTGTGGTATCCTGCAGATGATAACCTAGAGTTAAGTGGTTATTCTGATTCAGATTATGGTGGGTGCAGAATAGATAGGAAGTCTACAAGTGGAACATGCCAATTTTTAGGGAATAAATTGGTATCTTGGTTTTCTAAAAGCAGACTTCAGTTGCTACATCAACAACAGAAGCAGAATACATGGCTGCAGGCAGCTGTTGTTCACAACTACTCTGGATTAGTCAGCAGCTTAGGGACTACCAGATTAGGGCCAAGGATATTCCAATATTTTGTGATAGCAACAGTGTCATTGCAATCACCCAGAATCCAGTTCTTCATACCAGATGCAAACATGTTGATATAAGGCATCATTTCATAAGAGACCATGTTGAGAAGGGAGATATAAGGATGGAAAAGATTGCAACAGAGAAGCAGAGAGCAGATATTCTCACAAAGCCTTTGGCTGAAAGCAGATTCAGGGAGTTAGCATTTGAGTTAGGTTTATTGGACCCAGAGACAGAATTGATTTAGGGGGAACAATAGAGAAGTATCCTTTATTTCAATTATACATACTTTATTATTTTATCTATTATATGAACATGCCTACAGGGTAGATATACCAGGGAAGTTACATCTCCAGATAAGGCATATACCAGTTGAGGTATATTCCAGAATAGACATGTACCAGATGAGGTACAAAGTCTGATTCTAGAAAAATCCCGAGTGTATTCTGACGAGAACCAGATGGGTTTCCATCAGATGAGATGTAACACCAGACTAATCGAGATATCATCTGGTTACAATATCAGGTGACAGGTATATATTTACTTCTCTGGCCTCTGATCATTGGGATACACTTTTCAAATTAGTAAATACACTCAAAATGTTTCATCTTCAGGGTGTATTTAAGACTAGGGTAGAGGGCCTATGCAATCATTTTGCTTTTTACCTTGACTGCCACAACACTCCTCGAACCCAGTCCCAATGACCATGACCACACACCAAATTAAATCTGTATTTTGCCTTTTAATCCTGGCCGTCAGATTTAATTACCGTGCAATATGTAAATCAATTCACAAATTGATTTTGTCCCCTAAATTAAATTTTAAAACTTACACGCATTCACACTTCATTAAACTTCAAAGCCACGCGTCTGTTTCTATTTAAACTTAAAAAAATTCAATCTGTCTTTTCACTTGTTCATTATTTTCAAACCCTAACTTCTCTCTGCAAGTTTTGTGTTCTCTATCCCTCTCTCTCTCTTTCAGAAATGGCACCAAAATGCAACTTCGACCCCGATTATGTTTTCAAGAAACTCAAGACAGAGATGGTGGTTGACTTCTACACCACCAAGAATCCAGCGGAATTAGCAATTTTGGAATTGCTACAGAAATCTGGGGTAGAAGACTTGATCTCCTCAGTTCCCAAGGGATTTCGCACTTTGGATAGGTATGTTGCCCAGTTTCTAGTATGGATGAAGATACATGAAGATCATATCTCGTCCAAGATTGATAAAGAGGATGTAGTTTTCTCGAAGCACGATTTCTGCAAACTCTTTGGTAATATCTCATCGGAAGGAGTTGATCCGTTGAAATACAAGGAGGGTGAGATAATTGAGTCGTTCAAGATCTTTGCCAGATCTTCTTACCAGAATCTGACAAAGGGCTTTTTGGATAAATACCTTAGGCAGAAGTTTACAGTTCTTTTTTATATAGTGGTAAAGGTGTTGATGTGTGAGAATCACAACACTGATGCGATTTTCAATGGTCGTATGTGTGTCATGAGGGTCATATACGATGGTGTATAGTGCAATTGGGCCTAGTTCTTCTGGGATGTGTTGAGAAAAAACAAAGCCAAGGTGCAGAAGGAGGAATGTCCCAGCAAGCCAGGGGAATTGCAATTCTACTTCAATGCCAATGTATCATTGGGCACGAAGCTTACACTGATTCTGGACTCTATTTTTTCAGAGATGAAGTGGAAGGACTCCTGGTGCAAGGGCTTCCATAGATCCAAAGTCATCTTCTCCAAGGATGGTCCTCTTCATGGCCATCCTGACTCTGATGGAGAAGAAGCCATCCCTGCTCCTCCCATCCAAGCAGTACCCTCACCTACTAAGGGGCAGAAGAAGAAAAGCTTGAAGAAGACGGTTGAGGCTCCTGCCTCTTCCAATTTGGTGTTTTTTTGGCTCATCAGAGGATGACCAGATCCCCCTCACAGCTGCTTTGAAGAATCAGAGGGGTGATGGTGAAGAAGCTGCCAAGAAGGCAGGTGCAGCTAAGAAGAGACCAAGGCAAGAAGAAGGAGGTGCTAGCAAAGCCTCAGCCAAGAAGCCTAGGACTGTGAAGAAGGCTTCCAAGAAAACCCTTCTGGTGGACGAGCCATCAGAGGAGGAGATATCAGAGGAGAAGGAGATTCCTCTGAAGAAGAAATCCAAGGCAAAGAGGGCAATTCTTCAAGATCCTGACTCTGGATCTGATCTTGGGGATGACCTGGAGCAGGCAATTGAGGAGGCCTCTCTGCTGATGGAAGATGTCACAGCTCCAGAGCTCCCTGTACCAGTTGATGTTGACTCAGCTGAGGTAAACCCCTTCCCCTCTCATGTTAATCTTGTTACACCTTCCACCTCTCCCCCAGAAACCCAAACACAACCTATCCTGTCTGCCTCTGGTTTGCAAGCCTCTTCACAAGAGCAAACCACCCAAAACACTCCCATATACACACCATCTACTCAACCCATTCAAACTCCTTCTCCCCCTCCATCTCAAACACCTCTACCTACAGACCCTTCACCCCCTCGACCAAACCCTATACCAGAGGTGCCTTCAACCTCTTCTGGTGCAGAACCATCCATACATTCAAACTCTTCCTCTTCTCAAACTCATATACTTATTCCTCCCCCACCCCTAGCTGACCAGATGCCCTCCTCTTCCATAGCTCTGGGGTTCCCTGGTCCTCCTGCCTCTCCTGCAGTTTCGATTAGCGATAATGGTAAAGATGAGGATGCTTCACCGGGGCCGGAGGTCTTAGCACCATCCTCCTCTGCCTCTGGGCCCAAACCCTTCACTTTCAACCAAGATGATATGGGTCCCATTAGGCAGAGTATGAGTGTAAGTGCTCAGCTCTGGCTAAGAGAGCATTTTCCAGTTCTATTGGAGCACTTACCTCTCTTGGCAGATTTGACGGATGCTAAGGTCTGGAGCAAGGCCAGACTTGAAGATGTGGAGGATCTAGTCTTGCTGCTGGAGGAGATGATTGCCTCTACTTTCACTGCCTGGGAGATAGATCTCAAGAAGAAACTCAACATCCAGAACCCTACAGAGCTTGAGACCCCAGAGGCAGCCAAAGTGTTGATTCGAACTCTGCTGATCCAAAGAGGAGTGATGATTTCTCCAGAGGGCTCTTCCTACTCTTTTGGCCCTCACTTCTACTTTCCTCCAGAGCTCTATTCAGATGAGGAGGACTTTGATGTGACCCCTGTTGTGCTGTAGAAGATGAAGTTGTTCTTCAATGAACAGATCCAGTAGATAGGTCGGTTCTCTAAGGCCATGCAGCATCTGGTGCCTGCTCTGGTTGAGCACCAGATCAAGGAGGAGAGGAAGCAATTCCTAAAGCAGATCAAGGCAGTATTTGCCTCTGCTAAGGCATTTTTTTTAAGGCAAATGGCCTTTTCTTGAAGCTGGATGTTATGCACAGCTAGAGGCAGCTTCAGGAGCATGTCTTGGACCAGCTGCGTCCAGTCTCTGTGCTGAAGGTGGAAATGGCTTCCCAGATGCTTGAGACAGCCAAGTTGAAAGACTCTCTCCAGGAGATGTTGGCCAAGCAGGAGCGCCTGGTAGCAGAGACTCAAGCCTACCTGGATGAAGCTAAGCAGCTGCGTGATCTTCACTCTTCCTCCTCCACCGTGTTGCCTGCTCTCATAAGGCAGGTGGTTCAACCCCTGATTGATGAAGTTAAAAAGGTGGAAGAGAAGGCCAGAACTGATCTGGCGAAGAGCACAAACGAGACCTTGTTCAGCCATGGTGCTCGTCTGGACCTGTTAGAGAACACTCTGGCTCAGGCTAAGTTACAAAAGAAGAAGAAAGAAGAGCTCAAATCTCTAACAATGGCCAAGCAGCTAGCAGCAGAGGAGGAGTCTTTTGACTCTAAGCAAGATCCTGTCTCCATTCTTGGCCCAGCAAAGAGAAAAATCAGAAGGGTCAAGAAGAGCTTCCTGGAGCAGGTGGTTGAAGAGGCAGAGAAGAGATTCAAGGAGGAATCTGAAGAAGAAAAACTTGCCAGAATCAGGAGGAACATAGATGAAGAGCAAAGACTCAGATATATTAGGAGGCAAAACAAGAAGGCCAGAGAAGCTGGAATATCTTCTGGTGCCAGTGGGTCAATCCAGAGGAAGAAAGGACCTGTTGAAGTGATGGACATTTTGCTACTCAGGACATAAGGGTCTTTTGACTCTACTGTGCCTGTCCCTCTTATTGAAAAGTGGAGAGAAGCCAAGACCCTGTGGTTTATCCAGCACTACATTCAGAGACCTCCACCAGAGGATGATGCACTCATCAACAGGACTTTCCACTCTTGGATGAAGGCTTATGATGCAGACTTGTATAAGAAATTGATGGACTCTACCATCCAGTTCAACCTGGAAGTCACTGCCCCTGAGTTTCACTACCTTAACACTCCTATGATCAGGGACCAGGTTGATTGGGCAGAATTGAAGAAGTTATACAAGACTAAGGTGTTGGTGAATTTCACCTCCACATCTTCTGCTGAGCTCAAGGCTGTTCAAGACATATTCCTTGATTGGTTTCTGGTGCCAAAGGAGAACAGAAGATATGCTTAGAATAGGACCTGATTTGAATTGTAATATGTAATCACTCTTGTCCTTTATTATTAATGAAAAAGACATATCTTCTATGTCTTAAAGATAACCTCTTGTTGTATTCTTGCTTGCCTGATAAGATCTATTCTAAAGTCTTATCCTTTTACTTGTTCTCTTGCTTAAGTTTTCTTTTTGATCAGTTCTGGTTAGTGTTTTAACTTCATCAAAAAGGGGGAAATTTTTAGGATAAAAGTTGTTTAGTTTTGATGAGTTAAAACAAACCAGAAGATATAATAGGACCATCTGGACCTGTTAGCCAGATGAGAAATTAGATTAGGACTTAGTCTAGGGGAAACTGCCAGACCATAAGAGTCACCAGAAGACCCCACCAGAGGACTTCACCAGAGGACTCCACCAGAAGACTTCACCAGATGAGATAGACCAGAGGCAGAGGACCTTCTCCAGACCAGACGAGTCCGGACCAGACGAGTCTGGTGAAACAAAAGATGCTCAGAATCATCTCCTGATTCTTCTGAGTATTCTGTTTCTTAACCGACTCTGGACCAGAAGACATCGAGGTTGCTTGGTGTCTGGTCCTGCCTTCTCTGGAAGAATCAGAGTTAGGCATTGGAAGCTTTTGACCGTTGGTGATTCAAATCAAGTCAAACAAGATCAGATTGGAAAGTATGTGAAGTCAATCAATCCAAGGATCTCACCAACCCAATCAATCAATTAGGGAATTGATTGATTGAAGCTTCCTTAATTAGAGATTTGATTGGATTAGCTCTCCAACGGCTAATTCCTAATCTATATAAATACAAGAGTGCAGTTCCAAAGAAAGGTCTTAGAGATCTCACGCGCACGAAGTTATATTCAAGATTTAGTTCTCATCACTCAAAGCACTCTTATCTTGTTCAAAATTCTATTCACTCATTAAAGAGTATTGTATCTCAACCTGTTCATCTGTTAAGACAAGGTTGAAGACTGTGAGGCTTTAGATCAAAGTTAGATCTAAAGATTATTGTAAGAAGGAACTGGTACTTCACAATTCTAGTACGCAAGTTGTTGGTTGGTTGGTAGTAAGGCCCCTTTGAATAAGGGAGAGTGGACGTAGGATTGTTATATCCGAACCACTATATATCTGGTCTTATTTTTTGCTTTCCTTTCATATTGCTTTTATTTTAGTGCTTTTATAAAAATATTTTGTAAAAGACTTAACTTTAAAGCTTCCGCAATTAATCTATCAAGTGGGACCAACAACGATTGCTTTGACTTTTGTAGGATTGGCTTCGATTCCCAGTTTACTAACCAGATGGCCTAGGAATTTTCCCGAATGTACTCCGAAACTGCTTTTCTTTGGATTCAGCTTCATGTTGTATTATTGGAGAATGTCGAACACCTGGGATAAATGTTGGAGGTGGTCTCTTTTTAAGTACTTTTGATGACTATGTCGTCGACATACACCTCCACCGTCTCCCCGATATGTTCGTCAAACATTTTGTTCACCAGCCTCTAGTAAGTTGCTCCTGCATTGATTAATCTGAACGACATTCTTTTCCAGCAAAGTAAGTTCTTGTTTATGTAGAAGGCCATATTTTCTTGATCGTCCGGGTGCATCGGGATTTGGTGGTAACCAGCAAAAGCATCCATAAATATGAACATTTCATGCCCTGCTCTGCTATCCACCAGTTGATCAATGTGCGGAAGTGGAAAATTATCCTTCGGGCATGCTGCATTCAGATCTGTGAAATCTATGCATAGCCTCCAGGTTCCATTCGGCTTTCACACTAGGACGAAATTTGCAACCCATTGTGGGCACAATGCCTGTTTGATTAGGTCGTTGTCCAACAACTTCTTAACTTCTTCATTCAGAGCTTGATACTTGTCGGGCCCGTATTTCCGTCATTTTTGGTGGATGGGCCTCCGGGCTAGATTGATGTTTAGTCTGTGACAAACATCTTTTGGATTGATTCCCACCATGTCAGCATGTGACCATGCAAAGACATCGAGGTTAGCTTTCAAAAATTCTACCATTCGAGTCCTGTAGGGCTCAGGGAGCTCGGATCCGATGTAAAGTTCAAGATCATCACGGTTAGGGTTAACTTTGAGGGCTTCCAGTTCTTCAACTGGAGTTGCTCGCCGTTTTTGTCCCTTCCACCATTGATCAACGATTGGCCCTTCCGGGCTTAGCTCATCCTCGATGTTCATTGGTTCTGCACCTAAACGGGGGTCAAAATCCTCTGTTGGATTAGTGCCATTGTTGGTCGCCACAACTGGGCCCTCCAAGTTGATGCATGGACTCAGTTCATCAGTAAGCATTGATAATTTTGCTACTGGCAAGGTTTGCTCGCCGTCTAGCAACTTCTGTTCGCCCATGGACGAGGGTTGTCCGTCTATGTCCATCTGATCATTCTGGGTCCCCAAAATATGATTGAAGACAGAAGGTTCATCATCTGGGTGACTGGTTGATGCTTCCATCATAAATGTATGTTCTCTGATTGGATGAAATTGAAGGAGACATTCTCGAGCTTTCCTTTGGTCTTCCTTTAGTGTTCCCGCACCACTGGCTATCGGGAACTTAATACAATAGTGGTAGGTTGAAACTGCAGCTTTAAATTCATTTAGAAACGGTCGGCCAAGGAACCAATTGTAGGTGGATTCTTGATCTACAACCAGGAAATCCACCATTCTAGTTATATTCTTTTCGGGATCCTTGAAAGACACCAATTGTACAGACAACCTAATTATTTCTAACGATTCTGTTACAGCATTTCCGAAGCCTAGGATCCGGTGATTAGAATCTTTGATGTAGCTAGCATAGTCGCCTAGCTGATCAAGCATTTTCTTGAAGATGATGTTGGTGTAAGCTCTAGTGTCCACCAATAGTCGGTGCACTTTGGTTCCCATTATCTTGGCACAGGTAACGAGGGAATCTTTATGGGGAGTTACGATTCCTTCCAAATCTTTTTCAGTGAAGGGCAACTCTGCTGTGTGAAGAATGGATAGGTTGACTCCCATTTCTTGCACCTGGGAAACTGCACGTAGCTCAGCCTTTCTTTTTCGATTTGAGATTGGCGGTCTCGCATCAGAACAACCACCAACAGGTCCCGCAGGCTCCATCATTTGGATTTCAGGAACTGGACCTCCAGCTGGTGTCGGGGCTGATTGCCTAGCTCGATTCCGGCAAGGAGCTTGCTCTATATCCTCTTCTTCGGAATCATCATCTCTGTCTCTCTTACCGGGTTGTCTTTTCACAAACTCAGATAACTTACCCTCCTCATAGAATTACCACAATTGCTTCAGCAAGTCACGACATTCACTCGTAAAATGCCCCATACTCTGATGGTAGGCACAATACTTGTTTTTGTTCAACTTGCTAGCATCTTGACGTATCTTTCTTGGAGGAGTGAGTAATTCCTTGTCCCGGACATTGTTATACACCGCATTGATTGATACAGTAAGTACATGATTCAACTTGTCTTTCAGTTCTGTCCCCTCATTGAATGCTTTCATGTTCTTCGGGGCACGATAACCTCCACCACCAATCTTTTTCTCACTCTCCTTCTGTTCACATTTGTTCCCCATGTCTTTTTGTAAGGCTTCGTGCATGGAGACAAAAACTCATGCCCGATCACGAAATTCAGTGTAAGTCTTCGGGCATCTGAGATGTACATCCTTCCAAAGTTCAGTGCCCTTCTTTAATCCAGCTAGGACGGCTACAATTTTGGTGTCTTCGCTGACTGACTCCCCTTCTTGCAAGACCTTGTCAAATCTTTCCAAATACGAATGGTCCGACTCGTTGTCAGCTTATTTTAAGTCGGATAATCGATGTCTCTGGTATAGATAAGACTCGGCCGTAGAGAAATGGGACAAGAATTCTTTGCCTAGCTGGGCAAACGAATGAATTGAAGCTGTTGGCAGAGCCAAAAACCATTTATGGACATGGTTCCCCATGTTGATAGGCCAGCAAAAATGTCATTAGGGCGAGCAGGATTAACCCAAAGTACTCACTCTTAAGAGAAAGTTAAGCAAACAAAACCAGGCTGAGCTGGAAACGTCGGGCGAACAGGCTTTGTCCGCCTAGCAATTATAATCAGGCGAGCAGCTTTAACCTTTTCTCCATGTGGACCCAGATGACACCCCGACGAGCATATCTAGCACATCGGCGAACAGATTTGGCTACAATATCAAGATAACAAATTATCAAGAATAAAGACCATCAAAATCAAACTAAAGACTCCTCAAGGACAAGTCCAACAGGACGAGCAACTCTTGAATACGAGCAAGTCCAGTACTGGAGGATATAATTTAGTTTAGATAAGGTCAAAATAGTCAAAGCCCAAGTATCACACATGCACCCTAGGGACGTCAAAGGTCATGTACACCTCTTGCTAAACTTGTATAAATACTTAGATTTTTTCAGCTAATAGAATAATCACAAATTCATATACACGTCCAAACTTCGATTATACGCCCAAAGCAGCTTGATTCTCTTATATACGAATTAAATACGTAATCAATACACGTGTTGATTCTATCCCAATCCAAATTTTTGTATTCACTAATTACGTTAGTGATCAATCACACGTAATTGTTTGGTGATCTAATTAATGATTAAAAATAGCCAATAATCTTTGTGATTAGCAAATATCATCAATAAATTGGCGCTAGAAGGAGGGTTCAAACCTTTGATTTAAGGATTCAAGTGTGATTAAGTAAGAACTTTGAACTTAAACTTGAAGAATTGAAGAAAGGTGTTCTTGGTGTTCTTCCTTTAAGAACTTTTATAAATTAACATCCAAACATCAGTTAAAGATGCCACTGTCTCATGAGACTCAACACTCCCAGCATGTGACAAGGGATTCTCGTTCAAGGATGTCCCAGGCTGGTAGGCGAGCATAAATAGCCAGGCACGAGCAAGAAAACCATCCAACAGTTACACATCAACCAATGCCACCTGAGCTGGATGCTTTTATTCGCAATCCTGATGAACTAGCCCGAACAATCACAATGCTTCTGCCTTGTAAAAGCAACAAGCACAGCCTGGCCCATCTCATATTCGAGCAAGGCATAGCCCAACAAGAGCTCGCGAGCATGAGAAGGCCAGAGATGACCATCAAAATGAGGCAGACAGTGCCCCCAAGTTCGTAAGATGAAGGGCAATGAGAAACAGCTCATCGAAGCTACCAGCCATGGAGAATCAACCCCAAACCAAGCTCTGGGGGTTAGTCAGGGCACACGCCAAAGTGCACTGAACAGATTAGGTCGCTGTGGTCGGGGAGCAACGGAGGTCCATCCAATAGCAGAAGTAGCTCACCGGCCTACTTACCAGCTCGCTAGTCAGTCCACGAAAGGCTGACTAGGTCAGCTTTTGGTCGCCTAGGCCCAGATGCGGAGCCCAATCCTGGGAGGCCAGTCCAGGGGGTTCCCATACCAAGCGAGGGACTGCGGCAAATAGATGGTCATGCACCTCTGTTCACCGAACTGTCTCCAAGTCAAGGGGGATCCCTGGAGGAACTGGTCTCTATGAAGAAAGCAATTGAAAACATGCAGGGTCAGTTGGACCTGCAAAGAGGTTATGGGAATACTGCTCTTCCTACCTCACCATTATCTTCAGTGATTCTAAAAGCTCCCATTCAAAAGAAGATCTAATTCCCTGCCAGTATACAATATGAAGGCACGGCAGACCCTCGGGTGCATTTGATGAAATACTTTGATTATATGATATTAATGGGGGCAAGTGATGCAACCCAATATTGAAACTTTCTATTGACTATGGGGGACCGTGTCCATAAATAGTTTTCGGCTATGCCACCAGCTTCAATTCATTCGTTTGCCCAGCTAGGTAAGGAATTCTTGTCCTATTTCTCTATGGCTGGGTCTTATCTATCCCAGAGACATCGGTTATTCGACTTAAAACAAGCTGACGACGAGTCGGACCATTCGTATTTGGAAAGATTTGACAAGGTCTTACTAGAAGGGGAATTAGTCAGTGAAGACACCAAGTTTGTAGCCGTCCTAGCTGGATTGAAGAAGGGCACTGAACTTTGGAAAGATGTACATCTCAGATGCCCGAAAACTTATGCTGAATTTCGTGATCGGGCAGGAGTCTTTGTCTCCATGCACGAAGCCTTGCAAAAAGACATGGGGGGCAAAGGTGAACAAAAGGAGAGTGGGAAAAAGACTGGTGGTGGAGGTTATCGTGGCCCGAAGAACATGAAAGCATTTGACGAGGGGACAGAACTGAAAGACAAGCTGAATCATGTACTTACCATATCAATCGATGCGGTGTACAACAATGTCCGGGATAAGAAATTACTTACTCCTCCAAGAAAAATACGTCAAGACACTAGCAAGTTAAACCAAAATAAGTATTGTGCCTACCATCAAAGTGTGGGGCATTTTACAAGTGAATATCGTGACTTGCTGAAGCAATTGTGGTGATTCTATGAGGAGAGTAAGCTATCTGAGTTTGTGAAGAAAAAACCCGGTAAGAGAGACAGAGATGATGATTCTGAAGAAGAGGATATAAAATAAGCTCCTCGCCAGAATCGAGCTAGGCAATCAGCCCCGGCACCAGCTAGAGGTCCAGTTCCTGAAATCCAAATGATGGAGCCTGCGGGACCTGTTGGTGGTTGTTCTGATGCGAGACCGCCAATCTCAAATCGAAAAAGAAAGGCTGAGCTACGTGCAGTTGCCCAGGTGCAAGAAATGGGAGTCAAACTATCCATTCTTCACACAGCAGAGTTGACCTTCACTGAAAAAGATTTGGAAGGAATGGTAACTCCCCATAACGATTCCCTCGTTATCTGCGCCAAGATAATGGGAACCAAAGTACACCGACTCTTGGTGGACAATGGAGCCTACACCAACATCATCTTCAAGAAAATGCTTGATCAGCTAGGCGACTATGCTAGCTACATTCAAGATTCTAATCACCGAATCCTAGGCTTCAGAAATGCTGTAACAGAACCATTAGGAATAATTAGGTTGTTTGTACAATTAGTATCGACCAAGGATCCCGAAAAGAATATAACTAGAATGGTAGATTTCCTGGTCGTAGATCAAGAGTCCACCTACAATGGGTTCCTTGGCCGACCATTTCTAAATGAATTTAAAGCAGCAATTTCAACCTACCACTACTGTGTTAAGTTCCCAATAGCCGATGGTGTGGGAACACTAAAGGGAGACCAAAGGAAAGCTCGAGAATGTCTCCTTCAACTTCATCCAATCAGAGAACATACATTTATGATGGAAGCATCAACCGGTCACCCAGACGATGAACTTTATGTCCTCAAAGACATTTTGGGGACCCAGAATGATCAGATGGACATACACGAACAACCCTCGTCCATGGGCGAACAAAAGTTGCTAGACGCGAGCAAACCTTGCCAGTAGCAAAATTGTCAATGGTTACCGACGAACTGAGTCCATGCATCAACCTGGAGGTCCCAGTTGTGGTGACCAACAATGACACTAATCCAACAGAGGATTTTAACCCCCGGCTAGGTGCAGAACAAATGAACATCGAGGATGAGCTAAGCCCGGAAGGGCCAATCGTTGATCCACGGTGGAAGGGACAAAAACGGCGAGCAACTCTAGTCGAAGAACTGGAAGCCCTCAAAGCTAACCCTAACCGTGATGATCTCGAACTTTACATCGTATCCGAGATCCCTGAGCCCTACAGGACTCGAATGACATAATTTTTGAAAGCTAACCTTGATTGATGAACTGGTCCCAAAAAGGATTATCCAGCGGAAAATATTTTGAGTTTATTTTTAAGAAAACCCTTTTAAAGAAAGTGCTAAAAGAAATGCAGAAAACTTAAAGTGCAGTAAAGTAAATAACACAAGGATTTATAGTGGTTCGGACCAACTTTTCCTACATCCACTCTCCCTTTCTCAAAAGGGTACTCACTCTCCAACCAACTTACTAACTTTCTGGAATTGAGAAGTACCAGATCCTTCGTACACCAACTTTAATCTTACGATCTAAGCCTTACACCAATCTATCTATAAAGATAAGGATTGTGTAAATGGTCCAACTATAACTCCTAAAGAGTGTATATAATATTTGAATGAACAAAGTGAGTGGGTGGAGAGTTCGTGTGTCTTGTGTGCTCTTACCAGACTCTTGTGTAGAACTCATCCAAGCACTCCTATTTATAGTTGTAGGAATTAACTAGCCGTTGGAGAGCTAGCAATTTCAAACAACTATAATTGGAGGAATCTAATTAATCACAGATTGATTAGTTGATTGATTGATCTCCTCCATTGATTGGATATTTAAAGATTTATACCAATCAATCTATCCTCCTATCAATTGACTCTCCAGATTGCTTCTTCTCTATCATCGAAATCCAAGATCTTCTTGTCTCCAGATTACACGCAGCCTCCATGTGGGTGAACTAATCCGTCTCCATCATCTGGCCAGGACTCGTTTGGTCTAGGGTCTTCTGGTCAGGTCTGGTCTGGTCTGTTGATATTTCTGCACTGAACCTCATCTGGGAGAGGTCTTCTGGCAGACTCCTCTGGCAAACTCCTATGGCAAACTCCTCTGGTCAGACTTCTCTGGCAGACTCGTCTGCTCTGATGACTCATCTGCTCTGGTCTGGACACCTCATCTGGTCACCTCTCATCTGGTCTGCACAAATTTCTTCCCCCTTAACCAAAGACCTATTCTAGACCTAGACTAATCTGTAGCTGACTAGCAGGTTCAACTAGTCCTATTACAAGTTCTTATTTTAACATCTTCAAAACATCTAATTTATATCCTAACAATTTCCCCCTTTTTGATGATGTTAAAACTGAAAGAACGTAAATAAAACAAGACAAGAAAAATTTGAAATAACAAGATAAAGAATCTAGCAGGCTGGGTCAACTGATCTTCCCCATCAAAGTATGCTCAGCTGATATTGGGGCAAAACATTAGCTGGTCTTATTGTGTATCTGCATTCAATCAAGTTTTTTGTACCCTTCTGGGTCCAGGGGGTTAGCACAATTTTTAGGAAGCCACAAGAATAGATCATCCTTTTTTGAATCAGGTGGTCTTATCTTTCTTCCATACATATCCACAAAAACACACTCAACAAAAGAACCTTTGACATGGTTATTTCTTCTAGAGGCTCTTCTTTTCTTATGAGCTTGTCCAGTAGAAGAAGTAACTTGTCTTAATTCAACATTCTTGAAATTTTGTTGATAAGGATAAGTTTTGCTAGAACCATCAAAAGTTCCAGCTAGTCTGACAGATGACTTAAAAGTCTTCTGCAGCTGAGTAGGAGTCAGCTGGTTCTGCCTCTTTTGAGAAGATCCTGACTGTCTTCCACTCTCCTGGCCTGGCTGAGGTCTTTTAAAATTCCTCCTCTGTCTTTTGGGTTTTTGAGTTTTAGAAATCATCTGCCCATTAGGCTGAGTTGCCTGGTCAGCTGACCTCTTGCCTTTATCAATAAAATTTCTAGGTTGTTCTTCTTTCTGAACATGTGAGGATTCAGGTTTGGAATAACCAAGGCCTGTTTTATCATGCTCTCTTTGAGATGAGGCAGCTATGTGTGACACAACATTGTTTGCTGTAGTCAACTGCTCCAATCTCATCTTGAGCTTGTCCTCACTTTCTCTTACAATTTTGTTTTGGTGGAAGAGTTCATCAAACTTAGCTTTGAGCAGATTATATTCATTGTCATTCTCAACATTTTCAACAACCAACCTTTCTATCAGCTTAACTTGTTCAGTACACCTGGTTGTCAAGTCAGAAGACTCTTCGACCAGTGTATGATTTTGTTTAGCTGGTAGATCAGCTGAGTTGCCTAGACATTGTGAAAGCTTCTGATTTTCTGCTTTCAGCTTTGAGTTCTCATCTTCCAACTTTTGACAAAGTTGTATAGAAGTTTGGAGATCTAATAGCATCTTCTGCATATCAGACTCCTCTGATTGTCCAGAAAAATAAGAAGATGAAAAAGAAGAGAAAGTTCGATTACATACCTCATTTGTCACTAGACATATCTCTTCGTCTGGTCCAAAATTAGATGATGAACCAGAAGTGGATACCTCTTATTCCTCATCTTCTAAGCTTCTTTTGGAGTAACGCCTAGTGTATCTTCTACTGCTTTTCTTCAAACCATTTCTGCAAGAAATTGTTAGCACAACAAATATTTGGGTTTTCAAAAAAATGGATCTACCCTGGTGACCACCAAAATAATTTCAAAACAGTAGTCTGTAGGACACACTGCTCTGATACCACTTGTTGGTCCCAAAAAGGATTATCCAGCGGAAAACATTTTTAGTTTATTTTTTAAAAAAAAAAACCCTTTTAAAGAAAGTGCTAAAAGAAATGCAGAAAACTTAAAGTGCAGTAAAGTAATTAACGCAAGGATTTATAGTGGTTCAGACCAACTTATCCTACGTCCACTCTCCATTTCTCAAAAGGGGACTCACTCTCCAACCAACTTACTAACTTTCTGGAATTGAGAAGTACCAGATCCTTCGTACAACAACTTCAATCTTATGGTCTAAGCCTTACACCAATCTATCTATAAAGATAAGGATTGTGTAAATGGTCCAACTATAACTCCTAAAGAGTGTATATAATATTTGAATGAACAAGGTGAGTGAGTGAAGAGTTCGTGTGTCTTGTGTGCTCTTGCTAGACTCTTGTGTAGAACTCATCCAAGCACTCCTATTTATAGTTGTAGGAATTAACTAGCCGTCGGAGAGCTAGAAATTTCAAACAACTATAATTGGAGGAATATAATCAATCACCGATTGATTAGTTGATTGATTGATCTCCTCCATTGATTGGATATTCCAAGATTGATACCAATCAATCAATCCTCCTATCAGTTGACTCTCCAGATTGCTTCTTCTCTATCATCAAACTCCAAGATCTTCTTGTCTCCAGATTACACGCAGCCTCCATGTGGGTGAACTAATCCGTCTCCCTCATCTGGTCAGGACTCGTCTGGTCTGGGGTCTTCTGGTCAGGTCTGGTCTGGTGACATTTCTACACTGAACCTCATCTGGGAGAGGTCTTCTGGCAGACTCCTCTGGTCAGACTCCTCTGGCAAACTCAAACTCCTCTGGTCAGACTCCTCTGGCAGACTCCTCTGGCAGACTCGTCTGCTCTGATGACTCATTTGCTCTGGTCTGCATACCTCATCTGGTCACCTCTCATCTGGTCTGCACAGATTTCTTCCCCCTTAACCAAAGACCTATTCTAGACCTAGACTAATTTGTAGCTGACTAACATGTTCAGCTAGTCCTATTACAAGTTCTTGTTTTAACATCTTCAAATAATCTAATCTATATCCTAACATCGATGTCTTTGCATGGTCACATGCTGACATGGTGGGAATTAATCCAAAAGATGTTTGTCACAGACTAAACAGCAATCCAACCCGAAGACCCATCCACCAAAAACGACAAAAATACGGGCCCGATAGAAGTCAAGAAGTTGTTGGACAATGACCTAATCAAACAGGCGTTGTGCCCACAATGGGTTGCAAATCCCGTTCTAGTGTGAAAGACGAATGGAACCTGGAGGCTATGCATAGATTACACAGATCTGAATGCAGCATGCCCGAAGGATAATTTTCCACTTCCGCACATTGATCAATTGGTGGATAGCACAGCAGAGCATGAAATATTCACATTTATGGATACTTTTGCTGGTTACCATAAAATCCCGATGCACCCAGACGATCAAGAAAATACGGCCTTCTACACAAACAAGAACTTACTTTGCTGGAAAAGAATGTTGTTTTGATTAATCAATGTAGGAGCAACTTACCAGAGGCTGGTGAACAAAATGTTTGACGAACATAACGGGGAGACGGTGGAGGTGTATGTTGACGACATAGTCGTTAAAAGTACTAAAAAAAAAGACCACCTCCAACATTTATCCCAGGTGTTCAACATTCTCCGAAAATACAACATGAAGTTGAATCCAAAGAAAAGTAGTTTCGGAGTACATTCGGGAAAATTCCTGGGCCATCTGGTTAGTAAGCGGGGAATCGAAGCCAATCCTGCAAAAGTTAAAGCAATCGTTGATATGGAGCCTCCTCGTTCTATCAAAGAAGTACAGAGGCTGACAAGATGCCTAGCAACTTTAAACAGGTTCATATCACGATCGGGAGACAAATGTCGTCCATTCTTCGAAGCCATCAAAAAAGGCAATTTTACGTGGACAGGAAGCTGTCAGAAAGCTTTTGACCAGTTAAAAGACTATCTGGGAGATGTTAAGATTCTGTCAAAACCAATCTCCGGTGAGAAGCTATATTTATATCTGGCAGCTTCAGATATGTCCATAAGTTCGGTGTTGGTACGAGCAGAGGGCAAGTTTCACCTTCCCATCTACTATGTCAGCTGGCCCTGCACGAAGCTGAGGTGAAATATTCACCCACAGAAAAACTGGCATATGCTCTTGTCATGAGTGTTAGAAAGTTAAGACCGTACTTATTCGGTCATCAGGTTGAAGTATTAACAACTTTCCCGCTCAGACAGATATTGTACCAACCCGACACAGCTGGCCGTCTGTTAAAATGGTCCATAGAGATTAGCCCATTTGGAGTGACCTATACACCTCGAACAGCGATTAAGGGTCAGGCATTAGCCGACTTCATAGTCGAGTTGACCTTTCCCCAAAATCCGACGAGATGGCTAGATCACCCATGGCATCTCTATGTAGATGGCTCGTCAATAAATTTGGCCTTGGGGGTAGGGGTAGTTCTCATCAACCCCAACCGACAAGTATTCACTTCGGCAGCCAGATTCGAGTTTATGGCCACTAACAATGAAGCTGAATACGAGGCCCTCATTGCAGGTCTCCACTTTTCACTAGCAGTTGAAGTCAGACGACTCCAGATTTTTGGAGATTCTCAACTCATTGTGAGCCAAGTACGGGGTGAATATAAGGCCAGAGACGAACATATGATCGAGTATCAACGAATTGTTGCTCATTTGGTATCTATGTTAGACCAAGTATATATCCAGTAGGTACCTTGAACGAGCAACACACAAGCTGATGCCCTAGTAAGATTAGCAAAGAGTGATGGGCCAGCAGATCTAACAGACATCGTCATTACTAGGAAAACCCAACCTTCGACGGTGGATTACGAAGTAAATCAAGTGGTCGAACAAAAAGATGATGATGATTGGAGAACTCCTATAGCCAAATACTTGAAAGATGGTGAACTGCCAAGCAATTCTTTTGAAGCTGCAAGAATAACAAAACAAGCAGCTAGGTATACCCTGGTAGACGAGCAACTTTACAAAAGAGGCTTTTCAGTCCCGCTACTCAAGTGTTTGTCTAGGGGTGATGGTCCCGTTTTCGAAGGGCCAAAATGGGAATTCAGTGCAAATTATTTTTTAAACCTTTTCCTCAGGGAGTTCAGCAAGAGTGATGGAAACTCAAGTCACTGCATTACTCAGAGGCTGAGCTATCAAGTCAGTGAGAACTTGGAGACTCATGCTCTGAATAACACAGTGACTCGAGATACTGAATTCTCGAGTGTGTTGCCTGAACTGGTCAGTGAGAAGGATTCTACCCGACCTAAATACTTAACCAAAGTTTTCTTTTTAACAATGCTCTCAGTGAGCAGATTTTCACAACACTTTAGTAAATACTTTAAAAGATAAGTACGCTCAGTTTAACGTGGTTCAGAGACTCAAGCTCTTACATCCACGGCCTGATTTAACAGGAAATCCACTAACTGGGATTCTTGTTTTTAACGTGCAAAGGTACACAAAACAATGGACTCACGCCACTCCCTGGGCTGCCTCTCCTTACTAACTAACTTCAACCAACAAACCTAACTAGAGGGTTTTGGTTTCAGTTGGGTTTCTCTAACTATGTGAGGTTTTCCCTTACAATATATTAGCCTCAAGCTAAGATTGGGAAAACCTCTCTAAGCTAAGAGTTACAAGTTAAACACTCATTTGTGTATATATATGAACCATAATGGTCAGTGTACAAGATGTGAATCGTGCCTCCTTATAACTCCCATACAATGCACTTAAACACTCACACCTTCACAGCTCGTAGGTGTTGATTTTTTTTACTTCACACACACCAAACCGCAGTTATGAGCTTGTATTTATAGTGTGGATTCGAATGTAACCGTTGGAGGAAATTACATTTGAATCCATATAATTAATGGTTTCAACCAATTTTCTTGGAATGCGGCCTTGTTAGTGTCAGATTTGCTGCCTTGTGCTGATTGGTCCACGTGGGCTGGATCCAACGGATCTTTGACTCAGTGGGTTGACCAAGACCCATTGACTTTAGGTATCTTCATCCTTCACTGACTCGATGATCTTCAGTGGACTGAACGTCTTCAGTGTAGTTGTCCTTCAGGGACTGTTTGAAGATCTCTCCAAGAAGTTTGTCATAAGGCTGAATGACAAACTTCCCTGACCACAGTAGTCTGACTCCTTCAGGGCCTACTTGATGCAGCACTGATCCTCCTGATCATGCTCTTCAATGAGTGGTCCACCTGACTTAGCTTAGATTAGCCCGGTTTACACTCAATGGGACATCCTTCAGGCTTCTCTTCTGGTTCAGGTTACTAGCATGGCTTCAGTTAGTTCTCTTGAGATGTCATCTTGATTTCCTCAGGCTGTGTTGCTGAGTTCCCCCTCGCTGAGTTCCCCCTCAACTGAGTTCTTCTCAACTGACAGTCTATTCTACTGTGAGCTAACCTAGATTGACCTGAAACAAAAGATACTATCCTGACTGCTTTCAAACCTATTACATGATGTTTTGGAAAATCATCAAAACTAAAACATATCCCAACAATTTCCCCCTTTTTGATGATTCCAAAACTTCTAACCAAATTATTTTCTATTACAAGAATAATATCAGAACACATGTAATAGTTTGAAATATGCAGAAATTCCCATAGTTTAAGACATTTAAGATCTGTTCGGTTGACCATTTTTCTTAACAAAACTGGATAAGTGGTCATGTGAACAACCCGCTCTGATACCAATTGATGGTCCCGTTTTCGAAGGGCAAAAATAGAAATTCAGTGCAAAAAAAAAATTTAAACCTTTTCCTCAGGGAGTTCAGCAAAAGTGATGGAAACTCAAGTCACTGCATTACTCAGAGGCTAAGCTACCAAGTCAGTGAGAACTTGGAGACTCATGCTCTGAATAACACAGTGACTCGAGATACTGAACTCTCGAGTGCGTTGCCTGAACTGGTCAGTGAGAAGGATTCTCCATGACCTAAATACTTAACCAAAGTTTTCTTTTTAACAATGCTCTCAGTGAGCAGATTTTCACAACACTTTAGTAAATACTTTAAAAGATAAGTACGCTCAGTTTAACGTGGTTCAAAGACTCAAGCTCTTACATCCACGGCCTGATTTAATAGGAAATCCACTAACTGGGATTCTTGTTTTTAACGTGCAAAGGTGCACAAAACACTGGACTCACGCCACTCCCTGGGCTGCCTCTCCTTACTAACTAACTTCAACCAACAAACCTAACTAGAGGGTTTTGGTTTCAGTTGGGTTTCTCTAACTATGTGAGGTTTTCCCTTACAATGTATTAGCCTCATGCTAAGATTGGGAAAACCTCTCTAAGCTAAGAGTTACTCATTTGTGTATATATATGAACCCTAATGGTCAGTGTACAAGATGTGAATCGTGCCTCCTTATAACTCCCATACAATGCACTTAAACACTCACACCTTCACAGCTCGTAGGTGTTGATTTTTCTTACTTCACACACACCAAACCGCAGTTATGAGCTTGTATTTATAGTGTGGATTCGAATGTAACCGTTGGAGGAAATTACATTTGAATCCATATAATTAATGGTTTCAACCACTTTTCTTGGAATGCGGCCTTGTTAGTGTCAGATTTGCTGCCTTGTGCTGATTGGTCCACGTGGGCTGGATCCAACGGATCTTTGACTCAGTGGGTTGACCAAGACCCACTGACTTTAGGTATCTTCATCCTTCACTGACTCGATGATCTTCAGTGGACTGAACGTCTTCAGTGTAGTTGTCCTTCAGGGACTGTTTGAAGATCTCTCCAAGAAGTTTGTCATAAAGCTGAATGACAAACTTCCCTGACCACAGTAGTCTGACTCCTTCAGGGCCTACTTGGTGCAGCACTAATCCTCCTGATCATGCTCTTCACTGAGTGGTCCACCTGACTTAGCTTAGATTAGCCCGGTTTACACTCAATGGGACATCCTTTAGGCTTCTCTTCTGGTTCAGGTTACTAGCATGGCTTCAGTTAGTTCTCTTGAGATGTCATCTTGATTTCCTCAGGCTGTGTTGCTGAGTTCCCCCTCAACTGAGTGTTCCCTCAACTGACAGCCTGTTCTACTGTGAGCTAACCTAGCTTGACCTGAAACAAAAGATACTATCCTGACTACTTTCAAACCTATTACATGATGTTTTGGAAAATCATCAAAACTAAAACATATCCCAACAAGGGGGCAAGGAAGGACTACTTTGGAAGATATACATTCCGCAGCCTGTGGAAATCATGCAGGGGGCAAGCTTTGGCCTACAAAACTGTAAGGCAAGGCTATTACTGGCTGGCCTTATAAAAGGATGCAATCCAGATGGCCAGAGCTTGTCACCTATGTCAAATATTTGCTCCAAGTATCCATACCTCTGCTCAAGAACTCGTTTCGGTTTTCAGTCATTGGCCATTTGCACGATGGGGAATGGATATTATTGGACCTTACCCATGCGGAAAAGGAAATGTACGATTTGTTGTTGTGGCTGTGGATTACTATACAAAATGGGCAGAAGCAGAAGCTCTAGTTAAAGTTACCCAAGAAAAGATGATTGGCTTTATATGGAAGAACATTGTCTATCGGTTCGGAGTTCCTCAAACACTTGTAACAGAACATGGTCCTCAGTTTGATGGAAAAAAGCTTCGAGACTTCTGCACAAAGTGGGGGATCAGAAAGCACTATTCAACCCCTTACCATCCACAATCAAATGGTCAGGTGGAAGCCGTTAATAAGATAATCAAACATATTCTTAAAATACGGCTAACAGAATTAAAGTAAAGGCAAGTGGTCTACAGAATTGCCAGATGTATTATGGGCATACAGAGTTTCTCCTAGGTCAAGCATCGGAGAAACACCTTTTGCATTAGCATTTGGAACTGAGGCCATTATTCTAGTTGAATTGAAGACCAAAATATTGAGAATGACCAACTTTGAAGAAGTAGCGAATAGCTCTGCCCTATCAGTCGAGCTAGATTTGCTCGAAGAAAAAAGAATCACAGCTGAACTAAAAAGTGCAACTTACAAGCAGAGAGCAGAGCGTTACAACTCTCAAGTCAAAATAAGAAAGTTTGAGGTCGGTGACCTCGTTCTGAGGAAAAAGCTCGCCCTACCTCCAGGCATATTTGGCCCGACTTGGGAGGGCCCATATAGATTAACGGACAGGTTACCCAATGGTGCATATGACATAGAAGACTTAGATGGCAACTCGGCCCAATATTCTTGGAATGCAGCTAATTTGAAGAAGTATTTTCAATAGGCGAGCTACTTTGCCTATGAGAAGTGAAAGTGACACTGCTTAGATGGGCGAGCTACTAAGTTCCTTGGGCGAGCTAAAACGGCATGTGCACAAGTAAGATCCAAAAACTTGCCTAATTTTTTTAAAAAATCCACCTATTGGTGGTCGAGCAAAACTTGTTTGGTCGAACTATTGCGATCAAATCTTGATTTTTGTTTTATAATTTAAGTTTTTCTTAAGTTCAGAGCTAGCTCGGCAAGGATGTATAGTGGTCGAGCTACTTTAACTTTTTATGTAAATTATGTGTTTTGATAAGTTGATTGTTTGACAAAGTGTTTAGGTCGAAGAACTTCAACTTAGTTTAGTATAGTTTGTAAGTTAGGTCGTCATTTATACTTGTAATTTTTTAAAGCAAGTTCAATCTTAAGTTGTTCGTTCAAAGAAGATTCAAGCTCAAGGCACAAATTGATTATACAATCAAGCCCATCAAAGGTTGTTCATTTTTAAATGAACATAGCCTAAGGCCAAAGCCCTCAAATTCCTAAGGCAAAAGTTCTTAACGAACAAAGCCCAACTACATTATGATTGTTAAGCATAAATATAAATGTAAAGAACAATTAATGTAAAGAAAACAAATCGAGCAAAAGATGATTTCATTGATAACAAGGATTGATCGCCCAAAAAAGTTACAAAATAAACTCCTAAAGGGAGCGAACAACTACATCAAAAGAAATATATAAGGAAAGACCTATCTAATCATAATTCTAAGAGTCTTGTCTGGCGGGAGGAGGAATGTTGTTATCTTTGGGGTCTTCAAGAGGTGTCCCAGCTAGAGAAGGATCAATAGGGACCTCTTGAGTGAGCTCGACAATCAGCCCCTCAGCATCAGTTCGCTCTTGGAGAGCTTTCTCACTTTGATCGACCAGTTGAGTTTGCTCACCTCCAGCGACCTCATCGAACTTGTAATTATGACCCCAGGGTCAATAAAATCGAGCTTGACCACATAATCGGGCAGATCACCGATTTGGAGAGTTGAGCCTGGGGCTGGAGGATTGGATTCAATGAAATTAGTAAGCTCCTTGCCAATCTCCTCAACAACGGACTGGGCTTTGAATTCATTAGCAATCCGGATGCTCTCGGCATAGCCCGTCACAAAGCCAATGATTGAGCCCACCTCCATCTTTGGGATCAGCTCATCTTCAGTAATGGATTTGGCGAGCTGATCTTCAAGGCTAGCAATCTTGGTTGTTGCCTCAGTGGCAAATTTCTCGGTGACCTCTTTCTGTTGTTGAGCCCGGACGAGCTCGGCACGCAGTCGCTCATTTTCGACCATTTTGAGCTTTAGCTCCTCGGAGACCTTGACGTGCAGATCGAGAGCACGCTGCTCGCTCGTTTGATGGGCCTTAACCTTATTCTCAAGGTCGGCCACCATTTTCTTTGCCTCAGCCTTTGCATCATCCCTCTCCTTGGCAATGCGGTTTACAGTAGCAGCGTGGTGATGAGCATCCATCTCCAAATTGTCGACCTGGTCAACCAGCTTTTGCACGTTGGCCATGGACCTGCTCACCTCCATGAGACACAAACAACCATTATCATGAGGTGTTTGTGTCTTGATTATCTCATTAAATTCTTTGGTCCAACAGCGAGGGACGGTCTCGGAGGCGCATCAGACAAAAGGGTCCGGGATTTCACGATAGTTGGCAGGCACCTTCGAGCAAGAATAGTGGTGCACCATGTTTGATCGCCCCGGATAGTTGTTGGGGTCATAACTGCACGAAAATGTATCAAAGTGTTATAAAAAAATTGATGATGAAATGAAATGTACCCAGAGCGAAGAGAAACTTACGTATCAAAACGACCTCTATCTCATCCCAGATAGGTCAGGTTAGAGGCTTGCCCAACATGTCCTTCGGGAGCAGCGGCGACCATAGGCTACTCCGAACGTTGCTCCATCGAGGGAGTTCACCTGCTTCGAGCTCTGATGGGCGAGCAGTGGCGACCACATTCTCCTGGCCCACCTTGGCCTTCTTAGCCGCCCTCTCAGTATTGGAGATGGGAGTGCCATCTCCTCGAAGAAGTCTCTTCTTTGGGAGTTGTAGTCTTCGGTGGACTACTAATAGGAGCGGGCTGCTGTGCCGAGCTCGACCCACCAACTTGTCTTGGGTCATCTTTACCCCCCTTGGCTGCCAAGACGATCATCTTCGCAAAGGGGTCAGCCTTCTTCCATCCTCGTTTGGTCGGCATCTCCCAAACGTGCTGGTCTAAGAGGAGGTAAGAAGGATGAAGGGCAACGGTGACGAGCTGATCTGCAAAGATAGAAGACAACAATGTTGGTGTATACTGTAAAGCAAACTTTTGTTGGGCTTTTATGGATATATTTGATTTCCTTATTATCTGAATTAAATGGTTTTTCACATTATTGCAATCTTATTAATTGCTTGGATTACTTGCATGTCTGTTTATCTTATATTGTAGATAATGTGGTGGGTTTGTAGTAACACAGAAGATCACATTGTCAGTTCCTTATAAGATATAAACAGTATTCACAACTGAGATAGTTCTGGACATAACTATTGGTATACGTTGTAGTATGAACTTGTTAGTGGCTTGTCTTGGCCATTAGTTCATACTAGTACGCTATGTCGTATTGAATGGATCACAGTTAAGACATGTTCTTCTATTCTGACTGTTATGAAGAACTAAAGGTCTTGGTGACTCTTGTAAACCCTAATTGTGATATCTAGATATGTGGAGCGCTTGTTCACTACTTTGATTTACTATGGGTGAGAATCTTGTTAGATTCAACGCACTATGTATTTTGGGTAGTGACATCGTTTGCACGATGTCTATTTATTGACATTAGGGTAACGTGTCCTGGTGATCCAGGTTGATGACGTCCCCTTGAGGAAAATCATGAAGGATTGTCGTATTAAACCCTGCAGGTGGATTATATCCGTACGACAACAAGGTTGAGTGGTACTACTCAAGGAATAATAGATGTTAATTAATTAAAGCGGTCAGAAGCTTTAATAATTAATGGACGTGCGATATCTTTAACACGGGGAATTATAGAGTCTAATAGAAGCCCTGATTCAGTTTGGGATAGGATGGGAGTGCAACATTAATTTTCTAGTAGAATGAATTAATGTTCACGGGCCAAATAAATGTTCTGGGCTGAACATAAGAGTATTTGGGTCCGTGAGGAGCCCAAACCCTATACCTTCTAACAGATCCCTAGTCTGGCCCATGAAACCTAAGGAGTCTATATAAAGGCTTCAATTTCATCTTTGAAACCCTAGCACTCTAAGATAAAACGAGCGCAGCCAAAATTCGTGAGTAGGGTTTTGAGGAGACGAAATTAGGAGGCACTTTTCTCCACGTTCGCTAGTTTGCCGTCCACCCGGTGTAGGAACGAGGTTGGGAGACAGACTAGAAGATCTCTAGTGGAATCAACGCCTCGGTCTTCAAGGGTAACGAATCTAAACTTGTCTTTAGATGCATGTTTAGGTCTTTGATTGTTTATACACGTTTGGTATCCCAACAACGATCTTAGGGACGGACCGCCTTCACCGGCGCGTTCCATCAAACAAAGAGTTAAATTTGGGTGTAACATAATGTGCGAGCAGATCTGTTCGCCAAGATCAAGAAAGTTTACCTTCGGGAACTTGGGCCTGAGCCTCAAGATGGTGAGGATAAGTGGTGAAGCGGGCTACCCTTCTGGTCGATTCGAGACTTAGGTGGCTGACGCTATGGTCTTCTGGGCGGCGAAGGGCGATCAGGCTTACGGTGAACAGGAACTGGTCGTCCACACTATCTTTGGCACTTCACCACTTGAGACTCTTGGGACCTAAAACAAAAGAAAATGAGATTAAAATTAGTCCTACCACTCTAAATATTAAAAAGTGGTAAGACTCATGAATTAAGTCCTTAAACTCCGTCGGGGAGTTAATACGCTCAGGACCACCATAAGGGCGAGCAGAAGCACGCCAGTCCCCACCAATCTAGAACCAGTCGTGCTTCCAATCTCGCACCTTTCCTGAAATGCCTTCCACCAGCCTCAAGTTTGGTCGCGCCTTGAGGTAGTACCAGCCCGCCTCTTTCCCAGTACAGGCAGTTGGTATCATCAAATAGTTGACCTCCTAGGCGGAAAACTTGTTGGGATATCCTTCAAGAGCGCACAGAACCATTATCGACATAAGGTTCATCCACCCAACAGGAGTTAGTTAGGTGACGGCAAGGTTTGTCCGCTCAAGGAAGCTGCCGATCAGAGGGTGTAGTGGAAGAGTAACCCCGGCACTAAGCGTGGCCAAGTTGATCGCAGTGAGCCCGCGTGGTGGGCGATCAGCTCTATCATCAGTGAGATGAGCATACATGTGCACGTCGTATGGAATTTTGTATTCCCTCCTAATCGCAGGCACTCCTCCTCGGTAATTGCGGACACAATGTAGCTCGCCGCGTACTCGGTAGCCTTGAGTTTTCATCTCCCGTGGGCAGAAACTGTGAAATGGTTGGAGTACTCCCTCTCATACTCATTCCAGTCGACTTGGCGAGCAACGGCGACATGAACTTGATGTTCGAGCGGATCAGGCATGGGGAAGTGGATATCCTTCAGGTACCCCCCAAGTTAGTTCGTCTGGGTTAGTGGGCTGAAGCACCTCGACCTACTCATCCTCGTCTTCGTGAAGGTCGGAACTGTTTTCCTCTTCAACTTGGCGAGCAGGGTTTGCTCGCTCCTCTCTTTCCCCAGACGGGTGAGCTCCTGAATTCACTGAGTG